>OX578133.1:29561016-29908516 GCA_951213105.1 Amaurobius ferox
TTCAGGGTAAATAATTTTTTATTATTTTAAAATGTTTGTAAACTCAATCTGTTCAGGTTAATTTGCATGTAAGAAATAAATTTGTTTTTAACACATATCAAATAAAATAATATCTGATGTGGGCAGCATATGACTTTCTCTACATAATAAAATTATTTTAGTCCTTTCACAGTGAAATAATGGTGTGCAACACCCACATCACTAATATTTTTTGTTTTGAATTAATGCCACACAAATTGAAATTGGACGCTTTTGACAACTTATTAGTCCAAACAGGTAGACCTATTCGGACTCATGTACAAAATTCTCATCAAACTGCAATTGACACTGAATGAATATTCCGGAAATAGACAACTATAGATGACTCTCCTTTGGAGTAAAAATACAAATCTTTCGTAAAATATTTATTACAAAAAGTAAATTCTCTCGTAAATGGAACAAAGTAGATAACGATGTTACTAGATTTATTGCATAATATGGCATATGGAAAGTAAACCTATAAGACTTAGTACTTTTTTTTTTATTGTAAATAATTTTTGTGAAATATTTATTTGAAAAGCGGGTAAAAAATTTCGAGAACGTACCTGGTAATGTTTTAAAAATTGTGTCATTCGTTTTCTTATAAAAAATTACGTCTGAAATGATTATTAATTTATCATAAATTTTTGTCTTGATTTTCCAATGAATTTTTCAAAAATTAATTCGAAAATAAGGGGATTTTTTCTGAACATTCGATCAAATTTAAAATAAATAGGGTTATAGGGATCCAGTATTCACTAATTGTAATAATCTTACCAAATAACGTTTTAGATGATCAATTTGCCCATAAAATATCTCATCCACAGACTCACACATATTGACAAACATCCCTTCTAAATCTTTCGATTCGAGTTCAGGGATGCTTGAAACGTGTTCTTTCGTCATAAACTCGAATTCGAATTTTAGACCCCGTCACAATACTCTTCCAATACATTATATTATGTATATAGGAAAAGAAAAAAGAAAGAAGAAGTAGAGGATTTGAGTAAGGGGGTAGGGGTTAATGAATTTTGTTTTTATTATAATAATCTTTTTTTTACTTAGTATTTCGATTTTTTTTCAAAAATATTATTGATAACGTGATAAGTTGTAAAATACAAAATATGTATTTTATACGTTGTATTTCTATTTTGAATTTTGTATTTGGAAAAGCATTTAAGTTCGGCAACCTTGATGACTTAAGCGTACTAATTAAAATTTACGATTTGGATTTTAGGAGGTTTTTAAATATGATTCGCAAATGAAGTAATAAAACATTTCTAAATGTTACATACACACGATCCTTTTTACAAGTACTTTCACTCTTCAGAAATACTTTTATAAAGTTTAAACGAAGAAACGAAACGACTGTTCTAGATATCGGAAGATGGCAGCACATAAAACACTATCTTTATGATTAACTGTGATACGATTAAAGGCGGGAACACTTTTCGCTTTCCCTTCGCCTTTCGCAACATTTTCTTTTCTGCACAATGATGTTAAACTTCAATTAGGGTCACGCGTAGTCATGTTAAAAAGCACTCACACATTATATTTATATATACATGAATTTTTACGTGTACGGTAAGAAGAGGAGGGGACACATTTCAGAGAAATTTTAGACGTAGATATCACTAAGATGTCTACGATGTTAGGAGATAGACTATGATAATTTTGGATGTTAGGGGGGCGGATAGCATGAGTTCATTTGAAATAATATACTATAATTAACTTGCTGTCCGTCATATTCCATTTGAGAAGATAGTGATATTTTCAGATTCTACTTCTGCTCTGCAGGCTTTGACGGACATCCAGGAGAATACGAGCTCCTGTGTACAGAACTGTAGAAAACTTTTGGGGGAGATTGGGAGAAGAGTTACTTTTTAATGGGTACCATCTCATTGTGGCCTTCAAGGAAATGAGAAGGCGGATTTTCTAGCAAAAAGGGGAACTGGTATCCTTCAAAGGACTTGCAGAGACTTGCCACTCCATTCTGCTAAATTGGAGATTGAAAGAATATTCAATCAAACAATCGTTTCAAAGTGTGGCTTCTCACTCTTCTAGAGACAAACATGTGAGTGTGCTTTGCGGATCTTATTGTGTTCCCGATTCACCTCGTGCTGCAGCAGTGGCACTATTTAGACTTTTGACCGGACATGACTGTCTTGGTACCTATTTGTACCGTTTTAATATCGTTAGCTACTTCGTTATCGTTAACTACTTCGCCTAACTGCGTTTTGTGTACCTCTGGACAACCTATGACTGCTTCTCATCTGGTCGAATGTTCTGCACTAAATAATTTGGACTGTATTGTTGAAAAGTATTGGAGAGCTCGTGGCCTAATGACCTAGTGGTCAATGGCTTGGCATTTGCTAAATAAAATAAAATATACCATAATTATTGAGGACATAAAAATAAAATATTAGTTATTTTGAGGTAAATTCATTTTAGAATTTCAATTATTTTAAGGGTATTCATAATTATCTGATGTATTCGTTCATTTAAGACAAGAACTTTATGAAGAAGCCTTCATATGGTGTAACTTGTGGTAGCAAGCATTTCATTTTCAGCGGAATTCCTAGGCATTTTATACTCTTTTACACACTCCTTTCGTAAAGTCAGACGAATTTTCTGAAAAATCAAAATGACATTTGTAAAACCGTAATGTGAAATCCTTAACCAACCCCATATCATCTCCGGAATTTTCCTTACAGCAAGTGGACATTTTTAGTAACTCCCTAACCCCAGTCCTTCCGGAATTTGATACTGAATCCATATCAGTCATCATCCAACCTCTATCTATAGCTGATTCTGAAAAAAAACGTTTCAAGGGAAAATTTTGAACTAAAAGTGGAAAAAACAGCAGTGAAAATCAGGGCCTTTTTTAGTGTGTAGTTACGCACAGTTTGTGTAGTCATGAAAGGCACTTGTGTAGTTACAAATCCATAATTGTGTAGTTACAAATTTAAGGCAATAATGCACTAGAACTGCATGTGAAAGAAAATTATTTTTAAAAATCCGCTATACAGAAATCGAATTGAAATACTATCGAAAACGGCACAGCAGTTGCTTCGTCACTTCTCACAGCCTGATTCTGAGTCCTCTTTGGAGATTCTGTTTTGATTATAACTGCAATGGACGTAGCTGTTGAAGACCCAGACCGTCCGACTCACCCGATGGCTAGAGCAGCTATTTGGACGGCCTGATGGACGTAGCTGTTGTAAAAGCGAACGATAATCTTGCAAATTACATTGGCATATTGATGTATTCAGTATACAATGACGGAAAGCTACTCAGTCCGGCTGCTTAGAATTGGTCATCAAGAATAGCTACATTTATTATGGATGAGAAGTCTAACGTCAATGAAAAACCTTTGCCAACAATCAGTAACCAAGAGATCAGTTATGTCACCTCAAATTCTCATTTGAAACTTATGAAATGCATTACCTCTTCTCGTCAAACAGAAGTAGAAGAAAAATTAAAACAAAGTCTGGCAGTGTCGCTAAGAATTGATTGGTTAGTGTACAGAAGGCAGGTTGATAAAATATATGTTATGACAAAAGTTGTTTTGAAGAATGGTGAGAGAGAACTGTTGTGTTTAGGAGCAGCAGAGCCTGAAGAGAAAGGAACAATTGGAGTCTTCAATGCAGTTAAGGTGGCTATTGCAAACACATGTGGCAACTTTACCAGTATATTATCTATTGTGTCATCTGTTACAACAGATGGAGCATCCTTAAACACTGGTGAAATTAACAGATTATGGAGATTGATGGAGATTGAAGTTAAACTGCAGTGTGGTACTAAAAACTTCTGTCATTATGGTGTGCTGCACATTGTTCACAACTTGCGTGGAAATCTGTTGACGAAAATGTTAATGCAGTCGCACACCTTTTTAAAAATCTCATTAGCATTGCAACATATTTCAGGACCTCTGGCATTCGTACAAAAGATATTAAAAAAATCGCCGAAAGAGAAACGTTGCACGTCACTCATTTTCCAAAATTCTTCGTAAGATGGTCCGAATTCACATTTGACTTAATCAACAGTATTCTGCTGTCGTGGCATGCACTCGTTCTGTACTTCAAGGAATCAACAGAAAGATAAGCCATAGGTTTTCTTGTTTACTTATGCAATCTGGCAAATCTACAACTCATGTGCGTTCTGGCAGACCCCTTACATGTCTTCACGAGGTTCCAAAAAAACATCCAGAAAGATGATCTAACGTTAATCGCTTTGTCAGAAAATGTTAAGTCAGTAACTGTTGCTATTAGAAAACTGGAAAATGAAAATCTTCCTGGCGGTTGGGTCGAAACTATGAACCAACAAATGGAGGAAGATGGGGAGAAGAAAACATTAAAAGGCTTCGTTCTCGTGCAACAGCAGCTTCGACGGAAGACACACCATCTGTATGTCACTGACAGAAGGTATGTAAAAGCTGTGAAAGTAGAAATTATACGTGGACTAGCTGAATTTCTAGAACAGAGGTTCAAAGCAGATCAGCCGTTACTTACGTGGTAATCCCATTCACAAACTTTAACCAAGAAGGAACCAACATTCGCTCTATCCACTTACTTTTAGGAAGTGAACTTGATTTATCGGAACTTTCTATGGAGTTCGACGAGCTTTGTGAGCTAGTATTTGTGAAGAATAAGAACTTACCAAACCTTGTTTCATATCTTGCGAAGATTTCGACTGATACGCATAAACATGTTCTTGTTGTATTATCACGTCTATTTGCAGCTACACCACATTCCGCAGATGTTGAAAGATGCATAAGAGCCAATAATTTGCTGAAAACATCTTTAAGATCTTCTCTTTACCTTACAATTGAAAATACTTATTTATTCATCCACTTTAATCTCCCAAGTTGTGAAAATTGGAACTCAAAGAAAGCAGTGGTGAACTGGCTCAACGCGAAAGAAAGACGAACACGAGAGAGGTGACAAGAAGCTAAACGGCAATGGTACTTCAAAGGAATATTTGAATAGGAAACATCCGAGGATATTCCGCCAGAAAAAAGATAAAGAAGTTTTGATTCTGAAAAAATTGCAGTGAAATATAACGTATTACAATAATTATAAAGTACAGCACAAATAAAATTTATTTTATTGTTAACTGTTGCATATTCCGGATTTGAACCCTGTTGAAAATTTATGGGGTATTTTGGCCTATGATGTGTACAAAAATGGTTAGCAATATGAAAATAAACGTAACTTGACCTCGGCCATCAAACTAGCTTGGGAAAACATCCCTGCAGAAACTCTAAATGCACTTACACAATCCATGACATCCAGAATGATCAAAATAATTGAAAATAAGGGTAATATTCTTAACTATTAAGGATTTTTCAAGTTATTTTTGTATTGTCGTTATACTTTTTTCCTACTTATTTTCAATGCATATTTATGAAATGTAATTTTATTATTCCGTTTTTATTATAATTTTGCATTAAGATTATGCAAATGGTTACTTTTAAGTTCTATTTTGTATATAAATATGCATCTGGTTGATTAAAAATTTCGATATTATAAAGTACAGCACAAATAAAATTTATTTTATTGTTAACTGTTGCATATTCCGGATTTGAACCCTGTTGAAAATTTATGGGGTATTTTGGCCTGTGATGTGTACAAAAATGGTTAGCAATATGAAAATAAACGTAACTTGACCTCAGCCATCAAACTAGCTTGGGAAAACATCCCTGCAGAAACTCTAAATGCACTTACACAATCCATGACATCCAGAATGATCAAAATAATTGAAAATAAGAGTAATATTCTTAACTATTAAGGATTTTTCAAGTTATTTTTGTATTGTCGTTATACTTTTTTCCTACTTATTTTCAATGCATATTTATGAAATGTAATTTTATTATTCCGTTTTTATTATAATTTTGCATTAAGATTATGCAAATGGTTACTTTTAAGTTCTATTTTGTATATAAATATGAATCTGGTTGATTAAAAATTTCGAAATTTTATGCTAAAATCTATATCAGATATGCTAAGCTATATCTATAGTCAATTCTGAAAAATAGATGTTTCAAAGGAAAATTTTTGGTAAACGCATAAATAGCAAATCTATCACTAATAATTTCTCATAATTGATCATGAGATAAAAATAAATCATTAGTTATTTTATAAATTATTAGTTATTACTAAATTTCAATTATCGAGATATTTCAGGAATTCATTTTTCATACTGATTGGTGCATTATAAACTCGTGAGTTTATTTGAAATATTTTTCAGAATTTATTCATCGGAAATTGTTTCACATTATTTCAAGAGAAATTCATTTTTGAATTTCAATAATCCCCTTTCATTTTTTTGTATTAAACTTGTGACTTTATTTGAAATATTTCCATATTGAGATCCTCATCAATCAGAAACTTCTTTTTATTCTGATTATAAACATTGCTCGATCTAAAAGTTAGTAATCAGACTGTAGAAATATTTCTTGGAGCTTATTTATAAATGGAGATTTTTCCTTTCAGCAACTTAGAAAAACAGCCTCATTTGGTAAAAGTGCTGTACATAAGTTTTATCTTCTCGTGTGTTTACACAAAAAATTTCTTAAGCACTATAAATAAATATTTGTGGGATATTCAAACTTTTATATGGCATTTTAAGTACATTTCTTATTAATTTCAAATTAATTAATAAAATACTAATTACATAAATGATACAATAAAAAGATCGTAAATACAGCATAAATTCAAAAATTAATTCGTCTATCAGTTCAACAGCCTTCTTCCTCAGAACCGACAAGAAGCGCGACCTCACTTAATCAAGTCAAAATCGGCAATTGTACACGTGATTGAAGGTATAAAAAAAGGAGTTGCCAACTCCACGGAAAGAAGCGAAAGAGGAAAAAATCAAAACGACATGCGGGGAAACAACGAACAGACAAAAATACAGTGTAAATAAAGTAGGAAATAAGATGGGAAATAACGAACAGACAAAATAGGAAATAAGACGGTAAATAACGAACAAACAAAACCACAGTGTAAATAAAATAGGAGATAAGACGGGAAATAACGAACGGACAAAACCACAGTGTAAATAAAATAGGAAAGTAGGCGGGAAATAACGAACAGACAAAACCACATTGTAAATAAAATAGGAAAGAAGGCGGAAAATAACGAACAGGTGAAACCGCAGTGTAAACAAAATAGGAAAAAAAGCTGGAAATAACGAACAGACAAAACCCCAGTGTAAATAAAATAGAAAATAAGGCGGTAAGACAATAGATAATATAAATAACAGAATAGAGAGAAAACTTACAAAAAACAGCAATGAAAGAAAACTTAGACGTTTAAACCAACTGTAATAAAAAACAGTAGACAAAATTGGAAACGACAGGAAATCAATTAGAACAAACAGGTAAAAATGAAATTCACATATCAAGGAATCACCTGGTTTCAGAAACCATATGAGCTACCTTCGTCAAAAGAGGAAAATACCGAAAAGAATAACTAAACGGTCCTGAAAAACAAACTATTATGAGCCTTTGAAACTATATAGACCAGTTTATTTTTGTATGTATGGTGTATTTACGAAGCTTTTATTTATTGTGTAAATATGGAAGTAGTTTTCGAGCGATTATTGGATACATAAATAATATTTGTTAACGATTCTGAAATCACTTACTCAGCTATGAAAGTTTCTATAATAACATAGTGATTTTGTTTACAGTACGGTTCCGCAATTTTTTGCCATTGAAGAGCACCAGACATAGATTCTAGAAAGAGCTAGATTCTATAAAGAGCAACAACATAGTATTAATTTTATTTAGGAAGTTAACCGATGAAACTTTTTGTTGACAGAATTCCTAGAAAAGTCTTTAAGTACCCCTATAAATCCGTAAGGAAAAATTTGAGTGTACATGTTAGGCCTATCTATAGTAATACGACCATGATCGATCGAATGAAAGTGATTGCAGAGCCGTCAGCGGAGAATTATTAAAAGTTAGGATAATGAACTCAGCAAAAAGCGAGATAAACGATAAAAGCCAATTACAAAGTTGTAGAACATTGTTTTTTTAGTAGGAATTGACGCCAGGAACGAACGAAATGCGTTAGTAGGGAATAGTAGGGGGTTCTGGCTCACGCGGTGCTAGTTCTCCCATGTTAAAGCATAGGCGCACCTCATGAGGAGGGGTGGAGTTTCCACCAGCACGTGACGTTCCATGACGAGAGGATGTCAGTCAAAGGTTATGATGAGCGGAAATAACATAAATTTTAAGAATGTGTCACTTTTAGCGTTTTTTCACAAAAAGTTTCAAAAACGTTAAAAAACAACAAATATGTACGTACGTTGGTGAATTTGTTGATTTTTTGTTCTATGAATCCCTGTAAAGTGCGTTTTGCCGTAAAAATTACGGGTTTCACGTTGAATGACTGTGTATTTGGATGTACGTTGGGGGCGAAGGTTGTTGAGACCCAGACCGTCCGACCTACCAGAAAGGTGTAAGGTAACTGTTTGGACGGTCGGGAAGTGCCACCCAATTTAGACCGGAACCCAGTGGGGGAGGCATCCACAGGGACCGTACCCTCCTTCCCCTACCACCAACCTCTCGGAAGGACTTACGGACCCACATGTTTAACGTGATCGTACTCTGCGTGAACACGGCGGCAGTTTTGGCAGTGGCTGGAATCGAACCCGGGCCTACCGAGTGCAATTCCAGCGCGCTAACCAATGGGCTACCGCGCCCCTGTTGGGGGCGAAGATGAATGTTTTATTATGGATTGTGGTTGCTATGGGTGACGTTTAGCGTGTGGTGAAGTGAGTGTTGGTGTCTCGGGGAGGGATGGGGAAAAAGAGGTATATGTTATTCGGGGGTTTTTATGCTTGCAAGGGGTAGCGCGTTGCTGTATTGCATAAGGATTGGGGGTTCTAATGTATTTTTCTTCTTGCAAAGGGATTTTCTTTCATTATTTTATTAAAATCTATTATTTTTTAAAGATGTGAATTTATTTAATATATCGATTACGATTTTTAAAAGGGATATAATCGATTGCGATGTTGAACGAATTGTTTATTTTTTTATCGGATTTGTGCATAATTACATTCGTGTGTTGCAAGTTTAGCGGTAACCGTGATATAACTATCACGTGACCTTGGCATACCCTTGCCCTACGGATACACCAAGAACTATTTTTTATGAATGGATGTAGGTGATGTTCAAGCAGCGATTTTATCATTTCTGTTGTGAATTTCGTGCTGTTAAGACGTGTTTGAAGTTGTTCTGCGAATATGTTTGCCTTAGAAAGGAATATCGGAGGTACAATCCTACCGTTACTGATGTTCCTATGCTTAATGCACCCTCTTTGAACAGGATTGGACATGTAAGTACTTGTTTTAATGTGATTTTATTCTCTCATTTTATTAAACTTTGTATTTTTATGATGCGTAACAACTATTTTAATGAGTGTTTTTATGAATTTAATGAAATGTCTTGGGGATCTTACATGAAATGTCTTGTATCTGGATATATTCTTTAATTCAGGAATTTTATTATTTCTAATGGGGAAAATATAATGGGTTATCGATTACTTTATATACATCTTGAGAAATGTATTACATTGTTACCGAGAATAGCGTGTTTATACTAAAGTCTTGCATTTTATTTTTTACAGGTGTGTCCTAGTTGTGTGAAGAGCTTCATGGCAAAACGAAGCTTAGTGCGTCATATGAGGATTCATGATGGAAAGAAGGATTACATATGTGAATTGTGTAAGGCGGCTTTTGTAAGAAAAGATGATCTGATACGTCATGAGAAGATTCATGAGCGGCCAATTCATGGTGATAAGCCTATGCGAGGCACTAAAAGATAAAGATTAGATGCTCCGTGTATGAATAAAAAGAAGAAGAAAGCGACTAAGAAACCCTGCAAACAGGCTTTAAACGGTACTGTGACTGTTTATAAAATTGCTGGTCATGCTGAAAAAGATTTACTTACCTTTTTGGATTCTCATAGAATTGAGATAAAACAAGTAGTGCTAAAGGAAATTGCTTTGAAACGTAGTATTATATGGTACATAAATGTATGTTGCCGTTTTACTCGTTTCCGATCTGAGGGAGAACAGGAATACTGTATAAACTATTTCAGAAGTTCTTGTATGAAAAACATTACAGAAGAAGATTTGGATTTTAATATGGATACTGCCTTTGCAAAAGTGTTAACATCGTTCGAAACCTATGAAGGCCATGGTAGCGGTTGGGTCTTAGAGAGAATCGAGGAACTCATGATTGATGTTGGGACATATGATCCTCTGGCTGCTTCAAGCTATATCCCGCTACCTAAAGAATTATTAGCCAAGAAAGCTATTATCAATGTGGAAAATAGTGATCAGAAATGTTTTATGTGGTCCATCTTAGCAGAACTTTATCCAGTTTATAAGAATGCATCTCGTGTCAGCAAATATACCGAGCATGAATGCAAGTTGAATCTGGATGGAATCGAGTTTCCCACTCCTTTACACCAAGTTAAATTATTTGAGCGAAATAATAATAATGTGAGCCTAAATGTCTTTGGATATGAAGATAAGAAGGTGTTTCCGCTCTATATATCATCTGATAGACGAGAACAACACTGTAATTTACTGCTTATTAGTAATGATGAGCAGTCTCATTACTGCTGTATTAGAAGCATGAGCAGACTTTTATACAGTATAAGAAAACATAAAGAGAAGCAATATTTTTGTGACTACTGTTTACAACGATTTTCATCTGAAGCTCGTTTAAAGAAGCATATTGAATTATGTAGCCAGTATGGCCTACAGAGAGTGGAGTTTCCCAGTGGCAATGACAAGATTTTGAAATTTCAAAGTATTTACATGCAAATGCGTGTACCATTTGTGGTATACGCAGACTTTGAGTCTTTTCTAATGAAAGCGGATATATGTGAGAATACCCCTTCTATTTCACATGAGAGTATCTTATCTCATCATGTTCCTTGTGGTTTTGCCTATATTATTATTGGACCTGATGGAAAAACTTTTAAAGGACCTGTTATCTATAGGGGTGAAGATGTGATTCATCATTTTTTGATCCCTTATTCAAGAAGAAGAAGAGATTCAGAGAATACTGAGGGAAAATATGAAAATGAAGTTTACTGCTGAAAATCGTGAAAACTTTGAAAATGCTACTCTCTGTCATATTTGTAACAAGGCTTTTGAAGAAAAGCGCGTGAGAGACCATTGCCACTTAACTTCCAAGTACAGAGGTGCAGCCCATCCTAATTGTAATCTGAATTACAAGATAAGACGACGCATACCCGTTGTGTTTCATAATTTAAAGGGGTATGATGGACATTTAATTATGCAGGGGATCGGTGAATTTAAAGGAAAGAGGATTGAATGCATCAGTATATGCAGAAATATATCACATTCAGCCTAGGAAGTTTACAGTTTATAGATTATCTTCAATTTTTACCTGCCTCTATTGAGAAACTAAGTTCTAGTTTGGAATCCAATCAGTTTCGTATCACCCAAGAACATTTTACAAGTGATCAAGTGGATTTAGTGATTAGAAAGGGTGTTTACCCCTATTCTTATATGGATTGTGCTACCAAGTTTGAAGAAACCAGCTTACCCACTAAAGAGGCCTTCTTTGATGATTTAAATCGAGAGGAGATCTGTGATGATGCCTATGCTCAACATGTTTGGACATCTTTAAAGATAAAGAATATGGGGGAATATCATGACTTGTACATAAAAACTGATATTCTTCTATTAGCGGACATTTTTGAGAATTTCCGTGATTTGACATTGAATTATTATGGAATAGATGCTGCCCACTGTTTAACATTACCATTTCTTGCCTGGAATGCAGCCTTGAAGACTAGTGGAGTATCATTAGAACTGATTACAGATCCTGATATGTACTTATTTTTAGAAGAAGGTATAAGAGGCGGTATTAGTGTTATTAGTAAACGCCTTAGTCAGGCTAATAACAAGTATTTGGAACATTTTGATTCTACGAAACCTAGCAAATATATAATGTACCTGGATGCTAATAATCTGTATGGGTGGGCTCTAAGCCAAACACTCCCTGTATCGGATTTTAGATGGCTTGATTCTCAAGACATTCAGAACTTTGATCCACTTGCTGTTGAAGATGACTCACCTGTGGGATATATTATCGAAGCGGATATAGACTATCCCCGTGATTTGCATGATAAGCATAATGATTATCCTCTAGCACCCGAAAGAGTTCATATCACTCCATCTCTGATTTCGGAGTATAGCCGGAATTTATCTGAAGAAATGAATTTGAAAATATGCAAGGACCAGATCAAATTAACACCTAATTTGAATCATAAGGTTAAATATGTTCTGCATTATAGAAATTTAAAGCAGTATATGAAGCTAGGAATGAAACGTGAAAATCCATCGAGTATTAACTTTCAAGCAAGAGCCCTGGTTAAAGCCCTATGTACAATTTAACACTGAGAAGAGAATGAAAGCAAAAAATTCCTTTGAAAAAGATCTGTTCAAACTTATGAATAATGCAGTGTTTGGAAAAACTATGGAAAATTTGAGAAAAAGAATGGATGTTAAGCTAGTACAGACTGAGAAGAGACTGAAAAAATTACTTGCATCACCAGCCTTACACTCCTTCAAAATATTTAATGAAGATCTGGTAGCAGTTCATATGCATAAGACTCATTTGAAACTGAATAGACCCATCTATGCAGGTTTTTCAGTACTGGACTTGAGTAAAACACTTATGTATGAGTTTCATTATGATTTTATTAAGAAGATGTATGGAAGTCGAGCCGAATTGCTTTTCACAGACACCGATTCCCTGTGCTATGAAATTGAAACAGAGGATATTTACAAAGATTTTGAAAGTTATGAAGACTATTTTGACTTTTCGGATTATCCTCCGACACATCCACTTCATTCCAATAAGAATAAAAAAAGGATTGGAAAAATGAAAGACGAGTTGAATGGAACTCCTGCCGTGGAATTTGTAGGCCTAAGATCAAAGATGTATAGCCTAAAAACACCCTTCGCGGATAAAAAGACTGCTAAAGGTGTTAATAAGAATGCTGTAAAAAAATACATCCATCATGAAGATTATTATAATTGCCTAACAAAGCGAAGATATAATAGAGTGGAGCAATTTAAAATTGCAAGTAAAGACCACCAGATGTATACTGTGAAGCAAATTAAAATGGGGTTATCCCCCTATGATGATAAGCGACATATCTTAAAGGATGGTATCAAGAGCCTAGCATACGGTCATTATCAAATTTAAATGAGCAGACCATGCTAGATTGAATTGTGGCGGTGTATCCTATACACCGGGTCGAGGTGGGACCACAATTTAAAAAATATATATATTTTTCTAAGAGTATCTAATTTATGAAAGAGACCTTACCCCATTTAGATTGTTGAAAACAGGTATCTATGATTATTTAAAATATTTATTCAAAATGTTTATCTTTTTAAAAATATTTATGTTTAAAATTTTTAAACTCCAAGACCGAAAGGATTGGGGAAACACACCCTCGCCCATACACCCAATTCACGCGATTCTGCTACTTTAAAACACTAATTCACGCGATTCTGCTACTTTAAAACACTAATTCACGCGATTCTGCTACTTTAAAAACATGTTTTTGTTAGTTTTAACAAGTAAAAACTGTGCTTTTGAAAAAAATCGCAAAATGTCACATTTTTCAAAAAACGCATTTTTGGTAACACTTTTGCAAAAACGCACATTTTAAAAAAAAAAATGTAAAAGTGCGAAAACCTATGTTAATTCCCATAGAGAAATTGGCATTTCGAAAAAAAATCGCAAAATGTCACATTTTTCAAAAAACGCCTTTTTGGTAACACTTTTGCGAAAACGCACATTTTTTTACAAAAAATACACAAAAGTGCGAAAACCCATGTTATTTCCCATAGAGAATTCAAACAATCTAAAAACCACAATTTATTTTAAAAACGTACATTTTTGTTGTTTTTTAACGTTTTTGAAACTTTTTGTGAAAAAACGCTAAAAGTGACACATTCTTAAAATTTATGCTATTTCCGCTCATCATAACCTTTGACTGACATCCTCTCGTCATGGAACGTCACGTGCTGGTGGAAACTCCACCCCTCCTCATGAGGTGCGCCTATGCTTTAGCATGGGAGAACTAGCACCGCAATTTCCCCATGTTAAAGTATAGCACCGCGTGAGCCAGAACCCCCTACTATTCCCTACTTGCGTTCATGGAGGATAGTAAATATCTGTCAAAAAGTCATATCATAGGGTTCATCAGTAATACGGTGACGGCTGCGATGCATATCAAAGTGCACGGTAATATTCTCTCTCGAATTCAAATATGCATTTTTGCTGATGAAAGGCATTTATAACAGGCTGTTTTTCATTCTTGTGCATGTAATTATTGCTTATTTTAGCATTCTTGAATAATACAGCAATTCCACAATAATCCTATAGTGTCAAATAAATGCACAATAGTTTTACTGTCTATTCCAACTCATTAGATAATGCTTTACAAGTTTTTAATTGACATTTTTCTTTTTTATCTCGCTTTGTTGCTGAGATCGTTAGCTTAACATTTTATATTCTCCGCTGTCGGCGTTGCAATTACTTTTATTCCATCTGAATTGGTTATTTTACTGTAGATCGACCCAATGTGTACACTCACTTCCTAACAAAATAGTAGTTACTCTTAAAGACTTCCCTGTGAACAATGTATATGTGAGTAAGAAGTTAATTATGTCAAAGTATTTTTGAAATATATCAAAGTATCATAATATATCAAAGTATCATAATATATCAGTATCAAATATATAAAAAATACTTTGAAAAACATCAAAGTATTTTTGATATATCTCTAAAACTTCAAAGTATTTCTAAATGTTTTCTCTTTTTTCCAGTAATTCCTATAGCCGCTGCCACCTCCAACATACGTCCACATCATTTTTCCAATGGAATCATACAACTCATCATAGAAGGTAAGGTTAAATATCTATATTTATCTTTTTCTAGCTGTCTCCTATATTACAATAAATCAAACTGCTGCTTGTAAGATAAAAGCTTTTAAAGCTTCTTCGAATAAAACAGGCTGAAATTTGCCTGCTTTATTCAAGGAAGTTCTTCAAGTTTTTATCTCCTATCTGACTATATAATATGCACTAAACTAGCTGAGTGAGTGAGGAGGGGGGGGGGGATATGCCAAAATTAACAAGCACTTCGACTCTAGCTAGAATTTCAATTTTGATCTCATTTGTTCCGTCTCAGTTTCCAGGTCAACGGAAAAAATCTAATATTTTGAATTAAAGGTGATGATGTAAAGGGATAATTAAAAAATTCAAAATCACTTTTCAAAATGATAGAGCACTTCCACTCGAGCAAGAATCTCAGTATTTGTCTTATTTGTCTCAACGTCCAGATTAGCTAAAATACCGAAAATTTTTGAAAATTCGAATTAGGGGTAACGATAAAGTAATTTTCAAAAAATTTACACCCCTTTTCCTCACCGGCCACATAATATGCTACCATAAACCTTCGGGTTGGACGTGTGGTCTGGGTCTTCCACCCCTTTTCCTCAGGGGCGCGGCAGCCCAGTGGTTAGCTCGCGGGAATTGCACTCGATAGGCCCGGGTTCGATTTCCGCCACTACCATAACTGCCGCCGTGTTCACGCGGAGTACGATCACTTTAAACATGTGGGTCCGAGTGATTGGTGGTAGGAGAAGGAGGGTACGGTCCCTGTAGATGTGTTCCCCACTGGGATCCAGTCTAAATTGAGTTGCACTTCTCGGTTGTCCAAACAGATACCTAACACCTTTCTGGTAGGTTGGACTGTCTGGGTCTCAACAACAACCCCTTTTCCTCGCCGGCCACCCAAACTGTTGCTGTAAACCTTTGGGTCAGTCGGGTGGTCTGGGTTTTCGACCCTTTTTCCTCTCTAAAATGCGCACCATTTGAAGCAATTTTGATATT
Source organism: Amaurobius ferox (assembly GCA_951213105.1). Lineage (NCBI taxonomy): Eukaryota > Metazoa > Arthropoda > Arachnida > Araneae > Amaurobiidae > Amaurobius > Amaurobius ferox. The sequence goes on from OX578133.1 coordinate 29,577,003, forward strand.
CTGAACTTTTGTTAAGTGTGTAGGCGGCACATTTAGTGATTATTAGCCATCGAGAGCGAGCCAAGCGCGGATTAAATGGATAATTTCGCTGTATCCTTAATCTGTGTAACTCTTAACTAGGAAGTGGATTGGTTTCAGACTGATAAAGTTTCGGAAAGGACTTTCGGAATCAACCTTTTAAGGTGTTCACATATACGATCATTCCCAACATGATGCTGGGTATATCAATCCATGCATGTCATTCCGGGCGTGACCGGAATTCGCTACACATTTTTCACAGTAAGACCTTCATTCCTGGCGTGACCGGAATTCGCTACACATTTTTCACAGTAAGACCTTCATTCCTGGCAAATTAAACATTATGAAAACTGGTGATATGGTGATATGATGGATATCTAATAATGCTGCACAAATAATATAAGCACAATTTATATTGACATGAGGTATTTTACGATAAAGTATTCAGCTCCCTTTATACAGTTTTATTAAAAACTTGGCACTGTTTAACTTTTCATTCTCACGTTTTTAAAATCTTCTCTTTTATATTCAGGGTGTCCCAAAAAAGATTGAAAAGCGCTTTAATTTAAGTGAGCAAAGTAAATTGCAAAAATTTTGAAAGTAAGGTAGGAAATAAGACTACGTTAATGGAATAGTCCTCCCATTAATTTTAAAAAAGGTACACTTTTTTAATTTTTATACGACCCCCTTATACAAATTTGGTCAATTAGAAAATTTTTATTTTTAATGCAACAAGGTCATTAAAAAAATCGCATATCTGTATCTTTAAAATCAACTGAATTATGATAAAGGAAAAAATCTGACTTATGCCACTTTTCCGTACCATGTGAAAGGCTGTTTCATCAGTGAAAATAGGAATCATAAACAAATTGACGATGGAAATTGTTTAGATCAAAAATACGTTAATATGTGTCAAAATTTTTTATCAAAAATGCATCTAAATAAAGCATTACACAGACAGAGATCATATAAAGCAGTGGTATTCACTACGCGGTTGGGGCACATAATTAAAATTATCATCCAGTTTTATCTTTTTTGTGATATGTCACAAATTTACATTTCTAATTTGATATATGGTTCCCATTCACAATGTTCAATTTTCAATTAAATATAACGCGCTCAATTTTAAAGATACAGATATGCGGTTTCTTTTAATGATCTTGTTGCATTAAAAATAAAAATTTTCTGATTGACCAAATTTGTCTAAGGGGTCGTATAAAAATTTAAAAAGTGTAACTTTTTGAAAATTAATGAAAGGACTATTTCATTAACGTAGTCTTACTTCCTACCTTACTTTCAACATTTTTGCAATTTACATTGTCCACTTATCTCCAACAGGTAAAGAATTAAAGCGCGTTTCAATCTTTTTGGGCCACCCTGTATACTATTTAAAAAATTAGCTGAATATTAGGCTCTTTTTTAACTATCTTACAGCAATAGAATTCTTGCAGGCCATTTAAAAAAGTATGCCGATTTTATTTCTCGAGGATCCCTGAAATTGTAATAGATATACATGTTCTGCTATACTAAACTGTGTACAAATTTTTTGCTTGTAAGAAAGTATGTTAAAAATGCCATCAAAGAAGTTGAAACAGCCAGACAGCCACACTGAAACGGACAGGCAACCACACATCGGTTATGGCGAGTTAAATAACTTTTAAAAAGAAAAATATATTAATCTAGAAACTGGATTTCCTACTGAACTTTCGTGGAGCTTACTGTTCATATTTATGTTTTATAGTGTAGAAGATATTTCGTGTGAGTTAAGTGAGGTAAAAACTCGCTCAAACAAAAACTTTTTAGTTTCTTTGAAAAAAAAATGTTTAAAATATTGAAATTATTTATATGTATCCATAAATTGAATGGCATTTCCGACAAAACAAGTAAAAATTGTTTACTCTTTTATGTATTACGTTCGGATATATAAGCGTCAAAAGTATTTACATTTTTCGTAACGCTCCGATTGCAGCCAGAAATACCCCAACCATAGATGTTATTCACATTAAAATAAAATTTGTTACAACTGGCGAAATTGGCATGCATGCCTTGAAGTGGTGAAATTACATACAAGGTTTACTGCAATCATAGAACCTATTTTGAGCTTTCGAAGGTTGAGTCTTATGGGTTGACAAGCTGATTGCCGGCTGCATGCAATCTGATTGAGTCTTATGGGGATTCACTTTGGTATGACAGTTTCACTTTAATATTAAGAGTAACAAGAGTACCTATGTGTTGCTGAGTGGTCGCATTTCTTGCATACTTTTGTCGCTATTGGAAATCCGACATTAGCCTCTTCAGCGGCGAAATTGCAATGAAAGCAACAGTTCTCATTTATGAAAAACAACTAACTACACAGACAGCAAAACGAAACACTAACTACGGTTTCAAATATTACAGGAGGTGACATGGAGTTCAGTGACATACTAACATTAATGTTAAAATTGATGATTCATAAATAGTACATACCAAATAAAAGTAAGATCGACCATGTTGTTTATAACATAAATGGCTACTGTTCACTAACACATTGCACTTTGCAGCTGACACATTGTGAACCGAAGCCCCGTACAGATGCCATCTAAAGATGTTTATTCTTTCTTTATTAATTCATTATGAGGGGCAAAATTGTAAGCAACGGTGAATATGTGAATACCTACCTTATTTTTAACAATTTTACAAGGTCGTTGGTGTATTAAATTGGTGTAAATAGCCCAGCCTTCGGTGACTAAGCTTTCGTTTAGCCTTCGGATGACCAGGTTGCTTTTGAAATACAGACGACTATGTGGGATCAGTAAATGATCCCATTTGTAAAACCACACATTTACTTACTATATGAAATAAAACCCAATAGTTACAAATATTAAAACTTCAAAAAGTAATAATTAAGTTTATTTACAAGTCATAGGACGATAAATTACAGAAATCGATAATATACAGAAATCGCTTTAACACTTTTGAGCATATCGCATGGGCGTATGCAGGATTTTTTCCATGAGGATGCTAAAATTGATTGCATTAAAAATTTAGAGATAATTATCAGCCTTATATATATTGTTACAAATATGTATTGTTACAAAGTAAATTTAAATAGATGGTATGAGCATCACATTTTGAAAATTAGTGCGTATAGCACTTTTAAAAGTGAGTGTATACCACTTTAAAAAATATTCCCCCTTCCATAACATAGCTCTAACCTTCTTGGAGACAGAGCAACCAAACTAACAAACTGGATATTCATAAACATACCAAATGCAATATCTTAAGTTTTCCATTTAGGTATAAGTTCAAATTGTTTTTAATAATATACACGTGGGAGAAAACACACAGTTGTGGTTGAATGTTCTATTTCCAACATATTGGTTTATAATTAAATTTACAATTTTCCAGGGAGTGCTTCGGCACCCCCCTGACCCCCCTCCCTCCCTAAGTACGCCCATGGGCTTATGAACACCCTTTATCTTAGGCAGATGACAAGTAACAGCACAATGGACTTATAAATACAGCCAAACCTACAGGTTCAAATTTGTATAATATTAAATGCTATTCGGCCACAAGAAAATTAAAAAATTAAGAAAGATTTGCAACATAAAAAATCAAAAGTCGTGCAGGTAGAATACTTGTAGCCGAATGGCCTTTGTATTATGCAAATTTTAACCTGTGAGTTGGCCTGTGTTTGTAACTATGTTACTTGTCATATGCCTCTGGTGAAGGGCATTAATACGCCCGAAAACACTAAGGCGATTTATGCATATGTATTTTAACGTTCTGTAATTTGTAAATAAACTTTATTTTATTCTAAAAGTTTTAATATGTGTATTACTGTCTGCGGACGTGTTACGATTTTAAGTAACCCAATAGTTAGTTTTAAACACATTTAATGATGTATAAGAAAAACGTTTCATACCAGAAAACATAACATAGCTGTAACAAAACACTTCAAAAATGAAAAGAAAAAAATCATAGCCAATCATCAGCGGCAATAGTCCATCATCAGTGGCAATATTAAGGAATTGACAGACATGAACTTTTATACAACCTGAAATCGTGAATACAAATTTGCATAGGGTAAATCGGATAAACCTATGCTAAAATTATCATAAATTATAAATAAGTATATAAAAATTCAAGAAAAATTTATTCAAATCAAAACACATGTATTTAAATAAATCCGGCCAATACATAAACATAACGCTAATGACGAAGCACTAGAATTCCAGAAGATCATATAAGGGTTTAACACGCATAAAGTCGAGAACGAGACGCCAAGCGAAACTAAGGGTTTGAACAGGATCGAAGTTATAAATAGATTCTCGATAAATATAAATAACAAGAAAGATCAATCATGCATAAAGCATTGATTATGAAACACTTTCCAACTGAAATGCAATTTTATTTAAACATCTCTAAAATGCGATACATTCAGTGGTAATACTTTTTAAATTATCACAACACTACATTAATTATTATATTTGAAAACTTAAAACTTCGACGAAAACAATAAACTTTGTTTAAATGACGTCATTGAAATATAAGTCATCTGGTTTAAACATCTCTAAAATGCGATACATTCAGTAGTAATATTTTAAAAATTATCACAATAATACTATGATTTATTGCATTTGAAAACTTAAAACTTCATCGAAAAAAAATGAACTTTATTCAAATAACGTCATAGAAATATAAATCGCTTGGCTCTCTATGTAAAATCTACAAATATTTCATTCATACACTTTTATTCCATTCCTTTCATTCATCACAATACTACAATAATTTATTTTACTTAAAAACTTAAAACCATGGAGGCAAATGTAATTTAACTCTATGCTTAAAACTTCATCGAAAAAGTCTGCTATAAAATCGTCTGTTCTTTACGTAAAATTAATGAATGTTTTATTCATATCAGCTGTATTTCAGACTCAAAAAGCTAAGTAATTTGGTGTTAAAGAAATTCGGCAATTCTTATACAACTCATCTTACATCTTTATGTGTTTACATTCTCCATAAGTGAAAATTAGGCTTCGTTGTAGAAATAATCAAAGTTTGAGAATCTTTTAATCTCAAATATATTGTAATTGCGTTGTTTCATAACGTAGATGCACAGAAATTAAGCAAAATTAAAGTGGTTTAAAGACGCAACACTAAATATAAATTAAAAAGAACTTTAAAAATCACGATTTTGACACAAGATGGATACCATATTGTATTTTGAAGTGGGTCACATGATCCCTTCATGTAATATGGGTGTAATTATTATTTTTATTTTTATTTTAAAAATTACCGAATATATTTTGCTGAAATTTTTTTCATATTTTTTATAGGATAATTTGATTATTTCCTAAAACTTTCAAAGCAATTTGTGAATTTTAAATTCGGTTAAAAATTGATTGTAAAATTAGGTCTCATAGGGTTCAATGTATTTCATTTTTTCAACCCGGGTTCAGTCCAAAACTAATTGGGTGATATTATTCATTTATATTCCCATTGGTCCCACAGACCGTCTGAACAACATACTAAAATTTCATTTTGATAAAGTCATTTTTACGGCAGGTATCGTGCTAACGGATAGACAGACAGACAGACAAACAGAATGAACAAAGTCATAAACACTTTTCAACTATGCTGTAAAGTGTTAAAAAGGGATTCCAAAAGTAAAATATTACGTGGTTTATATATTACATGGGTAAAATATTACGCAATTAATTAAAAGAAAAGTTTTATCAAAATTAGGGGTAAATTTATCATTGATAACTAATTGTTGTTGTTGAGACCCAGACCGTTCGACCTACCAGAAAGGTGTAAGGTAACTGTTTGGACGGCCGGGAAGAGCCACCCAATTTAGACCGGAGCCCAGTGGGGGAGGCATTCACAGGGACAGTACCCTCCTTGCCCTACCACCAATCTCTCGGAAGGACTTACGGACCCACGTGTTCAATCGTGCTCCGCGTGAACACGGCGGCAGTTTTGGCAGTGGAGAGAATCGAGCCCGGGCCTACCGAGTGCAATTCCCGCGCGCTAACCACTGGGCTATCGAGCCCCTAATAACTAATTGTGAAAGAGCAGTGGATAGTTTATTTTTTATATAAAAATTGTCTATCAGTTCCGTAATATTACCACTGATGATAGACATTATGATGTCTGAAAGCGCTATGGCATTCAAAAAAAAAATATTTCCTCAGTTTACAAATACTGGTAGTCTTTGATAGAAGGTATTTGAAATATTTTAGATGTGTTTTACCATACTTAAGATATTATGAATTTAATTTAATCAGTTAATTTAATTTGTTATTTGGTTGAGTGATCATTAAGTTAGGGTTTAAACAAACCTAATTTGGCCTCGTAATAGTGCGTACATCATTGTATGTGTCCGACATATAACCCACCTATTCTCAGCTTCCGGTATCAACCTATAAATAAGCATAATTACTAAAAGACAAAACATTCAAAAGCTAAAGCTTCTAAATGATGACACTTTGTTTTGTCAAACTTCATTATTTACTAAATTATTATCATTATTTTTCATTAAGCATTTCATTTTACAATTCAACGTATTAAATTTACAATTACCAATTTATAGTTCATCAATCGTTAAGTTTTCAATTTAAATTTGGAGTCGAATATGATGACAGATTGTATTTTTGATACATGATTTTAAAGTCAATTTATTAAGTAAAATTTTATGTCCTCATGGACGCTAAAAAGGTACCTGTTGCTTTTTCTTGCCATGTTGTTTGGAAACGGCATCTTTGGCCATGTCAACTCGCTAGTTCATCTAAATTGTACCATTCATTCTAACTCTCCATCTATAACCATTCTTCAACAACTTTTGGCATGACTATACTTTTAACTCTTTTAGACTCGTATCTATATGAACTTCGGGAAGGTTTATATTCACTTCAGAACAGCACTTTTATATCTCTTGGTTTTTGTTTTTTTTGTTTTTGTTTTGTTTTCCACATTACTGACATAAACAGCTCTTGTGTTTTTCTAACTCTAGTTGCAGGTTCCGATTTCTCTCCCCCCCCCCCTGCTTACATTGGTCCATCAACTGGCGGCACCTTCATAGCTTTATTTCCATTGGCTTGAGCTATCTAGTGCAAGAATGCAATCATTGGCTAGGGATCACTGGGTTTAACTGCCAGTGGGCTCAATGCCGCAAGAATCAGATGCTTTCTGAAAAACCGTGGGGCCTGTTTTATTTTCTATCATAAATTAATTATAATTTAATATCAATTCCTGGCGTCAGCCAGTGTGCCTGCACGGTTAGCTGAAACTTTACGTTTATTGCTTAGGCTTTGACCTGACGTTTATTATACTTTGTACTCCGTAGCATCTCAATATAAAAAAATATTCCACAATCGCGTAAATCCATCAAAATCTGTCATCTCACAATCAATAGATGTTCAGTTAAACTTAATCATTTTGATAATTACATGAATGTCATATTGCTATTTTTCTGACAGTGACACGAATATTAGCGTGGGAGTCAATAATCATGTGATCGTGGTGACGATCACGTGAAATTAATTAGTGGCTACTTCAAAATAAGAATAATGTTGTAGTGGAATGTTTTATTTAGAGTAAGGCTAAACCCTTAGAATAAATTATAAAATAGTGTAATACATTTTAATATGTGTACATTATAACTCAGCTAAAAAAATACTGAAAGTGCTAAAAATTTTTTGAGTTAAATATTCGGTAAAAACCTGCGTTTTATGACCCCAGATGGTCATCCGAAGGTAAAACTGTTTCTGGCAATTTAATAGGTATTAATCTCTTCTGAAGTATAAGTTGGTGTATTTTCTTTTTCAGCATACACTGAAGATGTTCTTCGGGAGATGGAATCTCAACCAGAGTTCCAGCTATCTGTATCTCAATATGCTTTGCTGCGGCAGCGTCTGCGAGACTTGTATGACCACATTCGCCACCACCCAGCACTGCATCAAAGATATCTGTGGGTTGGTAAAGGCAGACCAGATATTGATCCCGACGTAGGAGCACCTGTTGTTACACAACGACAAGTGAGTTGAAACAGAAAATGTATCCAAGTACTAGTATTTAAGCGTTTCAAAGACAACGAAATTAACACTCTTAAAAAAATACGCTGCAACTTTTCTAATAAGTTTTATTTTGTTTAATAAGGTATGGTGCAATTAGGCTTTGCCCCGTGATCAAGTTCCCGTATATATCCTAAATAGTAGATGGAGTCTTCTGATCTTTCACAATATTAAATATTGGGAATAAAATCTCACTCGAAACTATCACTTCAACCATGTGACTTTGACGACGAGAAGATGTCAAACTTCTGCCTCTGATTGGCTATTTCTGCTTGACATTCTGCTCGTCAACTGTTGGTCCCCCCAACCACATGCGTCCATGCTCTACAGGCAATCACTCAACTTGAGCATTTATGACTATTAGAAGCGATTTAGCCCTCGACCACCTATGCGGTTCATAAGTGCAGATACACTTCCTTAATTATTTCACGGAAGTAGAGGATCATCCAAAAAAAACTGTTTATTCCCAACCTACATAAGAAGAATCTTCGGACCGTTTTTCAGGCTTTTGTCATCTATCTATTCTACTAGAATATCTACGGGAGTTTCAGTTTTTTATGTCCCCGGTTAGGGTTCAGGAAAGGTTTTGAGAGGCTTTACTCTTCCCCTCCCCCATTTTAATCGTAAATATCCCAGTAGAATAATAGATACGTAACAGGAATCGGTTTTTTTGGTCCAAGGATGTTTCTTAGGTGGGTTGAGCCTAATCAGTAGGTTGTTTTTTGGAGGACGCTTAATTCCTCGTAGAAATTGCGAGGCGGGGGATCGGCACTTATGATCCGCGTTGGTGGTCGAAGGTCAAATATTTTGAGTAGACAATACTAATCAATTAGTATTAAGAATAAAAGAAACTGGCGCATTTAAAGGAACATAAAAGTCATTATCCCTTAAACTAATGACAAGTGGGGTGACCTCCTATAGAGCACGGACACGGTAGATATCCTAAAGGTGGAGTATTCCTATCTGTCACAATACTAGAAATCCGAGTGTAACATCTCACTCTGAACGCTCATTTTAACCTAATGGTTTTGATGAGAATTTGTCAAAAATCTTTTCTGATTGGCTACTTTTTCTTAATATGCTACTCGTCAACTGTTAATCACTTTATGTCTACGTCTTCATTTCGTACGCTAATAGGATTTGAACGTCGACCACCCGTGTGGATAATAAGTGCCAATACCCTTTCCTAATTACTTCGCGGAAGAAGGGATTATCCTAAAGAACCCCTCCCCCACCCCCACACACTGTTTAGACCCAACCTACCTAAGAAACATCTCTGGACCATTTTCAAGCCTCTGTTAACCATCTATTTACTAGGATATTTATGACGGAATCACTGGTTTGTCGTACAGGACAGAGCACTAGGCGGGAAGCGCCTTTAATCTCCGGTTTCAATTCTTATCCTCATATTATGACATTAATTCATTGACCAAAAAATGGAGCTTCTAAGTTTGGGATTCTCTTACTAGCATTTTTGTCTAAGACTCTTAATATGGCATTTTGATGCACATATGAGTTTTAGTCAGTTTGGGACGTTGGCACAGATCTGGATGATTTTTAAGCTACTTGGCGATCACTGGGGGGAGGACATTTATCGTAGGGCGAGATGGCGTGGACATAAAGTGTTTAACAGTTGACGAGCAGAATGCAAAGCGGGAATAGCTAATCAGAGACGGATGGATACTTTCACCAAAACCACCCACTGGGTCAGAGTTAAGAGTGAGATGTTTACCCGATTTCTAGTATTGTGAAAGATAGGAAAACTCTATTTATTACACTAGAATATCTACCATTTCATCTACTCCGGGAAAAAATAAAAAATCTGGCTCCATTAGGTTCAATTCCGCGGTCGATATTATAAATTTGAAAAACTATAATCCCTCCTGAGGGGACTCTAAAATCCAACTATGTTAGGTTCTCTCCGATGGTCGATACAATAAGCAAAGATATAGACTTCTAGGTTTCCAGGGAGACTTCTGGAGAATCTGAAAAGCATATCGAAAAAAAGAAATCTCATTTGCTCTCCCCGGGGGGGGGTGTATATATATATATATATGCTCCAATATATATATGCTCCAAATATATGTATATGCTCCTCCTGCTAACGAAATGGCTAAATTACCAAACCCAGTGTGGTGGCACCACCTAGTGGGATGAAAGAGAAGCTAAATGTTTAAAGTGCGAACGCAAAGAGCGGTGCAGAAAAAGAATGAGGCCGAGAAAATAATTAAATGAAGTAATGCCACAACTCCGGTAAATATGATGTTCATATATATGCATGGCATGACCACGTTTAGTGATTTTACTTTCTATGCCTCACACTTTTTATTCAATGCTTTTTCCGTTGACATTTTCTGTAATTTATTGTCTTTATCGTTTTGCTTATCTTTCTTTTTTGCTTCTCTAACATACCGCGGTTAAGCTTTCATTTGACTAGTTTGCAGTGAAGAAGTCAATTCAAGTATTCCTAAGATTCTGTTATTATTTTATTTGCACAGCAATTTACGTCCTTTGCATTATTTATTGTTAGTGCACAAAGTGACGATTTGTACTTAATACAACTGCATCTTCAATATTTTTTATTTGTATTTATTATTTAATTTTAGATTAATTTACTAATTGCCAAATCCTGTACAAAATCAAAGATTTTGTTTCTGCAGATTTTATCTTGTACATTTTAAAGCAGCAATTATAAATTTAGTGTTCTAAATTTTGTGTTTCACTCATTCTAGCACGTTCGCGGAAGCTCAAAGCGCAAAAGATACTTAAGTGAAGATTCTTCTTCGGAACAAAGTGAAGATACCACAAGTTCCCCAATCCTCAAGAAAGCCAAGTCAAGTTTTCCTGCAGAAGAAATTTGCAAGACTAATCGATTATGGGAGCAAATCAACAACACCCATGATTTCTACGACAATGAAGTGGAAGTGATACAAGACAACGTCCAACAATATGTATTTTCATACCGATGTGTCGCTGAAACTGGGCCTTGCATAGGAATCTCCCCGCTGTAAGAATGCATTGCATTAATTACAGTCATAAAATTGTATTTGAATTAAGATGCGCGGTTGAGCACTAACCAAGTTCTATTCAAAAATGTAACATACAATGTTAAAGACTCTGAGGGGCACGTTTTACACAAGTTAGCAAGTGACTTGATCACTCTGTATTTCAGAAACGAAAAGGAATATTAAATTAAATATTTTAGGCGAATTAAATTAAATATTTTACTAAAATATTTTGAATAACAATGTCATTTAAAATACCATGGGAATTTTCAGATAATTGTGAATTTTAAGTTCCTTTATATATTCCGTACGAAGAATGGATATATTGCTAGTGTTTAATATAGCGTAACAAACTCAAATGCTGTATCATATTTTTTAATGCATTGCATTAAATAAAGAGCATAATGTTAGACGTACCTTACACCTTCGAGTAGGTCGGATGGTCTGAGTAGGGGGAAAACAGTGCATTATGGCGAAGTTTATTTAATGACCACTTCGATTGAAAAGTGTTGCAAATGCTTTTCTACACGCAAAATGGCCGAAAGAATAAAATATAACCAGTCAAGTAAATGTCTATAAGTCATATAAAGTCACAAGTCATTAAGTCTACAGTTTATGAATCTGCGAGTCAAGTTACACACTTTAAATATCACTTTAACTGCATTACTGTCCTTTTTCTCCATCAGTCATGAAAATATGTGAGTAATGCAACTTTTTTGAGCGTCAAAAAAGTATATGCGCATGCTCGACGATGTGGGTGCGTTTACGCTATTCGCTTTTAATAAAGTAAGAGATTACGTTATTTTAAAATACCTTTATACAATAATAACACTTTATACGCAGTATTTTTGTCTTGTTTTATTACTTTCAAATGATTAATTAAATCTCATGCCAGTTTCTTATGTTTACCAAAGATACACATGAGCGTATACGTATTGCTTCCACCATTATTCTCCGGCCACTTGAGGAAAAGAATATCAAAGCCGATTTAATGAATTAATTTTGAGTCGTTTCACTAAGTTAAATAATACCATATAAAATTTATACTAAAACTATTCTTTTTGATGATATCTTTGACATAAAAAAATCAAACTTAAAGGTATTTTACATTTATTAACTTTCAGTGAATAAAAATTTTCCCGGGGTTTTTCACGGATATTCACTAGTCATAGTATAATATAATGCTGTATTACATTTTGAAATTATTTTTGATTTGATAAATAATTAAACTTTTATTACTTTTCAGTTACGATAGTGAATGCACAGAACGATATGGATGGATGTATATGTACTATAGAAGACTGGACGACCCGTACCGAATCCCTCAATGGGGTTTTGTGGCTGCTCCTCATCACTGCGCCTGCAAAATCACCCCCAAGTACATTCCAGACTCTTGATTCGACTTCTCTTCTCAATCTCATGAACTTTGACCGCCAGAGAATGGCAATAACTGTCCACCAATCAATGATCTCGGACTCTCTGTTGGGAAATGCCCAACTGTTCGCTCTTGTGTTCCCTTAAGGCGATGGTGGACAACGAAGTGAATTATTTAAATACTTAATTTATTGAAATGACATTTTATGTTATGGAAAACTGACGTAGGCTTTAAAATACACTCATTTACGCTACTGTCAGTCTTAATAGGAAAATAAAGTGATTTTGCAGTATGTAATCTCTTCGGCTAAAAAGATTCTCATCTGTTCCTTGTATTTTTTTATATATACGGATTTTCTGACAGTTCATTCCATGCCGTTACTTCAGATATATTGCAACAACATCAAAATGCTGAGAACATCAGTGTTAATTGTATATTTTGTGATAAAACATACTTAAGGTGTCCAGATTTGGAAAACCACGGGACAGATCCCATCTATTAAAAGAGGAGCAGCTATATAGTTTTGAAATATAAATAGTTTTGAGTTATATAACGTCTAATAAAGTTGAATTTTGTTTGGATTTTGAATCATTATATTTCATTAATTGCTCTTAATATGCATTTAATGTTCATCAGTGCTCAGAAGACGAAGTTCTCTCTTAATCGACTTTTGACAAGCATCTATGGCTGAGCCAGCTTATGCATGTTATAGCAGTAACAAACACCTCTTTCTTATAAATATAGATGTACTTGACCATTCGCTTTAAAAGTCCAAGCATCAAAGTACATTTCGTAACTTCACATATGTTCGTTTTCATATTGAGATGGAAATTGGGTATCTTAGATACCAGGAGCTAAGTACTGAAGCGTGTTAGCTTGGCTTGGTGTGACTAATATACAATGAAACTTAAATATCGATGTATAAATGAAAATTTTCTTAATCTTCATCGGAGGAAACTAACTGGGAGATTTTCCTAAAGAAAGTTTAGAATATCTGAACAAAATCCTGAGATTTGTCTCAGAAAAGTTGGATATCTGGACACCTTAGAAAAAATCTAATTTTCATGAGATTATTTAGCTCAAATTTGATAAAATTAATATAGAATATTTATCATACATTTTGTATAAAATAGTCATTCGGAATACTAAATATGAGTGATATATCTTTGAATTTTTAGCTGAAGATGTTTTAAATAAAATATTTATTATTTATCTCATGTTTTGTATGGTACATTAAACTAAGTAGAAATTTACATAATTTATATACATTGAGTATTGATCAATCGAAATATCAATTAAAATAGTCAAGGTATCAAACAACTGCTGGGTTTTTTCTTTCCTAGAAATGCAGATAATGTCCACCATCCCCTTGAATCTTTTGGTCAACTGAGTTGCATATAACTTTGATATACAATTACATTTAATTTCAGTTTAATGCATATTATATCGTTGGCATTATTTAAACAAACTTCAATAGATTTCTGTGTTTGCACCTTTCTCTGTTCAATATAAATACTAAATTTAGACTTAAAAGTAATGCATTAACCCTTTTGTCAGTGGCATTACTCTGTCGATATTTCCGATCTCAGAACATCTATAAAAACATTTCACTGTTTTGCCTAAAACGTTAAGGGGTTGATATTGAATAATACTCATCAAACATTGCAATTTATACTTAATGCATGTTTTCCTGGAAAAAAGAAATTTAAATGATGTGATTTGAAAATACTACTACATTAAAACTATTTTAATTTTGATAATTGAAAACATTCATACAAGACATATATAGCGCGAGGACCATTGCACATAGAACCATTGCACATAGGGGAAGGGTGGGGAAAGTGGCCATGTGCTATTTTTTTATCGTGCTGCCACATATCGTAAATGAGGTAAACCAGTTTGTCTAAGTTTTCTTTAGGCTAACCCCGAACCACATTGACACGTTTAAAAAAACTTACATTTAAAAAAGTGTTTTTCACAGTAAGAAATGGTTTCACGGTTCGTGATGCTTATTATTGATTTAACATTCAACTATATTAGTTTGAAAATGGGTTTTAACAGATTCTGCACTAAGCTATTTTGAATAATGATGATGTTTAAAAAATAGACTGGCACTGTTCCAATAATAGTTGCACTGTTCCAATAATCAGTAATTATAGCAAGTTCATGTTTTATGCTTTGGAAATTCATTTTTAGAAAAATGCCACGGCACAGATTTAGTGTTAGTGACTTGTATTCGTAATGGCGCCCAGGTAGGCAAGGTGACCAGCAATAAGGATACTAGTGCACAACTTCTTAGTTCCGATGAATATCACCCACTGCGTCACCGAAACAGCTACCAGATTGTTTTTGCTATTTTGTTTATACGTAAATTTATGTCTCCTTTATTTAGTTGTTACACAAAACATTCTGCTATTTTAAAATTAAAAGGCATCCTTGTATTTTAAAGTGGAAAAATTGTACTGCTTATATCCTTATAATGAACAACATTTATGCTATATTAATTTAAAATTTTTGTTAAAATAACTATTTACGCTTTTGAGTGTTTTAAATTATTTTATATAGTGGTAACTTTGCCCTACTATGTCGTACAAAGTGTCTATTTGATAGGATTAAATTCATTTACTTCCTTTAAGACACATAATCAATAAAAAACTAAATTTATGCTAGAACATAAATCTACATAAATCATAATATTTGTTAAGAGTATTAGTTGAAGTTTTTTAAATATGTTAGTATTTAAAAAAAATAATTTTACTTTAAATTAGCTAAATTAGCACTTTAATTTACTTTTTAATTAGCACTTTACCCACCCAGCCCCTATTAAATAATTTAAATTTTTTATGCAAATAAAATATATATAATAAAAGCCACGTTTCAATATCATTTCAAAATTTAATCTCACTTTTATTTAATGCATAAAATATGTGATATAAAGATGTATTTTTAAATCTGAATATCCCTCTTTAGGAATGTAGATAATATTCGAAAGTGGGTTTTAACAGATTCTGCACTAAGCTATTTTGAATAATGATGATGTTCAAAAAATAGACTGGCACTGTTCCAATAATAGTTGCCGTTATAATATATTTTAAAATTTTTGGAATCAGGGTTGAGTTTGAGCATGGTTATAGACCAAGGGTCGACAACCAAATTACATGGGTGATACATAACAAGCTTGCTGATTACCAGAAATCTACCTGGGTATGACACGAGCCTCTACTTATACGAATCACTAATTTAAAATGTGTAAGTCTATATAAAAAAATTATTTGCAACGTTTAAAGACTTTTTTATGCTCATAATTTATTTACAAATGTATGTATTCTAATTTAAAGTAATGAAGGAAATCAAAATTTAAAGCTTTTGTAAAACCCATTATTTTTAATAATCCAATTACAGAAAAGTCAAAGTATAACTTGAAAACAACTTATATTTAACCTCTACCTCTTAGTATTTCTCAAAACAGATTATATTAGAAATTTAATGGGAATGATAGTAATTAACTATGCACAAAGACTAAATCAACATATAAATTTTTATTGCAAGAATTTTTAAAGCAAAATCAACATATGATATAATATTTAAATTCGAAATTTTGCACCAAAACTAAGGAAATCATTAAAATATAGCTTTCACTGAAATAAATGTGGCGTTAAGCAAGAGTATTAAACAGTTTTAATGTGATGTTTGGCAGTCCATAATAGTATTAGTGATCTTTGACACTCCGCTCTAGTAATCAACGCTAGAGATGTATTCAAACTACTCAGATTACGCAGCGGAAGAGTTTTCTGACAATGTTCTTCATTTTTAAATAATTACTTTAAAGAATATTAAGATCCAAGATCAAGAATATCCAACTGTCGTGGTTTGTAATATTGAGAAAAATATGTTAAGAACGTCTTTCGCAAGTGACCGAAATTGGGATCGCGATCGAGCGGTCGATCGCGACCGACGTGTTGCCGTCGCTGAACCCAGCTATGGATAATTAAAGACCAAGACCAAGGAGTTTCAAATGTTATGGAGCCTGGCGTCACACCTTGGGCATTCGATACCTGGAAAAAGTTAAAATCCGGCTTTATTTCGGTATTTTTAATGTTAAAGCCATTGATGTGTAAAGGCATTACTGTATTTTCAAATGTTAACAATTTTCCAAAATTAAAAGGGAAGAAAATTTAAGAAAAAATAACTAGGCTTATAATATAACTTAATATAAATATGAGGTCTTTTTTATTTTTCTAATTAAACATGAAAACACAAAGAGCAGCAGTTAAATGCAAAATCTTAAAGTATTAAGAAAATACAAACATATATTAATTATTCACATAAATTTTAATTAGTTATAAAGGGGTCCGAGTAACAAAGCTATATTAAAAACAAACACACATTTTTATTTCCTTTGCTTAAAATATACTATAGAATTTTTATAATTAAATAAAGCAAACCGCGTGTTTCTACGCTGATTATATCATCTGATACAACTTTTATGCTGTACTATCTGTTATTGAAAGACTTTATTTTGGAATGGATATTTTGATGATTTGTCAACTTTAGAAGAGATATATCTAAAATTCCTTGTAACGCACATATCTGAAATTTTGTACAGAGTTCCTCTGTTCCACTTTCAACAAATTGTCTTCAAAATATTTGATTATGCGAAACAATTTTGAAAATATTTTCCTCAAAGCAAATATAACTCTTAAAACAATGTTTGCTTGTTTTTTACTTTTAAAATTATTAAAAATTGTATAAATAATATTTTCTAATTTCTAAAGTTAAATTAGAATTTAACAATTCCGTTTATGTGCACATAGTACAAAATTTGTGCAAATTGAGCAATTGGTTCAGGATTTATATCAAAAACTAAACATGTAGCAACGTTTTAATTTTTAAAAAATAAAATTTCAGATTGTTCAATAATTTTTTATATGTAGAGGAATCTTATATAGACATACTTTTCAGGAAGAATAATCTCTACAAAATGTCCACAAATAAAAGAAATAAGTAAAATTTTGTATCCCGCAACCCCTTCGTTTGAAAAAATAATATTATTTGCTTCGTTTCGTTCGTGATTAGAATTTTCTGTACTTGTAGTTTACCGACCCCGTTGCCGAACGTAAAAATAAACAGCCATTTGGGCGTAAGTTCTTTCTCTCGATTTGAAATTACATGTATTGTATGCATGAACGTGTCGATATTAAATGCATACAATAATAAAACACAAATCAATGAAAATAAAAATTTAAATACATCAGTTGTATAATAAAATTGGCTCGTTTCAATAATACAGTGTGGTCATGGAAAAGGCTTGAAGTTTCAAAAATCATCTGTTTACTCTTCCTTAATTAATAATTCAAATATTTCTATTTATTTTCCTTTATTTACTCTTTCTTGTTTTGAATTTCAAAAATAGTTTGGTTATTTTTCAATAATGCAAATTTTAAATAAACTTTGTTTACTTTTCGATCATTTAAATCACAAAAAAACCTTATTTATTTACAATTCTTCAAATCTCAAAGTTTTTATTTACTTTCGAAACTTTACATTTGAAAACTGTTGTTGACAAAATTGAATTTTAAAACCTTTTGTTTATTTTTCGATATTTTAAATTTTTAAAAAATGTTTATATTTCTATATTTTAAATATTGAAACTTCTGTTTACTTTGTGATAACGTAAATTGTAAAAAGTTTTTCTTTTTATTTTATTGTGAGATTAACTGCAAGTAGCGTATGGCATCACATACTGAAAGTGTTACATCTTACTTAATAGCAGAATATGTTTGTGTGTGTGTGCGTGTGTGTGTCTGTCTATGTGTGTCATCCGTAACGGGAAATCTGAGCTTCGGACGGCAACGAAATTTGGTACAGTGGTACTTCGGGACCTGGGACGATACGTCTCGGGGAGATTTTTTTTTAAAGATTCTAATTATTTTTTTAGTTATGTTTCAGCATGATTTTGAGCGATTTTTGCACAAATCTGTTTCTTGGCGTTCAAAAATATTATCCCAGAGTTTTCATCTTTCATCCTTCATATTTATTTATTTATTTATTTTTAAATACATCAAAATTTGCATTTCTAGGTTATTTGACACTTATTTCGCTGCATCCGAAAAAAGTAGATTAGCACAATTCTATAGTTTGGCAGTAAGTTGTAGGTATATCTTCGCATTCTAGCAAAAAAAATTAATTACTGCATTACTTTATTTTTATGAAATTTCTCAAGCAAACGCATAAAAATTGTAAGCGCATTTCCCTAAGTACAGAATTTTCTCCCTGCTGTGCTGTACATGCCCGTGCTCACGATGCCATTTAGGCCACGCATTCTCTCTTAAAAAAAATTAGTTTCCTTTTTATTTCCATGTTAGCTGAGTGCATGCGTGGAGATTTAGTTTGATTGAGGCGATTTAAAAAAGGCGATTCTGTAAATGTATTATTATAGCATCAGGTGTTTATTTAGGACACGGGAAACGCCGGGTAATTTGTTCTATATCATAATTGGATGGTCATCGTTTCATTGGGATACAAATATCTGTGGTCGATAAACTACATAAGTACCGAATTTTCTTGTATATAATATAATTTATTTTCATTCAAAACTGACTTGTCTATTTCATTTGTAGCAAATGTATTTAGTTGTTACTGATCTTGAATGTTATATAAAGTACATATTTATTCACGGCAAATAGCTGTAGTTGTGTTGTGAAGTAACAAATGACGATGTTTCTCTGCTAGAAGATTCACATATAATTTTTTTACGGTCATTCTTTGTTATAAATAAGTTGTTACATTTATTTTACAGACAAAATATCAGTTGAGATTTATAACCTATTTTGCAGCATTGCAGTATGAAAGAAAAAATTATACGAGGATCATAAAACAGCCTTTTAAATCAGTTTTTATTTATTTATTTATTATTACTATTTTTTTTGTAATATCTCTTATATGTGCAATACAGTTTTGCGACATAATTAATAAATTATACAAAAAGTATAAACCTATATTTTTCTTTGAGCGTGCATGACAGTTTGAATGCCATCATTATAAGTACATTTATTGTAATTGTGTATAACTACTACATTTTATGCTTTATGTAAAGATATCACCATACTATATAAATGTATTGTTGTTCCGTTGGACAAGATGAAAAATAAAAAGTATTGACAGAGAAGACTTGTCGTATTCCAAAACTGATAAAACAAAAAGCACTGATTGCTGATAAAACTTTTTTCAGAATCTAGTCGTCGTGTTGAAACTGACGAGCATGATCGCATTGCATATCTTCTTGTGATTTTGCGAATTTTATTTAATGTAACATTAAGTTGTTTCACGTTCAAAATACAAAGTATTTATGTCATAAACACTTTATAGTGTTTTTATTTTTCGTTTTTTAACTATGGCTTTCATTTTCAGTTATTTTCACATTTTACTAAGTATTCTTGAACGTGTTTGTGTTGTAAGTTTTATTTCTTTCCGGTCTTGTTTCACAGTTTTATTCTTTCAAATAAAGTGATATTTCAAGCAGCAGAAATGTTCCATTTTTCGTGAGAAAACCATATGAGATTTAATTTGCTGCTTGAAAATCGGTAAATGGCAACATACACAGTGGTAACTACCTTCCCTAGAATGTAGGTGATGCGGAAATGCATATTACTCCCTCCTCCTCACGTTGTCAATCGCACTGCAATAAACAAAGGATTTGATGGCTATAGTAGTAATAATAATAATAAATGATGAAAAGCTCATTAACTTATGCAATAAGGGGTAGTAGGAGACCCGTGCATTTGCTATATAGGGGTCTGAAAATTCTGTCAACGGCACTAACCATGTGGGAGGAGAAAATGGGTTTGGAAAAATAGTTTCAGATCCCCCCCTCCCGTTTACATAGAAGACACAGTTATAGTATCCTTGCACATTAAATATTATTATAAATATTGTAAAGTATCGAACACGGGACAGTACCTAACTCAGCCAGATTTTGGATTTCGCCCACGGTCAGAGCGGCCAATGAGGAGGATGCATTTCATAGAAGACCAGGCCACATGAACAGTTTATTAAAAAAGGTCATTGACTTATAAAATAGTCAGTGGTAGGCAGAGTTGGAACTGGAGGTGGATAGCCTTAGTGAGCCCCAGTTCCACTTCAGAATTTGATGCTGAATCCATATCAGTCATTATCTTTATCTATAATCAATTCTGAGAAATAGATGTTTTAAGAAAATTTTTTGAGCCAGATGTAGAAAAGAAACCGGAAGTACAAATTCTTATTGAATCACCCTACATCCTCTTGAATTTGATGCAAAATTCATATCATCAGTTATTATCTAAACTCCATCTATAAACCTTTCTTAAAAACTTCTTTGAATTGTAATGAATGTTAAAATGTAATTCAAGCTTTCTCTTACTCATTTTCCTAGAAGTATCTCAAATACATACACATTTAATACAAAATAATTGGTTTATATTTCCATAGAAATTTATTAGACTTTATTTTAAATTTAATCACTCAGATAACACGTAATTTTGATAATTTAATAACACCAAAGGTAAGAAACTAACATGGACATTTAGCACAATAAAAAAAAACAAGATATATAATCATTCATGCTAGTTATTTATGTAAACAAATTAATTGCATGCAGATTAAATGCACATAATTGGGATAAATTTATAAGCTAGCAAGTAAACTAACACAGCAGAACAGTTCAATTTAATTCTGCTGTGATAAAATTCCCAGCTGGCTACATGAGTATGTATTAATATAAAGTTCTTATTTGTGAAACTGTTTTAAACAGTGTTAACTAAAATTAATATACATATAATTGTTTTAAGCTTGTATGATTCGAAAAGGCTAGGAGAAAAATAAAAAAATATTTACCTGTGCCTCTCAAATGTGGTAGTACATAAATGCACCATTCATTAAGATTAGCTCAGATTTATTGTATTCATTGAGAAAACTCGGAGTTGGAAGCTGCTTTTATTATTTTTTGTGTGAAGGGAGGGGAAACTATAAATTTTTAGCAGTATATATAATTAAATTTTACGGGGGGCATTGCCCCCAGTTCAAAGTCTTAGAGGTGCAGCTGCCCCCCTTGCCCCATGGCTCCGACGCCAGTGCTACTAAGCAAATAAGTATTTTGTTTTGGAAACGTAAGGGCAAAATTGTCCGCGTGACGTCATGTGCGCTCTATGCAGCGTGTTTGCTGCATAGAGCGCATATTGACATATTGACTTGCTTAATTTTCAGTGCTATATTATTTTATAATAGTACGTCTATGTCGCAAAACTATTAATTTACATTTGTATTGCAATTTACAAACCTAATTTACTGTTAGCGTCGTGTGAAAATTAAAAAGAATAGTATCCCATTGCAATTAAAATGGGGTAGCCAATCAACGCCACCTACATTTTCTGGATGAATCTGGAACTAAAAGAATCTGATGTGGGCAACACATGACTTTCCTTATATAATGTAATGAATGTACTTTTACAATAAAAAAAATAGGTTTTTCTTATAGTAGATACTAATATCTTTTTCAAGATATTGAATTTTCGGCAATGAGTCGTCATTTTCATTGATTTACCGTCATTTTTATCCATTTGGCGAGATTTTCGTTAATTTGGCAACATTTCAATAAGTCGCCAATTTGGCGACATTCCGCCAATTTTGTCGCCAAAATCTCGCCAAGCGTTATAGACGAAGAAATAAGTTATTCTTACAGCAGATAAATGACTTTTGGCGTTCAAATACAAAAGTATTACTCAAAGCATCATTTTTCATGAATGGAACGAGCTAGAGCCACTAGAATGATGTCACCCAATTTATCGCATGATATTACATATGAAAAGTGAACATGTTTCTCAATAGGAATTTTTTTTTCTATTTTATATGACTTTTTGATAATTTTTTTGAAAAATGTGCAATATCTCGAGAACGGTTCATGTCAGCGTTCTAAAATTTATGTCAATCGTTTTCTAATCAAAAATTACATAAGAAATATCCATTTGCGTAACTTTATTAGTGGTTTTGATTTTTTGACGATTTTTTCAAAATTTCCCTCGAAAATTTAGGGGGGTTCTGAACATTCGATTGCGTATAAAAACAATAGGCTTCCAGTGTTTACGAATTGTGATTTTTGTACCAAATTTCGTTCAAATCGGTCCATTCGTTCGTCAGTTATCGTCTCCACAGACTCACTGGCACACACACACACACACACACAGACATCACTTCAAAAATATTTGATTCGGGATCAGGAATGCTTGAAACGTGCTCTCCCGTCGAAAACTCGAATTCGAATTTTCGACCCCGTCACAATACTTTCCTTATACATTATGTATATAAGGAAAGTAATACTCATTTGCTCAGCAGCACTGACGGCGGAGCCATGGGGGCAAGGGGGGCAGCTGTCCCTCTAAGATTTTGAACTGGGGCAATGCCCCCCTAAAATTTAATTATATATAATGCTAAAAATTTATAGTTTCCCCTCCCTTCCAACAAAAATTAATAAAAGCGCTAAGAAAAATTGAGATGCCACATATTTTTTTCCTGAGGAAACTGCCTGGATGAGTAAGACGAAAAACAAAATCTTTCTTTCTCTTGTTCTCCAGTATCTTTTTTAAGCGCACGTTATTAATGTGGTAAAGCATGGGATGAGAACAGAAACTAATCTTCGGAGACTAAATATTTAAACAATATTACTGGCAGCCGTCGCCTGACCAGGCGTCAGTCTAAGCCAAGTGCATAATACAAATCAAAACTTGCATCAGAATACAATCAAAAGCAGGTAGATGTATGTATACTTAGATTTAGTATTCTCTTAAGTTGCTAATATGAGGTAAAGTTCCAAGTTTAAACGAAATAGAAATCAAAATGGATAAGTATGAGGTATACGGTTGTATAAGGCTGCAAAGTAATGTATACGGTTGAAGAAGCAGATATAGAAATGGTAAGTTAAGAAATGTATTTCTATTTGTGATTATATAATTATATGTCCGATTTTATTAATACTCTGTTTAGGTACTGCAAATTATGTGTAATGATGTGTTAATTTTTAAGGAGATTATTAGATTTGTATATTGATAAGAAAGTAGAAAACATAAATTTCCATGTCTAACTGAATTTTATAGGTTTATATATTTACGTAATATAAAATATGATAAACATTATTTTGAGTCAGTACACCAGCAGTGGCTCCCCAAGGTCTTTTGAAGTCGAGCGAGTTTCTGGAGAGTCATCCTTTTCTCCTCCTCATCTTCGCGGAGTATGAGCACGGTAAAGCTGTAAGTCCGAAAGTCCTTCTGAAAAGTGGTGGGTTTGGGGAAGATTGGTACGGTTCTTGTGGATGCCACCCCCATTGGATTTCGATCTAAATTGAGTGTTACCATTCCGGCCGTTCAAACAGTTACCAAACTTTTTAATTTAGTTTGGCGGCCTGGGCATTTCTATACTATATCAAAAGAAAAAACGTAGCTGACGCCGAAGTTGTGTGACAAATTAAGCGTGACTAGATTTTCTTTGCTTCGTACCACAAAAACTATAGAATACAAAAATATGAAATTTGGAACATATATAGTATAAAGAAATTTTAGAGGAACACACTGAAATAAACGGTTTCTCGATTTAAGATTTAGTTTAAAAGATATTTAATGTCAAAGAAAAAGAAAGAATATTTGAGTTGCCAGTTAGCGTCCTAGACAGACTAGCAATAGCAAGACCGAGAATTTTTGCAGGCATGAGCCAACATAGTTGAGTTTTGTAAGACGCAGCCTTTTTTAATTTCGATTTAATTTATGAGTTTTTTATGAACTTCTTTTGTATTGAAAAAGATTTAATTGGTCGAGTCTATTTCTAACTTCTTGAGGATTGGTTGCTGGCAGAAACGCCACGGCTACGTACGTCAAACATGGTAGACTACAAATTTATTTACAACGCTATGAACAATGTGGACAATGATATGTTTTATTACTGAATCTTACAAACGAACAAAGCGTTTCGCAATTATTGTTGTCATGAACAAATACGGTTAAAGTGTAATTATTATTGCAGAACAAGTATATGTCTTTTTGTTGTCAGTATGCGACTGAAAAGAGCCTAATGTAGAGAGAGAGCCGTAAAGAGCCTAATGTTATTTACATTTTTACTCATCGGATAGGGTGAAAGAGCTCGCCAAGCTAGATCCGGAGGTTTAAGCGAACAAGGAGCAGTGCTCCAACATCCGTAGTAGGAGAGACGAAAATGATTACGAACTGATCTCTGGTGGTAAGTGCGCGACAGCGAACATGGGGCAGAAACCTCAATACTCCTATGGTTGGCGATCACCAGTAAGCTTTGGCATAAGGTCGAGCGAGTTGAAATAGCTCGTGAAGTAAGTTCTAGGGGTTAGTAAGCGGCAGCAAACATGGGGCAGAGCCCCCATGCTCTGGTTTTCAATCGTCAGTAAGCTAGGGAATAAGGTCTGGTAAGTTGAAACAGCTCTTAAAGTGAGTTCTAGGAGTCGGTGAGCATAAGTGAGCAAGCGTCAAAGCCCCTACGGGCGTATTACGCCTATGTAATTGGCGTTACGATATAGTTTACGAGGCGAGCTCCTGCGATTAGTGAGCGTCAGTGAACAGGGGCGGTCATTCAGCTGCAGGGATTGGCCACCGTTAGCGATGAGAAAGAACGAGGGCTGCCATATCCACATCGACAATTGAGTGGCACATATTCAGGAATAGCAGCCCACATTTTAGTGCAAAGGAGAGCCTAATGTTATTTATGTAGATTATGCAGCCCATAATCTTCAACTAACTTTACAGGATGCTACAAAAAATTTTAAGATAATGAGAGATGCTTTAGATATAATCCAGGAAACAACCACCCTACTGCGTTGCTCTACAAAACGTA
The DNA here is from genome assembly GCA_951213105.1 of Amaurobius ferox. Lineage (NCBI taxonomy): Eukaryota > Metazoa > Arthropoda > Arachnida > Araneae > Amaurobiidae > Amaurobius > Amaurobius ferox. The sequence goes on from OX578133.1 coordinate 29,602,337, forward strand.
TTGCAATTTTTAAACATAGTCATTTTTAACATAGTAACGTTTTATCTGATTGTCATGAGTCCATATCTACCACTTTAAAACCCTTGTATTACACCAGATGGACTGTCCGAAAAGATTCTATTCAAAGCATGCTTTCTAATTATGAAGTTCTTATAGAATTAGAGGAACTTACCAAAGAAAACTCTGATGTAGGCCAGTAAATCACAGCACTAAGGCAATCATTCAAACTGTTTTCTATCATTTTGGGTTAAATGTCTATGAAATTGCTTTCGGCAGCAGAAGAGATCAGAAAATAGTTACACTTAAATTCAAATAATTATCGGTAAAAAATAATTTCTATCTATACATTATTGTCATATTTTGAGGGATTAAGAAACGATGATACCAAGAAAGATGGCCATTCATAGTTTCGACGAACTTTGGAATTTCATTCTAAATTTATTTGAGAATTTGACTAATCCACTAATATTGCCACGAATTCGTAAAATGCCCAAAAGATACAATGAAGGATAACACCAAAAGATTACTTCAGAAAAGAATATTTTGAATCTGGATGCCTTCCGTACGCGATCGGTTTTTAAACAACCGCATTTTACGGAGAGCTTCGAAAAGTTTACTATTGCCTGCAGCAAATACCAATGAAATGGGTTCAGAACCAGAAGAGTTTGAGAATATCCTTAAAACTTACATAAAGAAAGATCGACTAAAAATGAAAATTAGTATGTTACCAGATTTCATAAAATCTTTGGGTGATAAGTAATAAACATGGTTTGAACTTTAAAAAAAATAATAATAACAATATTTCTGCAATATGGGAAATTTTGAAAAAAGACCATCAATTATCGTCAAATACGCTTAGCAAGATACAAAGACTCTTGCAAATATATCTGACTATACCTGTGACGCGATAACACGGAGTGTAAACTGCACACGTTTTGGGACCTCTAGAATACGAAAAAACTATTTTTAGCATGACGACTGAGTGTGTGTCTATCTGTCTGCGCAATGTATGTATCCACTCTAAAACTAATGGATCAAATTTCATAAAATTTGGTAAGTCACTTATGTGTGACCCTGGTGCTGATTAGTTTTTGTTACGCTTCCAGATAAAAGAACCTGCCTTCTCTCTTTTTTTTTTTTTTTTTTTTTTTAGAAATGGCCCGCAAAAATTGTCTGTATCCACTCTATCTGAAAAACTAATACACCAAATTTTACAAAATTTGTTAAATAAATCAATTGTGGGTTACCCTTGGTGCTGATTAGATTTTGATACGATTCGAAATAAAAAAAAACTGCATTTTTTTTTTTGCGAAATGGCCCGATAAAATTGTATGTATCAGCTCTAGCGGAGAAACTGATAAACCAAATTTCACAAAATTTGGTAGATAAGTTGCGTGTGGGTTTCCTTGGTGTTGGTTAGATTTTGGTACGACTCGAACAAAAAGAAATCCTTTTTAGAGAAATGGCTCGCAAAAATCGTCAAGAAATAAAATAAAATACTACACATGTATCAATTAAATACATGTTTTATACGTAATTTTTGACTATGAAACGAAATCCCATTACTTAAGATGGCGCATTCCCGAGATATTTAAGTTTTTTAATTTGGTGGAACTAAATATGTCTTTCACTGCAGCGAAATTCCACTGTAGTGAAATTCCACTGTAGTGAAATCCCTTGAGGGTTATTCTGATACTGATTAGATTTTGGTATGATTCGATAAAACATAACAGACTCTTTTTGCGAAATGGCCCGCAAAGTTCATGAAAATGTGAAATACATAAAATTGCTGAAATATAATAATTAATTACTTGTTCTTCATATAACTTTTGACAACCCGGCGAAATAGACTGACTGACTCCATGACTCTAGGATGAAACTTTCTCGAGATATTTTAGTTTTTTGGAATTTTGAAGAGTTGAAGTACTTAAAGTGCATTAAATTGCTAAATGAAACGAACGTGCATTAAAACTGCCAATTGGGTATGATATTAGAAATGCATCCATGTTACTTTCTTTAATAAAAACTCAATTTAGTGCATCATGACATAAAAATATGAAAATGATTTTGAATTTGTAGGAAAAGTCACGTGCTGCTCACATCAGATTTTTATTGTTGTTAGCAAAAAGTTTTCAACTCGCACTTTGCATAATATTCTTTATTTTATTTCTCAACACTGAAAAAGAAAAAAATCAAGTGCTCTGAATTTATTTGCAAATATTTTCTATTTTTTTTAACACTTTACAACAAAGTTGAAAAGTGTTTATGACTTTGTTCATTCTGTCTGTCTGTCTGTCTGTCTGTCTGTCTGTCCGGTAGCACGATAACTGCCGTAAAAATGACTTTATCAAAATGAAATTTTAGTATGTTGTTCAGACGGTCTGTAGGACCTATGGGAATATAAATAAATAATATCACCCAATTAGTTTTTTATTGAACCCGGGTTGAAAAAATGAAATACATTGAACCCTATAGGACCTAATTTTTCAAACATTTTTAAGTAAATTTAAAATTCACGAATTGCTTCGAAATTTTTAGAAAATATTCACATTATCCCATAGAATATATAAAAAAAAATTCAGTAAAATATGTTAAGTAGTTTTTTAATTAAAAATTATTTAATATAGGGAAAAAAACAAATTCAATTAAATTCTGACTTTGGGATACCTTCCAGAAAGAAAAGAGAGATATATTATATAATAAATATCTCTCCATTTGTTTAAACGTTTTGCATATGGGAGTGGCTTCACATTTTAAAATAAATTTGGTAGATAACAATTTTTCATTTTTTTAAATTTTATATAACTCTTCATGATAAATTTATTTGATGGCATTTTTAATGCACTTTCCTACGTCCTAGAGAGTTAAAATTTGGTACACAGCTTAAATTTGTTGAACATTTTATTCGACAAAAATTTGATGGATCTTTAAATATAGATCATACATTTTTTTCGAAATGGCCTGAAAATAATCCCCGTTCACTTCTATAAATCATTGTTGTAATATTGTTAAAAATTCTGATGTGGACAGCACATGTCTTTTCCTGCAGACTCATATTCGTTCTTTTTATTTATTTTTTCTATGACGTCATTTGAATTAATTTCAGTTGTTTTCGATGAAGTTTTTAAATATAATAAATTATCGCAGTATTATGATAGTTTTAAAAATATTACCGTGGAATGTATCGCTTTTCAGATATATTTAAACCAGGCAATTTTTATTTCAATGCCGTCATTTGAATGAAGTTCATGTTTTTCAATGAAGGTTTAATTTTTCAAATATAATAAATTAATGTAGTATTATGATAAGTTTTAAAATATTACCGAGGAATGTATTGCATTTTCGACTGTCTTAAATAAAATTGCATTGAAGTTGGAAAGTGTTTCATAATCAATGCTTTAAGCATGATTGATCTTTCTTGTTTTATCTTTTATACGTGTTAATAGAATGCTGTGAATAATGCATGACGGTGAGGATTTCTAAAATTTGCATTAGTATGCGTAACAAAAAAAAATCTGCTTTGCGCCCCCCTAAGATGTATTCGTTCCGCCGCCTATGTTTAACAGTATGGAAATTTTCATTATTTCTGTATTAAAAACGGCTACTTTAGAAACTTACAGTCGTTTAACCTCTAATTTTAGTAGGACATATCTAAATTTATCTTCTTTGATGGATATTTTTAATTAACCGGAAAATAAAATATTCACTTTCATTAAAATATATACACGAGTTTTTGAAAATTGTTATGCATCTTTCCCTTCTCGCTGTCATATACATTGCAGAACTTGCTAGTAAATATATACATATTTAGCACGCTAGTTAGGGACTACGGTAAAAATGAATAGTAGTGTACATTCAAGTAAAATCACTTAAAGTGTACTTTAGCGAATGAAATTATATATTGTTATATATTGTTATTCAAGTATTCTAAATAGCTTATTTTCATCACAAAGATAAATTTCGATATTTAATGGGTTTATTTTCAATTTTTATTGGCCATCATCGTCCGTTTACCATTACACGCTATGGTAAAAATAATGCTCTTTTACCATTACGTTTCTGCGCTTTCTACTACGCAGGTTGATTTTTTTACAGTGGGGCCCATGCTCTGTTACGGGTCGAGTGTGGTCGTGACTAGAAAGACAGGCACCGGCGCGAATTTATCGCATAACTTAATACGGCACTAGTCATCCTTGAAATTGCATTGCTTTCTATGGATATGAAGTTTTTTCAGAAGAATTGAAGTTTTTTTATTTAATTACATATTATGATGACCTTATACCTTAAATATTAATTTTACAACATTTGATGATTGTTTTAAGTCGATTTCAAGTACTTTTTCTTTAAAATATCATCTCTTTCTTGCCGGTCTTTCATAAACCTAATATGTATCACACTGGTTATGCATTGACTTTTAAGATTTGTTTCCTTTATTTTTATGTTATCTACGCTTCATATATACGTGCATGATTGCATTTTTATCTTACGTAAGGCTTTTAAAAAGAGTTTATATGTCGTTTATGTCACAAAAAGCCTAAATGAGCACTATATAAGTTATGCTGTACCGTGTTAAAAAATATAAAATTTCACAGTTTTCACTTGATTTAAAAAAATTATATCTTGTTCTAGACTTTTTAATAATAAACTGGATATAGAATATCGTAAAAATCCATTAATATTTATGGAAGCTATCGTGTACTCAAAAAATTGACCGCAGACAGACGGACATCACTCTAAATCAGAGGTTCCCAAACTTTTTTTTCTCGTGGATCACCTTCAAAGTTTTACTATTTTCGGTAGACCCCCTGCTGCTACATTTCTACTGTATTCCCAAAACTCCTGAAAAATATCACCCCAAATTGGGGGTGTTAAGAAGAAAAAAAAAAGTAGCACATTTTCTTGTGTCCTATTTATTAAAATAATACTTGTTATACAAAATTATAAACATTTATTTTTACAAACAATCAACAATTGACAAAAAATCAACAATGAACTCTGAAATGTAAATCAACAATATAAAATAGTCATACTTTTAATGAGACGGATGTACTTGATGAATTGACAGCAAATTATGAATATTTGGCTTCAGTTTTGTAAGAAGTAATCTCAAATCTCCCCGTTCTGTGATGTTCAATCTGCTCCTTTTTTTGGTTAACAGGTTGGTAACGGCACTAAAACTTCTTTCGACAAGATATGACGAGGGAAACGCTATCAAAAATTTTCTCGCAATTTCCCACAGCCCAGGATATTTTTCGGGGATTTCTGCCTGCAGCCAAAATGTTTGATAGCCTTTTTTAAATTTCACCTTCAGTTCCTCGTTGGTGCTGAGCTCAAGTAGCTCCTCTTGTAATACCACATTCGCCTCTTCCATTTCATCAAATGGGGTTATGATCCATGGTGGTATTTCCATCGTCAGAATATCTTCAAATCTATTTTTGAAGTCATCATGCAGGGTATTTAAATGTTGAGCGTATGTCTGAATATCCTCATCAAGACATTCTATCTGTGACAAGTGCGGAAACAGGGAGAATTCGCGCCGACTAATATTTTGCTTCATTAATTTCAATTTACCAAGAAAAGCCGAAATTACACCCTTTGTTTTTATTAAATTAAGGCTATCCCCTTGTAACTGCAAGTTAACGTCATTGAATTTTTTGAACAAATCTGTTAAGTACGCAATGTCTGCTTTATATTTGATCAGATTTTCTTTTAAATCTGGTGCTTTAGTTTCCAGAAACTCTATCACTGATTCGAAAAGTGAGTAAAATCTTGATAAGCATGCACCTTTCGACAACCAGCGTACTTCAGTATGTAGGAGCAGTCGTTGGAAATCTTCATCATTTTCATCGCACAATAGTGCAAATAAACGGGTATTCAAAGCATTGCTTCTTATTTTATTAACTGCGTTAATCACAAATTGAAGCGATTGGTGCAATATATCACTCAAATTTTTCGCTACAAGGTGTTGTCGGTGGATGACACAGTGAATTGCAATTAGTCCTGGTATTATTCTTTTAAGATGACTTATAAACCCACGATATCGCCCGAACATGGCAGGAGCTCCATCTGCTGCCACCGAAATAATGTTTGTAAATGGAATAGATTTTTCTGTAAAAAAATCACTCAGGACATTAAATATCGATTCGCCTTTAGTTGTTGTTGTTGAGACCCAGACCGTCCGACCTACCAGAAAGGTGTAAGGTAACTGTTTGGACGGCCGGGAAGTGCCACCCAATTTAGACCGGAACCCAGTGGGGGAGGCATCCACAGGGACCGTACCCTCCTTCCCCTACCACCAACCTCTCGGAAGGACTTACGGACCCACATGTTTAACGTGATCGTACTCCGCATGAACACGGCGGCATTTGTGGCAGCGTGCAAATCTAGCGCGCAAACCACGGGGATACCGCACCCGAGATGGCCAACAGCACGCGGCGTTCCGAGGTGGTCACCCACCAAGTCCTAACCGCGCCCGATGCTGCTTCACTTCGGTGATCTAACGAGAACCGGTGTTTTCAGCACGGTACGGCCGTTGGCCCCGATTCGCCTTTAGTGTCCGACTTCAAAGTTTTTACGAATTGCAGCTGTTCATGGATTTCTTCGTCCATAACAAATCGAACATATTCCAATAATAATGATTGATAAATTACAATATATAATAAAAATATGTATAACAAATAGGCAGATACTTACTTTTTCCGGCACTGCAAACACTGACATCGATTCACTCACAGTCACACTTTTATGTTCAAAATCCCGGAAACAAATGAGTAACGTTTTGTTCTTGGCATTCGTATTTATACTAATCTAGATTGCAAGCACAGCGCAAGTCGCATTTCATCCCTTTGCAGGTCTAAACAAGCATCTCGGACGAGTGAGCGTACAGGCGGCACTTTGCAAGTCTCGACATGTGGTGTACACTTGTACTATTATCTATTGTTCTATTCAATTCTGTGTTTAACCTGAGTCTCGAATATTTTTGAATACCTACCTAGTGAATGATGCTACCTGCCTACGTTGATAGGTAAATCCAAGCCACATTTTTGTTCTTTATTATGAAAACCAGAAAATTTTTCGTGGACCCCCCCCCCCTTATAACTTATGAACCCCTGTTTTCTTTTCACGTCTACGTGGACCCCCGTGTGGTCTCCTATGGACCCCTGGGGGTCCACCTGGACCACTTTGGGAACCTATGCTCTAAATATAGTCGAAACGTGTTCAAGAAGTCCTAAAACACAGGGGCGGTCATTGGGGAGGCCGCTAGGACGCGCTGCACCCTTGAGAAAACACTCCAAATTATTTTTTTAGTTATATAGATTTATCACAATTTCTCTTGAAAAAAATCTGAATTTTCAATTCAATTGAATCGAGAATAGTGATGCAATATGTCACTATATGGCAGCACTATAGCTTTCATGAGGGAAGGAGATCCACGAAAGCTGTAGTGCGTCGAATTTTCAACACATAGGAAAAAACACAGGGATATTTGTTAAAGCCGCTTTCCTTTTACCGGCTTCTCCTGAGTGAACGAATGGTATAGGAACAATATTAGAAATTTGGCGTGATAAAAAACAGACATTGCAGTTTTAGAACTTGATATATGTCGCGTTTTGAGAGCGTTTCTTGTCAAAAGAAATAGAAGAGTAGTAAAACATGAAGTGGGACCTCTCAAATTGGCTCGGTTTCGCTAATTTGGCTTCAATTTTCTACATTTAAGAATGTGTGTTGTTCTCTTTTTTATCCTTTTTTAGCACTTTACAACATAGTTGAAAGGTGTTTATGAATTTGTTCATTCTGTCTGTCTGTCTGTCTGTCCGTTAGCACGATAACTGCCGTAAAAATGACTTTATCAAAATGAAATTTTAGTATGTTTTTCAGACGGTCTGTGGGACCTATGGGAATATAAATAAATAATATCACCCAATTATTTTTGTATTGAACCCGGGTTGAAAAAATGAAATACATTGAACCCTATGGGACCTAATTTTTCAAACATTTTTTAAGCAAATGTAAAATTCACAAATTGCTTCGAAATTTTTAGGAAATATTCACATTATCCCATAAAATATATAAAAAAAATTCATTAAAATATGTTAGGCAGTTTTTTAATTAAAAATTAGTTAATATAAGGAGAAAAACAAATTCAATTAAATTCTGACTTTTGGGATATCCTCCAGAAAGAACAAGAAAGATCAATCATGCATAAGCATTGATTATGAAACACTTTCCAACTGAAATGTAATTTCATTTAAAAATTTCTAAAATGTGATACATTCAGTGGTGATATCTTTTACATTATCACAGTACTACAGTAATTTATTAAACTTAAATATTTAAAACTATATCGAAATATAAATCATCTGATTCTTTATGCAAAATCAATGAATATTTCATTCACATAACTTGTATTCCAGACTCCAGAGCTAAATAATTTTGTGTGAAAAAAATTCAGCAATTCTTATGTAATTCATCTTACAATCGCTTGAGATATTTGCATTCTGCATATGTTAAAATTAGGCTTCGTTGAAGAAATAATAAAAGTTTAGGGATCATTTAAAATCACAACTATTGTAATTGCATAGGCACGGGATTTAGATACACAGATAATACACAGATACACAGATAATATATGTGTGTATGTGTATGTACTCAAAGTATTGGAATCGTGCCGAAGATCGGAACTCGAATTTTCAAAGGATCTACACGTTTTGGGACTTCTAGAACACGAAAAAACTATTTTTAGGAAGACATCTGTGTATGTAAGGGTGTATCTGTGTATGTTTCTGTGTGTCTGTGTGGATATTACATCCACTCTAATTGAAAAACTAATGGACCGAATTTCATACAATTTGGTAGTTATGTTTTTTGTGGGAAATCCTGATGTTCATTAGATTATAGTACGATTCGTAATAAAAGAATCTGCCTTCTTTGCGAAATGGCCGCAGAAATTGCCTTTATCCACTCTAGCTAAAAACTAATGGAACAAATTTAACAAAATTTGGTGTATAATATTTCAATAACCTACAAGTGATTTATATACCAAATTTAACAAAATTTTGTATATAAATCATTTGTAGGTTATTCTAGTACGATTCGGGAAAAAGGAACGGGCTATTTTTGCAAAATGGCCCGCAAAAATCGTTATATATAAAAATATCGTTATATATCAATTAAATTCCTATTTTATACATGATTTTTGACAACAAAAAGAATAAGACTAACCCCATTACTCTAGGACTAGCCGTTCTTGAGATATTCTAGTTTCTTCGCGTTTTCGCTACGCCACATTTGACAATAAGTCCAGCTATCAAATGAGAACCAAATTTAAGTTTAACGTGTAAATTTAATGTCATTTAAAATACTTATGGTTGTTATTTTGTGCAGATAAACTCTCATAAATTATTATTGAAGAAATAAAGAGAACGAATATGAGTCTGCAGGGAAAGACATGTGCTGTCCACATCAGAATTTTTAACAATATTGCAACAATGATTTATAGAAGTGAACGGGGATTATTTTCAGGCCATTTCGAAAAAAATGTATGATCTATATTTAAAGATCCATCAAATTTTTGTCGAATAAAATGTTCAACAAATTTAAGATGTGTACCAAATTTTAACTCTCTAAGACGTAGGAAAGTGCATTAAAAATGCCATCAAATAAGTATATCATGAAGAGTTATATATAATTTAAAAAAAAAATGAAAAATTGTTATCTACCAAATTTATTTTAAAATGTGAAACCTCTCTCATATGCAAAACTGATTAAACACTTGGAAAGATATTTATTATATGATATATCTCTCTTTTCTTTCTGGAGAATATCCCAAAGTCAGAATTTAATTGAATATGTTTTTTCCCTATATTAAATAATTTTTAATTAAAAAACTACTCAACATATTTTACTAAATTTTTTTTATATATTCTATGGGATAATGTGAATATTTCCTAAAAATTTCGAAGCAATTCGTGAATTTTAAATTTACTTACAAAATGTTTGAAAAATTAGGTCCCATGGGGTTCAATGTATTTCATTTTTCCAACCCAGGTTCAATAAAAAACTAATTGGGTGATATTATTTATTTATATTCCCATAGGGCCCACAGACCGTCTGAAAAACATACTAAAATTTCATTTTGATAAAGTCATTTTTACGGCAGTTATCGTGCTAACGGACAGACAGACAGAATGAACAAATTCATAAACACTTTTGAACTTTGTTGTAAAGTGTTAAAAAAGAGATATATTATATAATAAATATCTTTCCAAGAGTTTAATTATTTTGTATATGAGAGAGGCTTCACATTTTAAAATAAATTTGGTAGATAACAATTTTACAATTTTTTAACACTTTACAACAAAGTTGAAAAGTGTTTATGCCTTTGTTCATTCTGTCTGTCTGTCTGTCCGTTAGAGCACGATAACTGCCGTAAAAATGACTTTAGTATGTTAATGACTTTAGTATGTTGTTCAGACGATCTGTAGGACCTATGGGAATATAAACGAATAATATCACCCAATTAGTTTTGGATTGTACCCGGGTTGAAAAAATGAAATACATTGAGCCCTATTTATATATAGCCTATGGGACCTAATTTTTCAAACATTTTTTAAGCAGATTTAAAATTCACAAATTGCTTCGAAATTTTTAGGTAATATTCAAATTGTTCCATAAAATATATAAAAGAAAATTCAGCGAAATATATTCAGTATTTTTTTAAATAAAAATTAAAATAATAATAACACCTCTTATATGAAACGATCACGTGACCATGATATGAACGTATCACGTGATCCTCTTCAAAATGATATATGGCATCCATCGTGTCTCAAAATCGTGATTTTTAAAGTTCTTTTTATTTCATATTGAGTGTTGTATCCGTCCTAAAACCACTTTATTTTAGTTTAAATTCTGTGCATCTACATACTAAATCAACGCAATTACAATATATATGTGTTTAAATGCTCATCCAAATTTGATTATTTCTACAACGAAGCCTATTTTTCAATTATGTAAATTATAAACAGCAAAATATGTAGAATGAGTTGTATAGGAATTGCTGTATGTTTTTAACGCAAAGAATTTAGCTCATGGGGTCTGCATAGCTGATATTTAAGAAATATTCATTGACTTTATCGTGAGAAGGACGATTTTTTGCGATGAAGTTTTAAGCATAGAGTTAAATTACTTGTAGCTCCATGGTCTTAATTTTTAAATGAAATAAATTATTATAGTATTGTGATAAATGACATGAATTGGGAAATTATTTATGAATGAAATGCTGCTTTCATAGAGAGAGCCAGGCGTGTTATTTTTTATATGACGTCATTTGAATGAATTTCAGTTGTTTTCGATGAAGTTTTTAAATATAATAAATTATCGTGGTATTATGATAATTCTAAAATTATTATCGAGTAATATATCACATTTTAGAGATGTTTAAACCAGGCAATGCCGTCATTTCAATGCCGTCATTTGAATGAAGTTCATTTTTTTCGATAAAGGTTTAAGTTTTCAAATATAATAAATCAATGTAGTATTGTGAGAAGTTTTAAAATATTACCGAGGAATGTATTGCATTTTAGACATGTTTAAATAAAATTGAATTGCTTTAGGAAAGTGTTTCTTAATCAATGCTTTAAGCATGATTGATCTTTCTTGTTTTTTTTAATTTTATATAACTCTTCATGATATACTTATTTGATGGCGTTTTTTAATGCACTTTCCTACGTCCTAGAGCATTAAAATTTGGTACACAGCTTAAGTTTGTTGAACATTTTATTCTACAAAAATTTGGTGGATCTTTAAATATAGATCCTACATTTTTTTCGAAATGGCCTGCAAATAATCCCCGTTCACTTCTATAAATCATTGTTGTAATATTGTTAAAAATTCTGATGTGGGCAGCACATGTCTTTCCCTGCAGACTCATATTCACGTTCTATTTATTTCTTCATTAATAATATGAGTTTATCTGCACAAAATAACAGCCATAAGTATTTTAAATGACATTGAATTTGCACGTTAAACTTGAATTTGGTTCTCATTTGATAGCTGGACTTATTGTCAAAGGTGACGTAGCGAAAACGCGAAAAAACTAGAATATCTCAAGAACGGCTAGTCCTAGAGTAATGGGGTTAGTCTTATTCTTTTTGTTGTCAAAAATCACGTATAAAATAGGAATTTAATTGATATCATTGAGCACACGTAGTTTTTATTTTTATACTAGCAGCATACCCGTTCTTCATACGGAGTATATAATATAAAAAAACTTATAATTCGCAATCATGTGCAAATTCTGTTAAAATATTAAATTTATTGCTCCTAAAGAGAAGTTGAAGAATATTTGTTCTCACTGTGCAAAATTATCTTCACGGGCAAATCTGAAGAATAAAACATCCTGGCCCCTTTTGTAAGCAAATTTCCAAAAAAAAAAAAAGCAAAAAAAAAATAATAATAATAATTGAATCAATATATGCAACCACGTACTACTTATATTGTCGCAGATTAGAAAATATGCCAGTGTGTTAGTAGAAGCTTACTCATATTGCAATATGAGTCTCAAAAATATTTGCCAAAATAAAAGAGATGACGTAATAAATTGAATGTATCAAAAATCCCCGTAATCGTAATACCATAAGGTCGTAAATGATTCCAATATATGCCAATATATATCAAAATATATGCCAATATACCTGTACTACTTATATTCTCATAGATTAGAAGATATATATACCCGTGCATTTGTAGAAGATTACTCGTACAACGTACTATATATGAGTTTCAACAATTTTCGTCATTGTTTAATGGCATAATAATTTGAAAATATCAATAATCCCTGAATCAACTGTCCCCGAAAATATCAATAATAATGATGTTTAAACCTGAAGACTGTAATTGATATTATCCAGTCAAAAATGCAATGTCAATGAAATTTATTTTATATACATATTTTTATTATTCAAATCGGAAAAGATTTCATAAAAATCGTACGCCCCATAATACATTGGATCCGTTGCTAAGCAACATGGTATCATTTGCTTCAAATAAATCGATGGAAATCATATCGTCTGAATAATGCTCCATGGAAGGTTTACGCCATTTTCGTCAATTTAGCGATAACTTAAAAAATCGCCAAATTTATCGCCAAGTGAGACTATAGAACTGTAGTCCCATTTTGCGACAAATTGACGAAACATCATCACAATACTATCCCCTAACAAAACACAATTAATTTCTTTTATTAAGCTCGATTTTATCAATTCCATAATATTTTTATGGATTTACAAATATTTTTATCAATTTGGAGATATTAAAAAAATTCGTTAAATGTGTTACTAAGTAGGATGGATGGACTGGCCGACAAAACATCAGAAACTACAGAAACATCATTTCAGTACTCTATTCTAAAAAAACAAATTTAATTTCATTGATTTGGGTCATTTTTATCAATTTGGAGACACACATTTCCGCTAATTTGGTAAAGTTTAAGAAAAGTTACCAAGTTATTTAGAGATATTCCGCTAAATTCGTAGCTCTAAATTTGCAGATCTGAAGAATAAAATATCCATATCCTGTTTGTATATACTAAATGAAAACACTAAAATTGTATTAGAAGATACATACACCCATTCTACTCTTTTTCTGCTTCAACAATTGGCTAAATGAATTTATTGGGTAAAAACAATATATGAGTTTATTAGCTAAACACAATATAGGAGCTTGAAACCTCCTTGCTAAAATAAATGACAGTGATGTACGCAGTCCGCAATTTATACAATTAAAAGAACAATCAAACCATTAATTTATAAAATATATTTTTACATCCATTTATTTATTATTCAAATAGAAAAAATAATAATAAATATTAACAACACATTTAATTTCATTCCGTTGCCGAGCAACATGATATATGATAGAATCTTCCTCGTAAAATGCGAAATTAAATAGCCATTTTGATTTCTTTATACTTTTCATCCTTGAGTAAAAGCTTGTGAAAGAGGAACCATGGAGGTAGATTTTTCCATTTAAATTCATGTTTCAAACAATTCATGTTTTCCGATAGTGACTAATTAATGCAAAAATCCTGCACAAAACTCGGAAATAAAGTTTTATATCATTTTGACGTTTTAAACAAACGATTTTCATCCTTTCCGTTTGGATAAACCACGGAGTTGGAGAGTAGAACTCTTAGGAAAAAGTTCCGGTTTTTATTAATATCTCGACAACCCCTGGTCTTAGAAACTCGAAACTTAGACTAAATTTATGGGAGGCTATTTTAAGGCTATCCACAAAATTTCATTAAATTCGGTTCAGTCGTTTTCCCGTGATGATGAAACCAATAATTTCGTTTTTTACTAATATCTCGAGAACCACTGCTCGTAGAAACTCAAAATACAGACTAAATTTTAAGTGGGGCTATTTCTAGGCTACCCACAAAATTTCATCAAATTCGGTTCAGCCCTTCTCCCGTGATGATGGGACAAACAAACAGACAGACAGATTTCCGATTTTATTTATATAGATTTAACGATTTTTGAGATCCATTTCGCAAAAATAGCCCGTTCCTTTTTACCGAATCGTACTAGAATAACCTACAAATGATTTAAAATTTGGTATATAAATCACTTGTAGGTTATTGAAATATTATACACCAAATTTTGTTAAATTTGTTCCATTAGTTTTTAGCTAGAGTGGATAAAGGCAATTTCTGCCGGCCATTTCGCAAAGAAGGCAGATTCTTTTATTACGAATTGTACTATAATCGAATGAACATCAGGGTTTCCCACAAAAAACATACCTACAAAATTTTATGAAATTCGGTCCATTTGTTTTTCAGTTAGAGTGGATGCAATATCCTCATAGACACACAGAAACACACACAGATACACTTTTACACACACAGACGTCTTCCTAAAAATAGATTTTTCGTGTGCTAGAAGTCCCAAAACGTGTAGATCCTTCGAAAATTCGAGTTCCGATCTTCGGCACGATTCCAATACTTTGAATACATACCCACACACACACACATATATTATCTGTGTATCTGTGTATTATCTGTGTATCTAAATTCCGTGCCTAGGCAATTACAATAGTTGTGATTTTAAATGATTCCTAAACTTTTATTATTTCTTCAACGAAGCCTAATTTTAACTTATGCAGAATGCAAATATCTCAAGCGATTGTAAGGTGAGTTACATAAGAATTGCTGAATTTTTTTCAAAATTATTTAGCTCTGAAGTCTAGAATACAAGTTATATGAATGAAATATTCATTGATTTTGCATAGAGAATCAGATAATTTATATTTCGATAGAGTTTTAAATATTTAAGTATAATAAATTACTGTAGTACTGTGATAATGTAAAAGATATCACCACTGAATGTATCACATTTTAGAAATTTTTAAATGAAATTGCATTTCAGTTGGAAAGTGTTTCATAATCAATGCTTATGCATGATTGATCTTTCTTGTTTTATGAATGAATATGGAAGTTTAAATAAACATTTGAATTAGTGAGTGGATTAAATGTGTGTGGTGGTGGTGGTGGGGGTTAATTTTTTATTATATTTTAAGGGTTTCTGTCTATCGTGAGTCAAATGTGTTGTTTGGGACACTCAGTTTGAGGGATCACTTTACCCAGCTAGTTGTGAAGTTGTTTCGCATTCCGTCATTTCTAATGTAGTGTGGTTATGTCCTTCGGGAAGGGGGTTATTTCTGATTTGTGGCAGTTCTGTGCTCTGGCTGATCTGCTGGCGACGAATTCCAATATGTTTGATTTAAAATTAATTCTTTAAACGTCAGAGTTTCCTATTTTTGGCACACCTGTGACCGATAGACTATTTTAGTGACACTTTCAGAAATGTGTTGTTTCGGACATTTTGTTTGAGGAGTCACTTGACCTTTCCAGCTGTTTTACTTTTTCAGCTATTTAACATTCAAAATACCTAAAAATTAAAGAAATTCTAAATATTTGTTAAAAAAAACTTAAAAGGATAATGTTGAAAATCTAATTTTAATCTGACGTCGTTTTTCTCGAAAGTTTGACCACCGCTGGTGATTATGTTACTCAGATACCCCCTGGGCGTAAATTTTACTTGAGATAGCCCCCAAATATCTTATCTCGGCTTCTAATTAAGCGATTTTGATTCTGATGATGGTTATAGTCTTTTAACCCTCTGTGCGTGTCACCTGAATATACATATTTTGTGTCAGCTACCTGGGTGTAACTTTTAGTTTAACTAACCCCACAATTTTTCATTTCGTTTCCTAATTGAGCGATTGTAGTTCTGCTAGTGACTAAGTCTCTGCACCATTTGTACATATCACTTAGATATGCATATTTTTTGTAACAATGATCTGAGTGTAACTTTTACTTCAGTTAATCCCCCCCCCCAAATTTCCCTTCTCACCTCCTAATTGAACGATTTTGATTTTGCTGATGGTTGTAATCTGCACCATATGTACGTCTCACCTTGATATACATCTTTGATGGATATAATATACATGCGTTTTTAGTGTCAACTTCCTTTGAGTAACTTTTAGTTTAACTAGCCCCACAATTTTTCATTTCATTTCCTAATTCAGCGATTGTAGTTCTGCTAGTGGCTATAATCTCTGCACCATTTGTACATATGCATCTTTGTTGTGACAACGCTCTAAGTGTAACTTTTACTTCAGTTAGCCCCCACCCCCACCCCCCAAATTTCCCATCTCACCTCCTAATTGAGTGATTTTAATTCTGCTGATGGTTGTAGTCTGCACCATATATACGTCTCACCTTGATATACATATTTGATGGCTATAACATACATGCGTTTTTAGTGTGAACTCCCTGGGCGTAACTTTTAGTTTAACTAGCTCCACAATTTTTCATTCCGTTTCCTAATTAAGCGATTGTAGTTCTTCTAATGGCTATAATCTCTGCACCATTTGTACATATCACTTAGATATGTATCTTTGTTGTGACAACTCTGTGAGTGTAACTTTTACTTCAGTTAGCCACCCCCCTCAAATTTCCCATCTCACCTCCTAATTGAGCGATTTTGATTCTGCTGATGGTTGTAGTCTGCACCATATGTACGTCTCACCTTGATATACATATTTGATGGATATAATATACATCTTTTTTTAGTGTCAACTCCCTGGGCGTAACTTTTAGTTTAACTAGCCCCCACAATTTCACCTCTCAGTTCCTAATTCAGCGATTTTGATTCTGCTGGTGACTATAGTCTCAGCAACATTTGTACATGTTACCTGGCTATACATATTTTTGTGTCAACCCCCGAGTGTAAATTTTAGTTTAACAATCCTCCACAATTTTGCATATATGTTCCTAATTGAGCGATGTTGGTTCTGATGGTGGCTGTAGTTTCAGTAGCATTTGTGCATGTCATTTGAATATGCATCTTTAACGTGACAAATTCCTGAGCATAACTTTTAACTTTTACTTTAGTTACCCCCTCCCCACGCAATTTTCCATCTCGCCTCCTAATCCACCGATTTTGATTTTACTGGTGGCTATAGTCTCTGAACTATCTGCATGTATCACCAGAATATGCATATTTTTAGTCAACCCCCTGGGCGTAACTTTTAGTTTAACTAGCCCCCACAATTTTACTTTAAATTAGGACTATGTAATGTTTTTACCAGGAGGGATGCGTCCACATGCGTCCAGGAATTTTATGAACGAGCAAGGTGTGTGTGTGGAAGGTATGTTATTTTATGTAATACATTCTTAATACACCCGTCGCTATGCCCGAAATACGTATATATATATATATACACATATTATATATATATATATATATATATATATATCACTAACACATATATAGGCATAAATACATAGATAAGTGCCCCCCTCGACATATCGCTCACGAGTCGCCACTGCTAAAACACATATTATCAAAATTTTTCGTTAGAATAATACTTTCTCTATACTATGTTCTATAGTATGAAATACAATTGAAATAAAAAATAAATACGGTCATAGGGGAGGAGAATAAAGCAGGGTTAAGAAAGGTACATAGAATGTTATTCAATTAACTCATTGCAGGGTTAGATTAAAATCTGTTACTTTTTTTTATTTCAAAACACGCATGACTGTATATGAAAAAAGTGTGCTGTGTATGTTGAAATTCAAACAGATATTAACTTCTATTACTGAAATGTAAAGATACACAGAATGGTACTGGACAAACTCATGATTTCATTGCAGCACAACACATTTAAATAAAAAAAAATCTGCTACTTTTATTCTAAAACAGCATGCAATTGGAACTATACATAACACAGGAAAAACTCAATAGAATACTTTATATAATACAAGTGATTTCTAATGCCATATCAAAAAACAAATAAATAATCAATTATAAATGCAATATATGACGATACTACATTTTTACATGCAATTAATTTGCCATAATTTGCAAAAACAATTACTACCCTAGCTGATCTCCGGGATGCAGATATCTTTTAAGATTTCTAGCCAAAAAAACACTTAGAAAGTTCGCTGAGATATCATAAACAGCCACTACCTCCTTTATACTCTGCCTGTGCAGTCAGCTTCTGGAGCTGATTTTTAGTTATGACACATTGTACCGCGTGAGGACGCCCCTTGCGTTGAATGTTTTTGGCGGTTTATCCATATGTTTAGCTTGGTTTACGGTAGAATAACTTTGAAATTTAAATTTTTAGTTGTAGTTTTTTCTACTTTTATCATTGGATTTTATCCTTAAATTTATTGTTAATTTGATTTTAAAGTTAATTTTATTGCTGATTTGATTTTATCAATTGATGTTCTTATATATTTTTTAATATTGAAATCAAGGAAAAATTAAGGTATGTGTATTTTATTTTATTATGAATTTGTTTCATTTTATTGAAAAAAATTGTCAAAAATTATAGATTTACCATATAAAGGATTTATTATATTTTTATGGAACAATAGTGTAGTCAAATACAAATTCTGGATGCTTTTATACACACAAATTTTTAATGCAATTCAATTTTGCTATTTGAATGACACATTTTATTTTATAAAAAAATATAGTAAAACTTGTTTTCACCACTCTCATTTCTGGGCTATATCCTAGGCAGGTGATCAATATACAAAGGGCTGTGATCTAAAGTTTTCAATATTGTAGAGTCATAAAATACTTATCATGGTTATGTTACTAATAAAAAATACACAAGTACATACTTTAAAAGATGATTATGGGTCTGAAGGGAATGGGGTGTAGCTTTTTATGTGCTAAAATATAGATATTGAATAAAATAAAAACATTTTAGAGCACAATTCTTATTAATGTAGCCTAAATATAAAATTTTAAATAACATAAATGACCAGCCTATTATCACTTAAATTAGGCAATCAGGTATATTGAAAGTACTTTTACAATAGACATACGTAAAAGAGATCAATTATTAAAGCTTTAACAAAATTTACATTATAATCAATATAAAATTATAATTGAAATGATTTTTTTATTTTAAAAAATAGCTCATTTTTAACTTTCGTAAATAAAAAGTTAGAGTATATCTACTGTTTTACCATATCTGAAAAAGTGTATGATTGGAAACCCTATGGGTGAGCTGCTTTTAAGTCCCAAAATTGTATTCTGATATATGTAGTTTGTATTGAAGCAACTTCCTAAGAATAAGTATATAGGACAAGAAACAAAATTTCAAACTTCTCAGATTCACTTCATCAGAGTCACTTAGATTTTCAAGAGAGGTTGTGCTACTTATGAAATAAAGTGACTATATTGAAATATGTGACTATATTTAATAGCCTAAATATAGTGACATTTCTAAAATAGTCACTTTTTCAGATTTTACTGTCTTAATTCTGATTGTGTTGTTTTAAATTCATCTTTGTACTAAATTAAACCTATATCTATTGAATATTGTGACGGGCTCACTCCTCAAGTAGCAGATTGACATTTCAACATTTATTTTATAGTTTATGCTAATTTAATTAATCAATTTTAAAGCAACATTAGGCAAACTTTAAACATTTCACCTAAAATAATATTAAAAATACAAATTATTTAAAAATGTGCATTGTTTTAATTTAAAAAATTATAATTTATATCACAGTTAAATCTCACAATTTTAACCTGTATCCCTCACACTGTATATAGATATAATAAACGGTAGATAAGAGAAAAATAAATAAAATGTAAAATGATTGTACTTGAATGGAAATATGTTATAATAATAGTTTATTTCGCATATCTGTTTCTTCCTTTACATAAGTTGTTTACATATGGTATCTTCAGTATAAATTTCCCCATGACTGCTTCGATTTCCTGGGAACCTCGTTTCCACATTCCTACATATTTTGCATCCTTGAGAGGGGGGAGGGGTCATACATTATCTATACTCATGTCCTGAAGCTAAGAATAATTATATACATTTCAGTAGGAGAAATACACATTTTGCTCTGCCACTCTTAATGTACTTTACATAGAAAAAAACTTTCTGCAGGAAATAAAAAAACTTAGAACACTTAGCAGATACCCAACAAATTGAAATATTGCATATATATTTCATGAAGTATATATCTGTGATTAAAAATTGAAATAGAAAATTCATTGAAAAATGATTTGGAATAATAAATTTCTTCATACCAAAACATGAAAATTCATTACGGAATAACTTTTCACTTTATCACAAATTTATTATCTGAAGTCACTTTTCTATGATTTAACTTATATATAAATTTTTGATGAAAGATCCACGTATTACATGCATGTAAAATTTCAATTTGCTGTGGTTTTGTTAAATGTTTGAAGCCCTTTAATTTTAAGTAAGTATTTTTTCTTTAATTACAAAGTGAGTTTATGAGATATTATATGGATTATAATTCTTTCTTCAAGTCTCCTGGCTTGCAGTATTTGGAATTTTTTTCTCATAAAGAAATTATTATCAAAAGAATTGTAAGGAAAGAAAAATCATAAAACTAAATTAAAAAAAAAATTTAGATCATAAAAATCTTTTTTTTTTTTGTGTGTGTAACCAATAAAAAACGTTGTCCATCCTAGTTTCACATATCATGTTTGTAAATTAAATATTAAATCCTATTTCAAACACTTTTATATGCCTTTTCAATATTAAGCTGTACCACTGTATTCAATTGATGTAGCGCCGTCTACCGCAAAACGTTGTCCTTACGCAAATCACCGTTTACTAGGGAGATACGGCTGACTCAACAGACAGAGTTTAAAGGAGGCGGTGAAACAGCATAACTTATTTAGGGCTCATTCAGCCTTTTTGTGACATAAACGACATATAAACTCCTTTTAAAAGCATTATGTGAAATAAAAGTGCAATCATGCATGTATATATGAATTGTAGATAACATAAAAGTAAAGAAAACAAATCTTAAAAGTCAATGCATAACCAACAGTGTGATATGTATTATACTTGTGAAAGACCGGCAAAAAGAGATAATATTTTAAAGAAAAAGTACTTGAAATCGATTTAAAACAATCGTCAAATGTTGTCAGATTAATGTTTAAGGTATACGGTCATCATAATATGTAACTAAATAAGAAAACTTACTTCAATTCTCTCTGGAAAAGCTTCATATCCATAGAAAGCAATGCAATTTCAATGATGACGAGAGCCGTTTCAAGTCACGTGACTTTCTCGCCGCAATTTCGCGCCGGAGCCTGTCTTTCTCGTTATTCTTGCTGCTGTCCATACACTGAAGACACATAGCCACACGCTGCATTAGAGACGCAATAAATCAAGGAAACCCGGTTTCTATTGCATATTTGAAAAACATACGAGACTCAGTGCTCAACGTACAGTGCTTCCTGAATCCTTAATTTGTCGCCTGCCATACATTGGCTGACGACATTTAACCGTATTGGGGAATTAAGCTTGATCTGTGACCATGCTCCACTACTGTGCTAAGACCGTAGATATCACTGTACAATCAGTATAAGCAGATACCTTACACTTTCGGGTAGGTCGAGTAGGTCTAGATCAAAGAAGAATCGGTATGTGCGGTTCAGTTTTCGGATTTCTGTGCATCCGACTCTCATCTGTCCATTGAAGTCACTCTATAACCACTGCCCTTTTTATTTTCTATCCAGTCCATCAAACCTGCCCGACTATGTAAGATATCATTTCGGATGGCCAGGAAAATGCCATTCAATTCCAAGTGCCATCATCTATTCCTTAGGTCCATTACATCTTGAATGGAATATATTATAGATTAAACTTATACAATTTAGACAATATTTTACAATCACGTTAATCTATATACTTGTCTGGCGGCATATAATGATGTCATAGTGATTTATGACTGTACGAGTGTGAAACACGACATTTTTCTGATCTTCCCAAAAACGTTTTCTTTCGGAAGCCATTTTTATTCCAAGCTTTTAATTCTGTACGAGTTTGCACTTTTCATGCAGAAAACGTGGGATCTCGCTTCCGCAGATGTTCCGGAGATAGTTTCTTATTACTTTATTTATTGCCCAGGGCAGTGGTTTCGTTTCTGCAGGCGATGGCGCGAGGTTACCGCATAAACCGTTGGATGCTACATTTAATTTCGTGCAAGAAGTTGAAGGTCGAGGCGACCGATATTACCATTTTTCACAGTAGAGGGGCTCTCTTGGCCCTGAGTTTTCGTTGGAGAAGGAGCTCTTTATTTCTCGCTCTGATTGTTCGACACAAAAGAATTTATGACCCAACGGTCATTTTTGCGTCTCGAATTATAACTTTGATTCAGAAGGAATCTTATAATCCGTGTGGGCCAAGACAATTATCTTTAATTTATAAATTCTAAATTTTTCTTATTTATTTCAGAGGACCTGGACGAAAATTCCTTACCATTTGGCTGTAGCATTAAAGAATTCGGGATCCGGAAGAATCAAATTAGACCTATGAATACCGAACTCGAGATCGCGGATTGCCTGGAATTTTCTCGAAAGAGTCAGGTGGATTATTTCTAGTGATTACTCGTCCTGGCTAGCTGGATCTTTATTCAGTGATGGATTCAGCTATGTGCTAAGTGAACTCAACCTAACGTGTGTAGACGATTTGCTTCTTGATCCTTTGAGATCTTGAGTCAAAGTACTCATCTGAATCAGTGCTTGTGTGAAATTGGTAATATGAAACAGTGATGAAGTATTCAGGTATTTAAATAGCATTTATTGAAAGTATCGAAATTCTTAAAGGAGAATTTCTAAATCTAAATTAAGGCCAGAATTTCAGTCAATAAAGTGAAACATATTTAATTCATATCAAGAGTAATTATATTCAATATTTGAATATATTTATAAAATGTCGTGCTTAATGCTTCTAGTATTATAGAGTTTGATGACATTTAAGTTCAAAGGCCAAATATTGTTTTTTTAATATTTAATACAGAAAATGGCCAGAATTATCTTCAATGTTTCTATATTTTCATAAATATATTTAAAATAAAGTTTATGATTATTTTTGACTCATGTTTTCATTTTGAGTTTTTATGATTATTTTTGACTCATGTTTTCCCAATCTGATCTTGTTACTTTGTTGTGTGCCTGTGTGTCCAGTTTGCATTTTGTAAGCCTGGGCAGCCGGAACTGTGGTTATTGCAAAACACAACGCTAATGTAAGTAAACGTACTTAGTATCAAATTTCTCTCTGTTTGTGTGATCCTTGGAAGGGGGCTTAATTTCATAACTCCATTCCACCCTCCTGTCCTTGGATACACATTCTGGTGCACATAAATAGAATTGTTTATTTCCGTCACACAGTAATTTTCCTGGGTGACACGTTTCCTCTGTGACATGTGGCGCCGTGTTGCTGCCTGGAGTGACCGCAGGCACATATAAAGATTAAGTATCTCAGATAAATAAAACATAATAATTCATTTTTTCATGTTGGGAAACATGAAAATAAGTGTGCATTGATAATTGTTGTATTATGATATAAAAAAATCGAAGTAAGTAAATTTACTCTATTGAAAATATTGGTCAAGAAAAACAAATTGTTGAATTAATAGTGTGATATCCATTTTAATCAAAAATACTTTGACCAAAAATTTGCATATATATATATGATTCTGATTTTGATAGTGATATAAAATTATCTTTTTCAAAAAAAAAACCACACATACATTAACCACACATACATTATTTAAACTTAAATAGAGTTGTTGTTTTATGTGTGCTGACCCACGTATAAATATTGCATTTATTCGTAAGTGTGGGCTTATATAAAAATAATACAGTAGTAGAAGAGAGTATCTCAATACTGAATGCTCAAATTCTTCTGAGCAATAGTGATCAATAAATATTATATTTGCATCATAAAAATTTAAACAATTATCTAACTCAATTTATCAAAATTATTCAGTATTTATTTTTAAAAAAATTATTAAACTCACTGCATTATCAGAGCACTTTCCTATATCATTTCCTTCTCCAAACTGACTCTTGTTAAAAAATATATATATCGAGAAAAGTGAGAATGCCTAGATCTAC
The DNA here is from genome assembly GCA_951213105.1 of Amaurobius ferox. Lineage (NCBI taxonomy): Eukaryota > Metazoa > Arthropoda > Arachnida > Araneae > Amaurobiidae > Amaurobius > Amaurobius ferox. Next base: position 29,626,828 of record OX578133.1, read on the forward strand.
AAAATCAAATCGTGTGGGCAGGAGTGCAGACTCTGCTCAAACCTCTGCTAGTACCAGAGTGGCTTCACCGTCGCCTACCCGAACTGCAGGTCAGAATGCCAGATCCAGTTCAGTGATAACTAGCAACAAGAAAAATAACGTTTTGTCAACGCAGTTCTTAGCTAATATTCAGGATTATTCCGGAGCACAGAATGAGTGTTTACAAACATTTATGGATAAATTTCTGCTGATTGCAGAGCATGCGTCTTGGTCCGAAGCTGACAGAATTTTCATAATCAAACTCAAACTGAAAGACCAAGAAGAAAAATTAATCAAAGGACTCCCAAGGCTAAACAATACAAATAACTTTAGTGAAATTGTTAACGCTCTTAAAGAAAATTTCCAGAGAAAAGAAGATGTTGCAAGCAAAGTTGCAAATCTGGTAAACATTAAGCAGAATGTAGGAGAGAATGTTAGGCAATTTGGAGTTCGAATTGATGCTGCCTCTTTTGATGCATTTCCCGTGCAATGTGAGAGTGGAGAAGATTCTTTGGGGGCTGCTATTCTCAAGAATGCATTTATTCGCGGGTTAAAATTAGGTATTAGAAAAGCTGTGATGACCGGAAACCCTTTGACTTTCACAGCTGCCAGAGAGCTTGCAATCCTGGAGGAGGATTTTCAAGTCGACAATGCAGAATTTCTAGAGGAAAACGTCACAATGGTTGTGAACAGGAAGTGTCAGGAGGACGAACTGAAAATGATGAAAGAGGAACTGAATAAAAAGAAGGAAGAGTTCGAGCAGTTAAAAAGAAGATTAGGTGAGGATAGCGAGAGGAGAAGAAAGAAAATTAAAGAAGTCAGAGAACAACTGGCAGACAACTCAAGAAGACTCGAAGAAAGTTTCAATTCTCCCTCAAACAGTCAATATGAAAATCAGAAAGAATATGAAGAGGAAGTTCAGATGGAAACTCCAAGAAAATTAAGGTATGCTACACCTTATCGAAACAGAGGAAATAGAACTAAATTCCAGAAGTATGGAAGAAATGAGGCTGCTCCAGTAAAAGAAAAATGGACGAACAATTTTAGAGGCAAAGACCATTAAAACTACAGAACAAGAGGTTTTCAATCTTACAGAAGGCCGTACAGAAATTATAATGGAAATTATGGTCAAAATTTCAATCCAAGAAAAAGTTTTGCAAACTACAGACATCCTTATGATTCGTACAAAAGCAATTATCAATTTAATAATCAAAGACGAGAGTTCAGAAACAAAAACTTTTATAACAATAAACCTACATATGCATTTAACTCAATGTTAGAGGATGGATTTGATGGCTCAGCCCTGTTTCCAATTCTTAAAGCATATATCGGAAATGTCTATTTGTCTGCTCTTATGGATACAGGAAGCTCTGTTAATATAATCTATGAGAAAAATTTGAGAAATATAGATCCAAAATTTTATAAAAGGCGTCGTATGAACACAATACTCAATGGAGTAAATGGTCAAGCTATATAATGGTTAACTCAAAAATAGAGGTAGAAATTACCATAGGAAGTGATATCAGTACAGCTGAATTCTGAGTACTAGATGCTGATAATCCGAGGAATTATGAAATGATACTGGGTAATTCATTTATGAAAAACAGAAACGTTATCATTAATTATGCTTTAAGCAGAATAAATTTCAAATACTGCAGTATTCCATTCTTGGATCGAGAACCCTTACATTCTGTTGTTACACTTACAGAGGAAACATATGTTCCTTATAATAGAAAAAATAATGCCAGAAATCAATCTCCAGAGTCAGATGAACTTGGTGGACAATATTTTAGGGATATAGATTTCAGATTCATATCTGATGATTTTTTCTTGAAACTCAACAATTGTAAACAGATTCTATATTCGGGTCCAGGAAACTTTGCTAATTATGCAAATTCAGATCATGATTACAAGGACACGATATCACATGATCAAGAAAATGAAACAAATGTATATTTTGAAAATCCTAGAGTTCAAGTAGATGAAATGCAAAATGTAAACAACTGTCCACAAAATAATGAAAATATTCTAGAATTTTATGAGAATGGCACTGATCAAGAGAACTTCTGTACACAAAAAAATAACAATTTTGGTAAACAAAAAGAAACTCAAAAATGCTGTTATGCACGAACCTCTCAAAAGTATACAATTAAGCCATTACAAGAAAGTTTCATTAAATTAAAATTAGATGGTACATTCCAAACTGGAGAAACTATTTTGTTGGAACAAAAAGAACCCATGATGTTAGCTGAAAACCAATTGTTCTTGGCTAGGGCAGTGTATAAATCTCCAATTTTCCTCTTCCAAGAAAAAACTTTATTTTTGCTAAAATTGCAAGCCCATCAGATAAACATTATAAACATTAATAAAGGTACAAAAATGGGTACTGTCCAGCTCATTCATGAATCACATTTGGAGCAAGTAAACAATGTTTAAGAAGTGCCAATCGAATAAAATGATGTGCTTGAATCTTGGGGCGGTGAATTCGATTTGAACCACATGGGTGGAGAACAAAAGAAAATGCTGACTGATCTCTTAATGAAGCATAGAAATGTTTTTGCGAAGTCAGTAAAGGAAATAACCGGGTGTGAAACAATTCTGCACCAAATAAACCTGGAGACAAATATCCCAGTCACTCAGAAATCATATAGAATTCCGCATCAGCTCAAGGGAGAACTCTCAAGACAAGTGAATGAGTTGTTACAAGCGAATATTATTCAACCTAGTACATCACCTTTTAATGCTCCCATATTATTCGTAAGAAAATCAGATGGTTCACATAGATTAGTAGTAGATTTTCGGAAGCTCAACTCTCAGACTGTTACCGAGGTTTTTCCTCTTCCAAACATAAATGAGCTCATAGATCAATTATCTGGAGCAATTTACTTCTCAACACTTGATCTTACATCTGGATTTTACCAGGTTGCTCTGCATCCTGAGGATTATTTTAAAACATCTTTCTCGACACCTGAGGGACACTTTGAATGGACTCGAACCCCATTCGGTCTTAAAAATGCTCCAGCTTCTTTTCAGAGACTCATGACGCTGGTTTTGTCGGGCTTGACTGGCGTATACATTGATGATATAATAGTGTCATCATGTTCTTTTGAAGAGCACTTGAGAAAACTTGAGGATATATTTATCCGTCTCAATAACCATGGCTTGAAGCTAAAACCTTCCAAGTGTAGATTTTTTAGAAGAAGTATTAAATACCTTGGTTTTCTTGTGTCAAATGGAATTGTACAACCTGATCCCCATAACATTGTTTTGGTAAAAAAATTTGATACTCCTAATTCAATTAAGAAAGTCAGACAATTTTTGGGCTTGACTGGTTTCTATAGACGTTTCATACCTGAGTATGCAAAAGTGACTTTGCCTTTGACAAATTTGCTAAAAGGTAAACACGGTGACAAAAAGAAAAAGTTCTTATGGAATGATGCTAATCAGAAATCTTTTGACACACTCAAAGAAAAACTTGTTTCAAACCCTATTTTGACACTTCCAGACTTCAAGAAAGAATTCATACTTCACACAGATGCTTCTAATAGATCTTTAGGTGTTTACTTGTCTCAAAAGGATGAGAAAGGTCATTTGCATCCAATATCATATGCCAGCAGAAAACTTAATGATGCAGAATCAAAATATAGTGTAGTCGAGAGAGAAGAAGCACTTGCAGTGGATTGGGCCACTAACTATTTCAAAACCTATCTCATTGAAAAGCACTTTACTGTTTACTGTGACCAGAATTCTCTGGCCTTTATTCTAAAACTCAGGGATCCTACCTCGAGACTTGCCAGATGGATCGCATCACTTTTCCAATTCGATTATACAATCATACACAAACCTGGAAAAGCAAATATAGTCGCAGATTACTTATCACGAAATGTTTCAAATGCAGTTGATTGTATACCAGAAAGATTTGTTTCTCAGTATCAAAGTTGTGAATTTTAGAAACAAAAATTATTCAAATCATGTAAACACAAATACTTCTGTCATCAGTAACTCTACAGTCAATAAGAAAAAAATATGTCATAATGCTAGTAATCAAATTAATACTGTAGATATCAATCAAGATAATACAAATGAAAATGATAATAATGATACTATGGAAAATGACAACTCTGTTCAAAACAATGAGTCACAACAAACCTCAGCTATGCCTACTTTACTAATAAGGATTAAGAATGCACAAACGACAGACTCAAGGTGCAACAAAATTAAAGATTTACTCGAAAAACAAATTAAACCTTATCCACAGAGGTTGACATTGTTTATGAAGGATCAGATATTGTGGTGTACACATAAAAATCCAAAGCGGAGACATGAATATCAAGAAAGAGTTGTGGTACCACAGGAGCTTGTTTCGGAAATACTGTGGCTGCATCATGATTGTAGCACCTTTGCACACTGTGGCATGGGCAGAACCTTAGCTTCAATAAGTAGGAAATATTACTGGAATGGCATGTACGCTCAAACTAAAAACTGCGTTTCTTCTTGTGAAACATGTGGGATGAATAGAGGATTCAAAAATCTAAAAGCTCCTATTCAAAGGTTTTCTAAATCGACTTACCCATTTGAAAGAATTTCAATGGATTGTGTTGGACCTTTGCCAGTTTCCAGTTCCAGGGGAAAGGTTTATTCTGGTAGTTACAGATTACTTTATCCGCTGGGCTGAAGCGTATCCTCTTGTATCTATCAAAACAGATGATATTTTGGAGTGTTTGGAACAATTTATATCTCACCATGGCATTCCAAATCATATTATTACAGACAAAGCCACCAATTTTTTATCAAAGACTGCACAAAGTTTCTATAAAACACTGGGTATTACTAAGAGTTCAACAAGTGCATACCACCCACAGCAGAACTTTCCTCACATAAGTATGCTCCATTACCGGGTATCCAATTATCGCGCCGACTATTTATTAGCCATTGTTTTCTTCTTTCTTCGTTTCTAGGAAAGCGAAATAGTCTAAAACCCTTTCTAGAATGATTAGAGCAGTTCGGTGCAGAACAACCACGCATAATTATTTCAATAATACTTCCTAAAGTGAAAATACGAATAGAGCTAATGCTAATGAATAGCGCTACCAGCTATGGTGGGCTTCAATATGCTTGATGAGTCAGCTCGTATATAGAGGAGCCTTAGCCCAAACCGTGACGTCACAGGATTTCCAAACCAATAGGAAACACGCAGCTTTTTTTGACAAGTAGAAGGGAGAAAATGACGTCGTCACCGATAATCACGGGACGCTTTGTGTTTGAACAGATTTTGCGTTTATCGTTTCTTAAAATTTAAATATATAATTTTTTAAGAGATATTCACTTGGATATTTCAGATCAAAAATAAATTCTAAATTATTTATAAATATGAAATGATATAACGAGTTTTTTAAAAAATACCGGAATTGACCTTGAGATCGTGTAAATCGTCTAAGACGTTATTTTCATTAGCTTAGCGTCATTTTTACAATTTCGACGATGGTTTAGCCAATCTGGGGCGAAATATCGCTAATTTGATGATATTTCGCAAGATTATTCCCCAATCTATCGTCAAGTGTTACAGACAAATGGAGAAAAGAGCATTTCCGATATACTGGAAGATATGTATCTGTCGCAAATATTGAGACGGGGTGTCCAAATTACCACTTACTACAGCTCCGCCCCCGGTCTCGCCCATAATGGGCAGCAAGGAGGAAGAAACAATGTGACGTAACACATAAACGTAACGAGATATGCCAATCAAGAGGGAGAATTTCGCGCCATTATTTATCCAGATATAATTTTTTAAACAATTATTAAGTTATTTGATGTATTTCAGAAAGAGGATTTTCATAAATTCCCATTTATGTGTTCTAAAACACGGAGATTTAATTTTTTTTTTGTCTTCATCGTATTACGGATGGATATCTTTTTCTATTTACGTAAAAAAAGAAAATAAGATGTACGGGAGGAGAAATGACGTTTTTCTTCTACGTTACAGTGGCCCGCCCCCAGTATGGGCAGGACGGAGGCGAAGTTGTAGTAAGTAGTAATTTGGACACCCTGTCACAATATATGCATCCACGACCACACATGCTGGCAGCCTAACCATAGCCCAGGTTTCCTACTTCAGTTCTATCTGCGACCGCACATACAGGCAACACAGCCGAATTGATTAGTTATGAAAAGAAATCATAACAACGATTTTAATTATAAATCACGTTTTTCACATTCGGAAAGTAGTTTCCCGAGTGGTGGTACATTATCTAATAAAGGCAATTGGTTGATTCAAACTCCCATGGAACATCGACGCGATAATCCTGGAAGAAGTCGAGAAGGTACATTATCTAATACCGACAATTATTTGCATGAAACTCCCATGTTGCATCGACGAGATAATCGTGAAATAAGTCGGGACAGAAATTTTCGTAGTATAAATAGGGAAAGAGGTTGGGATGGTGAATGGAGTCTTGGTAGACCTTTTCATGAAAAAATTCACGAAAGTGGTCGTGATGGTCAATGGAATCGTGATAGACCTTTTTATGGTAAGAGTAATGAAAATTTTGGCGACATAGATATTAGAGATCAGCTTATCAAAGAACATCCTCAACAATCTCTGCAACAAACGTCTAGTTTCTCGACTCATGATTACGATACTTATCTTAATAATCAAAGTGCATTATCGTTGATATCTGCTTGCAAAGCAATAGCCGCTATAACTTCGCATTTGGATGCTAATGAAATAGATAGCATGCTTATGGCACAAAATAAGTTGTCTGTTGATCCTGGCTCCTCAGCTGTGCCTATAGCAAGTACTATTGATATGGCCCAACCTTCAGGCTCCGAAAAGAATCCTTTTATGGGTATGCATGGAAATAATTCAGCAGGTATGATGGAAATGGATAATTATTGTCAGTATGGGATGATGAATCGACCAGAGAGTATAATGGTAGATCGCCAGAAAGAAGTTCTCCGTCTAACTAAGTGTGTTTTGTATCCTCCAAGTCAAAATGCACCTCCACCTACAATGAAAGAGAAACCTTTAGGCTGCAAAACTGTGTTTGTTGGGGGTTTGTCAGAAAAAGTCTCTAAAGAAATGATTGGAGAAATTTTTGAGAGATGTGGTGAAATACATACAATTTCAATGAGCAAGGAGAATTTTTGTCACATTAGATTTACAAATGAATCATATGTTGAAAATGCCATGTATTTTTATGGGTATAGAATTAAAATAGAAGAGAATGACAGTTTCATTGGAGAGCTTCACTTGGATTATGTCAAAACAAGAGAGGATGAGTATGAAAATCAACAACAAACTTTGCAGTATGAAACTCGCCGTAAAGAACTATTAGAACAAAAGTACTCTAGTACAGACATACCTTCTCCTATGATGTGTTATTCATCTTACGACTCTGTAGTTGTATGCGAGAAGTTGCGAAGAGAAGAAACATTCCAACAAGCTGTAGTAGTTTTAATAACATGGTTAGAAAGAGGTGAATGTAGCAAAAGAAATGCAGGTTCATTTTTTTCAATGATTCAAAGTACAAATACCCATGTTAAGCGCTTGATGAATGAAAAATTGAAGTTTGAAGATGAACTGGAAAAAGCAACACAGATCTTTCAGAAAAACATACGTTGTATCCTTTTACAGTTTAACAACATTGAAAGAGTTTTTAATGCTGCATGTCTGCAAAAAGTGTGGGATAATTTCACAAAAGGCCAGAGAAAAAATATTGAAATGTGGAAAAAGCAAACTGAAAGTGCTCATGTGGAGTTACTGTTAAAGAATTGTATTGAGGATGAAATGGATCTCAGTAATGATGATAGCAAAAAGGAAAATATTGTAACTAATAAGGTTCTTGATGGTTCTGATAAAAAAAAAATTCAATCAGATGAGGTTTGTAGACTGCGAGAAGAAAATGATGCTCTTCGTTGCCAATTAGAGGCAGCTGAAAAGAAATTGATGGTAGTGCAGTCCGAAAAAGTGCATGAATTGGATTTTAAAGAACGTCAGATTCAAGCTTTGAAGCAAATTGGGAAAGATTCTAAGAAAGGCATCAAGAGGAGTCGATCACGTTCACTTGATGAAGCAGAGTTAAATGAAGCTTGTGCATATAAATTTATACGATTAGATAAAGATGCTGCAAAAGATAGCAAGGAAAATTTAAAGTTGGATAATGATAATTTAGGAGCTGTAGTGAGTACTAGCTCATGTACAAATATGAGTTTTTATGAAAAAGAAGCTCGTCTAATTGGTCTGATATCAGCATTCCTTACTGTTCATCCTTTTGGAGCAAACTTTGATTACATCTGCTCATATCTTCACCAGATTGATTCTGCTATTAAGGTCAGTGAGGTTGAAAATGTGATGAAGAATGTATCATCTGTGTTTAGAGAAGATGCTACTGGTGTTGGTGCTAGTTTAGAGAAAAAGTGGCATTTTTTGGGATTTCAGTCATAATTGTTTTATAAAAAAACTTTTTATTTGTTGAACATTTATTTCACTACATTTTAGTATTTATCAGACATTAGCATTTATCATGATTTGAACTATTAAAAATGGATTATATTCTCCATAGGTATCAAACTGTATTGTGTAAGGTGAAAGAGATGTTGGCATATGAGCAAGCAAATCTAATTGGTCCGATATCGGCATTCCTTACTGTTCATCCTTTTGGAGCAATCTTTGATTACATCTGCTCATACCTTCATCAGATTGATTCTGCTGTTAAGGTCAGTGAGGTTGAAAATGTGATGAAGACTGTATCATCTGTGTTTAGAGAAGATGCTACTGGTGTTGGTGCTAGTTTAGGGAAAAAGTGCCATTTTTGGGGATTTTCAGTCATAATTGTTTTATAAAAAACTTTTTTTATTTGTTGAAAATTTATCAGACATTAACATTTTTCATGATTTGAACTATTAAAAATGGATTATATTCTCCATAGTTATCAAACTGTATTGTGTGGTGTTAAATTGTGTAAGGTGAAAGAGATGTTGGCATATGAGCAAGCAAATCTAATTGGTCTGTTATCGGCATTCCTTACTGTTCATCCTTTTGGAGCAAACTTTGATTACATCTGCTCATATCTTCACCAGATTGATTCTGATATTAAGGTCAGTGAGGCTGAAAATGTGATGAAGAATGTATCATCTGTGTTTAGAGAAGCTGCTACTGGTGTTGGTGCTAGTTTAAGGAAAAAGTGGTATTTTTTGGGATTTCAGTCATAATTGTTTTATAAAAAACTTTGTTTATTTGTTGAAAATTTATTTCACTACACGGAACAGATTTGGGTCGATCGGGAGATTGGCCCACGCCCCAGATTTCAAAGTACAAAAGCGCGCCAATTTGGCGCGGCAATTTCGGGTTAATTTTTGATGTTTCCAGTTATAACTTTTTGATATTGATTTAAAATTAAAAATCATTTTAAGTTTTTCAAAATCCCAGTTCATAAAACTGTAGACCTCAGATTGGTAGGAGGAGCCTATTTTAAAAACACGGGAAACTACGTCACTTAGGTTGGGAGGAGTCAATTTCAAAACACGGGGAATCGCGCCATCTTGGCGCAAATTTTGTACTTAGTTTTTCCTTAAATTTAGTTAAAGTACAAACGTTTTATTAAAATTTCGTATTTTTTCTTCTAAGTATTGTTAAATTAAATTTTTGATGTTTAAATTTTTTCCATAAATTTGGTTAAAGTACAAACGTTTTATTAAAATTTCGTATTTTTTCTTCTAAGTATTGTTAAATTAAATTTTTGATGTTTAAATTTTTTCCATAAATTTGGTTAAAGTACAAACGCTTTATTAAAATTTCGTATTTTTTCTTCTAAGTATTGTTAAATCAAATTTTTGATGTTTCCAATTATAACTTTTTGATATTGATTTAAAATCAAAAATCATTTTAAGTTTTTCGAAATCCCAGTTCATAAAACTGTAGAAGACCTCAGATTGGTAGGAGGAGCCTATTTTAAAAACACGGGAAACTACGTCACTTAGGTTGGGAGGAGTCAATTTCAAAACACGGGGAAACGCACCATCTTGGCGCAAATTTTGTACTTAGAAAAATGGGGTGTGGGCTATTGTATCGATTTACCCAGATTTGATATAAAGAATTTGGCTAAATCCACCATTCATTTTTTTTTGTCGCCAAGAATGGCGCCAATGCGTACGGTGTTTGGAAAGTCCTAATGGACGCCATCTTGAATATTGCGCGTAAGAAATATTAACATATATAATTAAAAATGCCGATTTAACAATACTTAGAAAAAATATGAAATTTTATAAAAACGTTTGTTTGAAAAGTCCCAATAGATGCCATCTTGAACATTGCGCGTACAGGGTGGTCACTCAACCTGGAAACTGGGAAAAGTCGGGGGATTTTGTGAAAATTCTGGATTTTTTTTTTTTTTTACTAGTTATCCATATGAAAAAGAACTGCCCAGTTTGTATGCCATTTTCGCCAAGTATTATGCTGTACTCATAATCGCTAAATAAAGATTGCCAGGTGTCCATTTGATTCCGTATAAAAGCAAAAATGCGAAGTTTGTGCTCCATTTTGGACAAATGTCGCCAAGTACAGAGATGCCAACTTTTACGGATTTTCCGTAGTTTGTACGGATTTTTACTTCACCTTGCTGCTTTACGGACATTACTCCCCAACCTATGGAAAATCCCGTGAAATCCATGCATCCTACCATTCAATTCATATTCCCTGCTTTGTTGAGAGTCCAAAATTATCAGTTTGCATCCATTTTCTTCTAATGATTTTATATCAGAACAATAAACCTAATTTATTTTTATAGTGCACGTAAAAATAAAGAAATATTTTACTAAACAAATTATATTTCGCTTAAATTATAAGATTGCGCAATTCAGTCCTTCTTTTCGGGCTTTGCTGAGAGTACACAATTGTCTTTTTCCATCCATCACCATCCCCTTATTATTGCACATTAACTTAACTAAACTAGCTTATTTTCATATTTTGGTTGATTACAAAGGCTAATTTTTTAATTCTTTTCATATAAATAATACGATCGTGAAATTCAGTTTTTTTTTTTTCACGGGCGTTTCCGAGAGTACTCAATTTTCCATCGATCTCCATCTCCCTATTGTAGCACATTATCATGACTAAACAAGATTGTTTTCATATTTTGGTTGATTATAAAGGCTAATTTTTTAATTATTTTCACAAATAGTATGATCGTAAAATTCAGTTTTTTTTTTTCATGGACGTTGCCGAGAGTACGCAATTATCCTTTTCCATTGATCTCCATCTCCCTATTTTTGCACATTAACGTGATTAAACTAACATATTTTCATATTTTGGTTGATAATAAAGTCTAATCTTTTAATTATTTTCATATGAATAGTACGATCGTGAAATTCAGTTCCCCCCCCCCCCTCTCGGGAGTTGCCGAGAGTACGAAATTATCCTTTTCCATGGATCTCCATCTCCCTATTGTTGCACATTAACTTGACTAAACTAGCTTATTTTCTTATTTTGATTAATTATAAAGGTTAATTTTCTAATTATTTTCACATAAATAGTGCCATTCAGTTGTAATTAACTCAGTTAAATTAGCAAAACTACATTTTGAACTTGTTCTAAGGTTTTAAAATATATATTGTCAATATACGCAAAATCTTACTGATGGTGGATGCAGTTTTACTGAAAACTCCTGATATTTCTACTGATGACCCCTTTCAGAGGTTGGTATCTCTGTATATTATATACATTTTACTACTATATTTTTTTTCTATTTTAATGACATTCTTTTGACATTGCTGAATTGACATTAATTATTCAATGACTGTGACTTGTTATAGTATAGTTATTGTATATCTTTAATGATCTCTGTTATTGTGAGCAATTTGCAATGCCCATATTTAAGTACATCAGTTTAGACTATTTCTTTTTATTGTCTTCAATGAAAACTATTAAATTTTTAAATCGATCTCCATCTTCCTATTGTAGCACATTATCTTGACTAAACAAGATTTTTTTCATATTTTGGTTGATTATAAAGGCTAATTTTTTAATTATTTTCACAAATAGTACGATCGTAAAATTCAGTTTTTTTTTCACAGGCGTTGCCGAGAGTGCGCAATTATCCTTTTCCATCGATCTCCATCTGTCCATTGTAGCACATTAGCTTGACTAAACAAGATTATTTTCATATTTTGGTTGATTATAAAGGTTAATTTTTTAATTATTTTCACATAAATAGTACGATCGTGAAATTCAGTTTTTTTTTCGCAGGCGTTGCCGAGAGGGTGATGTCCCATTTTAACTCTTCCCATTTCATCCTGTCTGCACCCCTCCTAATTACCTTGTGGTCCTCACCTGTTGGTAGAGGGGAAAACTGTGTGCGTTCCCCAATAGTCTCTTCTCTTCACAGCTCTGTTCGCCTGTAGAAGGGGTTGAGATTTGTTCCTCTTGTATCCATTCCATTTGGAATGACTTTACTTTGTCAAAAAAATATACAGTAAAGATAATTTCCCTTTGGGAAGATCTATGTTCGTCTATATCTATTTTATACATAACTAGCAGTATTCCTGTTTCCGTATTGAAAATACATTATAAAGAAACTTAAAATTTACCATGAGGTGCAAATTCCTATAGTATTCTAAATGACATTGTTATTCAAAACATTCTATTACAATAATTAAATTTAAGCTCCAAAAAGGAAGTTCTCTATTCTCGCTATACAAAACTCTATTTAGGGTAGTAAAATGAAGGTCACCTATACTGCAATTTAAAATGGCTGATAAGTAGGTCCCATAATAAGAATTTTTTTATTGTTAATGAAGACCACATTGAATGAACATCTCGAAAAATTAACGACCTGAAAATTTTTCTCACGAAGATGGTTAACAATCATTGACATATTTTTCTAATTGTCCGAACGAACATTTTTAATTTCTATTTAGAATAATTTACTTGCAATTTCCCAATCTGCTTTCGATTCGACATTATCTTTGACATTTAGGTTATTTTTTCATTACAAACAAATGTGCCTCTGTCTCAAAGAAACGTTAAGCGTTCTTTCAAGAATACCATGAGTGACATATTATTTTAAAGTATTAGCTAATTGACATAACATTAATAATTGATAAGTGATAGAAAAGGTCAAAATTATTTTCTTTAGACATTAAATTTTGCAGCTTTATTTTACGAGATTATATTACTCCAGAACAGTATTATTGTTTTTATTTTTAAAATACTAGCTATCTTAATCGAAACGGTACGATAAATATAAACCCTTTGGACATTTATATCTTCCAACCTAATAGTTAAATATGTAAACAATTTTTTTTACTTCTGTTGAAAATGAAAATATGGTGCACATTATGAATATATAAAATGATTTCAATGCAGTACAACCTCGAAAATCCGGACATCCAAAATCCGGAAACCTCCAAAATCCGGACGTTTTCCAAATTTTCGGTTCTTTTTTTTTTTCCCGACTGACGAAGTCGCGGATTTAAAAAACAACAGGGTGGGTAAGATTATTTATTTTATACATAAGATTATTTATGTTACCGTATTTTCCGGTCGACTTCTGAACCCGGAAATGAAACGAAAGTTTAGATGGACGGCCGTAGATAGATAGGCTCGTGGTTGTAGCGTGAATTGCGTTGTTAACGTTAATCCCTCCTCCCCTTATTCAAGTCACAACGCCTGATGAATTATTTCGCGTAAAATATACATCGTTATTTAAATACTGAATTTTTATTATCAAAATTTCCTTTTCTCATTATTGAAAAGACATTTTTCTGAAACAATGTAATTTTTAATATTAAACACTTTAAAACGTTATCGTAACATTTTATCACTGATGTTCAATTAAATCTAAAAATCCCGAGAATTCATATTAACGCTCCCGGAAATTTATTTTGTTCATTTCGTAGTACGATTTCCATTCTTCAATGTATTCTGCTTTGTCTTCAGAATCTCCTCCCCCTCCCGATATTTGACGATTTTTTCGTTCTCGTCGAACGTGTCAGCTTGAAATCGACTGTATATTTTGCATTTTTTGTTTAGAAAGCCATATTTACATACTATAAATAGCAAATAAATGACTAAATAATATCGTATCGCACAGAACCGAGCAACAAGGTCATTAACCCACAGACCTCTCAAAGGGGTCGGCTTGCCACCGGTGACAGTCGGCTGCGTTTGCGATTAGGAACTAAGCAAATTCCTTTCTTCGCTTTCCCTGCCCCACCACGTCCGGGCGCTGCTGTAACCTAGTAATGACTCATCGTAATTTAGAAGAATCATTGAGAGGAGAGATATTTTTCTTTTTTGGAAAATATATTTATTTTATCTACTACTGCGATATTTTTTACATATTTAACTATTACTAATAAAGTTTTTACTTTTTTCAGAGTCATCAGTCTTTTTAAACATAACATTATATAGATGCTAGATAATAAATAAAACTTTTAAGTTCTTATTTTTTGTTTTTCGTTCCTTAATAGCGATAACGGTTTAAACACATTTACACCTTTAAATATATCGTTAAAAGTGCTAATCCTCGATCTTTATTAAATCTCGGCACTGCATTAAATCTTCCGGCGCTTCATTAAATCTCGACAAAGCCGATATAACGGAAGTTCTTCACTTTGATGATGATGCGCCAATCGTAAATAAATTGAATGATGGCGAAATTCGCGATATGATATTAAATAAAAAAAGATCGAAGTAGTGACGATAAATGTGGAGAAGAAAAAATACCCATTGATAATCTTATGCAAAAAATCGATCATGCAATTAAAGGTCTTGAACAAAGAAGCATTATAACCGAGCAGAAGTAATGTCCATCTACAGGGTAAAGAAAACTGCTGTCCCATAAACCAAAATTAATGAAATAACAAATGTTAATTCAAATATTTAAACGAAATGATAAAATGGAATTTTATCGTTTCGTTTCGTTCACACATTCTAAATTATTAATGTGTATATTTTTTCTTAGAAATTTCTTTTGTCCTATTTTTTAGATTAAATCATATGTTTTAATTGATTAACTTAACTTTTGCCATTATTTTTACTAAAAATAGTGCTTTATAGTGTATTTAGTTAATATCAAATCTGAATTTTATTAAAATTCTATAATCCGGAAAAATCGAAAATCCGGAATCGGCAAAGTCCGGACGAGTCCGGATTTTCGAGGTTGTACTGTATTTAAATATTTTTTCGAAAAGATCAAAGTTTTTGTCCGAGCAATGATTTGCTAAGTAACTTATCTACCAAATATTGTGAAATTTGGTCAATTAGTATTTTAGCTAGGATGGATACATGAAATTTTTTGTTGACCATTTCGTAAGAAAAGGCGGGTTCTTCTTTTCCGAATCGTATCAGCACCAGAGTGTTCAACAAGTAACTTATCTACCAAATTTTGTGAAATTTGGTTAGTATTTTAGCTAGAGCTGATAAATGAAATTTTTACGGGCCATTTCGCAAAAAAAGGCGGTTTCTGTTTTTACGAACCGTACCAAAAGCTAATCAGCACCAGAGTCACATCCAAGTGACTTACCTACCAAATTTTATGCAATTCGATCCATTAGTTTTTAAGTTAGAGTGGATACGTACATTGCACAGACAGACATCACGCTAAAAATAGTTTTTTCGTATTCTAGAGGTCTCGAAACGTGTAGATCCGTCGAAAACCAGAGTTGCGATTTTTGACATGATTCCAATACTTTCCCTATACATTACCATGTATTGCAGGGAAAATAAAAACGGCATAAACTTTAGAAGACTAGCGTGAACCATTCTCAGGATATTGCACGTTTTTCTAATAAATTTATAAAAAATATTACATAAAAATAAAATAAGTATAAACTATCTGGAAATATGTTCAATTTTCATACAATATTATGCGACAAATTTGCTAACAACATTCTTGTGGATCTAATTTGTTCCATTCACGAAAGAGGATACTTGTATAATAGTTTTGTATTTTAAGGACAAAATATTCACCAATAGTCATTCATATATAAGAAAAGCTCCTCTCTTCGTCTGTGTGTAACGCTTGGCGATCAATTTGGCAAACTTGGTGACTTATTTGCAAATATCAGTGGAGATTCAAAAGATTTGCCCACAAAATACAAAACTATAAATTTTCATCTGAAAATACTGGCAAAAATTCATAAATATTTATACTGTTTATAGATGTAATATTGTTAATGCATTTATTAGTACTATCTTCTCCTTTTTGGTTGCATATATTAGTACTATCTTCTCCTTTTTGGTTACATTTATTAGTACTATTTTCTAGTTCCTTGTATTTGGTTTTTCTTATTTCAGGTATTTTCTTAACATTTTCTAATTTTAAGTTTCTTTAAGTCATTGTCAGTATCCTTTATTTTTTTAACTTTTAGAGTTTTCCAAATTTTATTTCCAGTTCATTTTCTGAATATTTTTAAACATTTATAGTGACTAATTATTTTCTAACTTTGTTAAAAATTTACCACTGCTTTCCATTATAGGCTTTTCATGACATCCTAAATTTCATTTGTTTTTCAATTTTTCAGGACATCCTAAAAATTCCACTTACCTTGAAGCACTTAAATACTCTTAAGGCAATTTTAAATTCCTTTCCCTACTTGATCATTCTAGAATTTTTCAGGTTTTATTTTTTACTGAAATCACCAATTATTTCCGATTTTGCATGTCATTTTCTTTGTTCTCAAATTTTCTGATATTGACATTTCATTTTTTTGTATTTCTAAGTTGAATGACCATTTGATATAAAATTCTGCTTTTAATATTATTAAGACTGCAGGCTACTAATTTTTCTTTAATTTAAACGATAACTTTAGGTGATTTTTTATTCATTTAAATTTTTGTTTAATTATTTATAAGCAATTTCTAAATTATCTTGATCGCAATATTTCGGTCATTTTTTAAGTTAGTTTATCAAGTAATATGAACTCATCATTTTCATAATTAAAATTTCATCATTATGTTTTCTTTTTCATAACTACTAAATTATTTAACTATTTCATAACTACTAAATTATTCATTTTTTTACTTTTCTGAAATTAAAAGTTTCAGTATGGAATTTCGTATAAAAATGGCTAAAAAAATCGAATGTAATATTTCTTTAATTACTTGCATGGGCCAAAATTTCAGATTTTTACCGGTTTGTCTCGCAAGTTCCAGTTTCCGAACTTGGTCTGAGTTTGAAGAAAATTTTGAAAACTAGTTACATTATTAATTACTTTTATAAATTTGCACTCAACATTTTCCACAAATGTACCCCAGCTTTCTCTGGTAAATGATCAATTTAGGTACAACAAATATGAGGAAATCAAAGTTTAATCGTTTCTGGAAAATACCCACTAAAACCCAACAAAGCCCAATAAAATTCGAGTGGATTTTTTTTTTTTTTTAAATACTCTGCGTTTTTCAAACCTTTCAAATTTAGACTTTTAGCACATTTGAATATAAATCATTTCGGGCCAGACCGGGTCAATGGTCTTTGAACATAGCTAGGCCGGGCTCGGGTTCTACATCTGTAAAGTTCTTCGAGCATGGGCCAGGTTTAAACATTGACTCTGTCAGGTGGGGTGAAAGTGAAACTGAATATTTGACTCTTGCAGACCTTTGACACGCATACGGCCTTTACACACACAGAGACATAACCAGGATCTTGGAATGTTGAAAATACTAAGTTTCGTTTATGTAATTTTTCAAGCAAGAGGAGCAACAACAACACTTACTGATATATACACATATATAACCCAAAAACGTTATATTGAAATTCAAACTTGTAAAACGGTCAAAAATAGGAATTATACTAGAGAGATATTTGCTACTAGAGAGTACTTTGCAATACTAAAGAAAGTAATACGTTAAAAAGTTTTGGATTCTGGAGTAATATTTTTAATTTGTTCTCAACACTTATATCACGAGTGGCGAAGGTTGTTTGGATCTGCTCCCTCTTAGACACCTGCAATCACAATACAATGTTCAACGTGATCGTAAGAGGGACGGAGCTCCTCGGAACTCATCCCCTAGGGAGTCATTTGCACTCCTCACAGTTGGGAGAAAAGGTGCGGTACAGGTGTATTTTGGATAAGGGATGAAATGCTACTATTTTAAAAATGGGTAGCGTAAGGGATGAAATGGGAAGAGATCAAATGGGAATTAACTGCCGAAAGTACGCAATTATCCTTTTCCATCTATCCCCATCTCCCTATTTTTGCACATTAACTTGACTAAACTAACGTATTTCCATATTTTGGTTGATAATAAAGTCTAATCTTTTAATTATTCTCATATGAATAGTACAATCGTGAAAATCAGTCCCCCCCCCCCCCCCCCTTGAGTTGCCGAGAGTACGAAATTATCCTTTTCCATGGATCTCCATCTCCCTATTGTTGCACATTAACTTGACTAAACTAGCTTATTTTCTTATTTTGATTAATTATAAAGGTTAATTTTCTAATTATTTTCACATAAATAGTGCCATTCAGTTGTAATTAACTCAGTTGTTAGCAAAACTACATTTTGAACTTGTTCTAAGGTTTTAAAATATATATCGTCAATATACGTAAAATCTTACTGATGGTGGATGCGGTTTTACTGAAAACTCCTGATATTTCTACTGATGACCCCTTTCAGAGGTTGGTATCTCTGTATATTATATACATTTTACTATATTTTTTTCTATTTTAATGACATTCTTTTGACATTGCTGAATTGACATTAATTATTCAATGCCTCTGGCTTGTTATAGTGTAGTTATTGTATATCTTTAATGATCTCTGTCATTGTGAGCAATTTGCAATGCCCATATTTAAGTACATCAGTTTAGACTATTTCTTTTTATTGTCTTCAATGAAAACCTTTAAATTTTAAATATTTCAGTAGTCCAATTTTACTGCATTTACATGTATTTTTTATTAAAAATGTCAAAATTTATTTGTAAAAACAAAAAAAATATGTGTATTTTTTTCTCCTGATTTAATATAACTTTTTTTTTATAGTGGAGTTAAATTGTTAAGATTCTTTAATCAAATTTGTAACTAAATAGGGACGGGAGTGCGTTTTATGTTAAAATTACTGGTCTGGAATTTCTTTTCAATTCACCTGGAAAACCTGGAAAAGTCAGGGAATTTCAATATGTCCGAAGAGTGGCCACCCTGGCGTAACAAATATAAACATCTATAATTAAAAATACCGATAATTAACAATACTTAGAAAAAATACGAAATTTTATAAAAAGCATTTGTACTTTAACAAAACATATATAGTTAAAAATTATTAAAATGCCAATCACGAATTTTATAAAAACATTTGTACTTTAACAAAATTTAAGAAAAAACGATACTTAGAAAAAAGTTTGTACTTTAACTAAATTAAGGAAAATCGATACTTGGAAAAAGTTTGTACTTTAAAGAAATTTTAAAAAAATGATACTTAGAAAAAAGTTTGTACTTTAAAGAAATTTAAAAGAAACGATACTTTTAAGAAATTTAAAAAACAATACTTAGAAAAATGTTTGTACTTTAAAGAAATTTAAAAGAAATGATACTTAGAAAAAGTTTGTACTTTAAAGAAATTTAAAAAAACAATACTTATATGTCTCACGTAGCAATAGCTATTTGTGTGACAACTACGTGGACAACAAAATCAAAACACAGTACCTAGTTTAATGAAATCCAAAACTTTTCAAAGAAAAACACGTGTAAAAATCCAAATTGCACAAATAATTGTTTCCACATTGCGGTCATCAAAGAACGATCATTATTTCTATGTAAATTTTCTGCTTCTACATTATTTTATCTATTAACATGTGCTATCTTTAATTCTTGTATGATATTCACATTTTTAACACACACAGACACGTTTTTATACAAATAGCAACAACAAAACAAATATAAAATGGCCGCAGCCGACGATATCAGAAAGCTAAAAGGGGTTGCCAGAAAAAGACTTTTCGCGCCAAATGCAATTTATTTTCACGCCACATTTGGCGACTTATCGCTCGCGAAAAAAGCTGAGAAAACCAAATTCTTTATATCAAAGCTGTACCCACTACACTTTAGTATTTATCAGACATTAGCATTCTTCATAATTTGAACTATTAAAAATGGATTATATTCTCCATAGGTATCAAACTGTATTGTGTGGTGTGAAATTGTGTAAGATGAAAGAGATGTTGACATATGAGCAAGCAAATTAGCAAGCATTAAGCAAGTAAAGATTAAAATTCCCATTTTTAGTTAGTATCTACTGGCCAGTAGGTCTATGAAGTTTAATGGCCCGTTGTTGACAGCTGCAAAATGTGCAATGTTTTTTAAACTTACTTAATGGGTTCAATCCCAGACTGATACGGTTGTGTTTTATTTTGTCGTGCCAAATCGTCAATAAACATGAAAATCACTCTATGAGCTACAGAACATCTGTTGTACAAATAGCTGTTGCTACGTGCAACCTCCGGCAGCCTTGTGGGACCGGATTCTGTGATGTTTTTTTTAGTGGACATTGCAGTGTTAGAATTTCTTACATATCCTGGATACTCAAATTTATGAGGAAGCTTTCAAGTTTGTGAGAAAAACTTCCATACATGCAAAATAATTTTGCATGAAAATTTTCCTCACAAACCCAAGTTTTCTAATTTTCCTGAAAGTTAGAAAATACTTCGACAACATACGAACTCAAACAATTAAATTAAAATATCCCCAAGACAAATTTGAGGAAACCAATTTATTCAATACTATTAATCTTAATATGTCAATTTTGCTTATAAATCTAAATGAGCAAATTGTGTTAAAAGATACTCAAAAGTAGATACAGGTATAATGACACGCTGGACCTTTCATTCACCTGAAAAAATAAAAATTTAGTTTTTTTTTTTTTTTGGCCAGCCTATCCACAACTTTTGAAACTTTGTGGAATTTTAACATATCTGCTCATTCAATTGTTCTGTAAAAGTGCCAGTTACGTGCGCGCGCGCGAAAGTACCCTTTTTACTTATAAAAATGCAAAAAAAAATTGGGGTCAGGGAGGGAACATCCACCCGAGTCAGTGCCTTCAGTGGACGCAGGATTTTACATAATATAGAAATCACCCAGTACCACTGTATTAGTCTCTGATTTTAAATATGCACTAAAATGATGCTATATGCTTGGGAACCATTGCATGCCACCTCCATAATGTGTGTCCAAAAGTGAGGAAGCCAGAAATAGAATACCGGAGCTCTCGAAAGAAATTCCATAGGTGGAGCATAGATCCATGTTCAAATTGTTGCATTGCTCTATGAGCCCCGAACACCTGTTGCACAAATAGCTGTTGCTATTTGCTTCCAACAGCCAGCAGAGCCAGATTCTGTGATGGCATAGATCGATGTTCGAATTACTACATCACTCTATAAGCCACGGAACACCTGTTAGACAAGTAACTGTTGCTACGTGTGATGTCCGACAGCCAGCAGGTCTGGATTCTGTGATGTTTCTATAACTGGCGTAGATCAATGTTCAAATTACTACCGATCAAGTATTGGACAAATGACTGGCCGAAAAGTACCTAAGTTTCGTTTTTATCTTTTTTTATTAAATTTTCTGATACAGTGGAGCACCGTTTATACATTTCTCAAAGGAAATTCGAAAAAGACATATAATCAGAATCTTTAGAAACAACTTTGATTATTATGAATTTAATGCTACAAATTGTCCTAATTTATTTAAAAGTAATATTTTTATTTTTTTAAGATATTATCTATATTGAAAATAATATTTATTAAATTTTTATATTTAAACATTTACAATCATAAAAATGAAAAAAATCATACCTTTATTTTAATTTTATACATACATATCTTAAGTAAATACACATCTTGTTTAATATGATTTATGTGCATGCAGGTAGATGTTAATTAAAAAAAATAAGTTTTTTCACTGATGTTTTGACAAACAAAATAAGTTTTTTCACTGATGTTTTGACAAACAAAATAAGTTCTATCAATGGAAAAAGGTGGGATAACTTCTTCACATTCCTCTTCATCATCATTGCTACTTAAATTAGCACCAGACAATTTGTCTTCTATTAATTCATCAATTGGGATTAATTTCAAAGTCGTTACGTCAGTATCGCGATTCACATACTCCTCGAAAGTAACTTTTGATCTCAGGAGATTCCAGTCTTCTTCATCCATGATAACAGTTTCATCATCTCCAGTATTGACATCACTGTCATCACATTCATCTAATTTTGGATCTGAAAACCCTCCTTTAATAAAACAATTTTTTATTGTTCCAGACTTGACTTGAGTCCATGCTAGGGAGATCATATTTATTCCCTGAAGTACATTTATCTTTCCTTGGCTATTTCCTGTAGTGATACTTTGAAGGGCATGTTGAATTAAGCGCTTTCTGTAGTACACTTTTAAGTTTTTTATTTTTCCCAGATCTAGTGGTTGTAGTTTGCTCGTGCAATTTGGTAGAAAGAAAACCCCTTTCACATTTTTCAAGAAGTCGGTCTCTTGGGGATGAGCAGTACATTGATTCATAATAAGTAATATTTTACATTTTTGTTGTTTCATATCTTTATCCATTTTTTTTAATCACTCAGTAAAAATTTTAAGAGTCATCCACTCTTTTGTATTTGCTTCATAACAGGGTTGCACCGAATATTCGGTTGGTATTCGGTATACTGCCTATTCGGCAGTCAAACCGAATATTCGGTTCAGCCGAATACTTTAATATTCGGCCAAACCGAATAGTAAGAAAATTTTTAAACATTCGATAATTGGTAAAGCACATTTTTTTATACAATGAATGAAAGTTATAGTATCATAGTGCAAAATTAGTTCAAATTGTTACTTACCAATATTATCGTATTTAAAATAATTTTAATGTAAAAGTAAACAATCTGATATTAAATTCTGTTGTTTTTTCAATTTTTCTTAAATCTTATCACACCTTAACCTTGCTAACTCGTTTAAATATGAAGCAGTAACCAGAAAATAAAACTCATAATATTACGTGTTCAAAAATATAACGGTTAATTTTTTATAAAATATGCAGCTAAAAACAAATCAATTATCATTTCACCAATATTAAAAAAAGGTGAAGGTGATTAATATATAAAAAAAACCAATTTGATGAATATTCAATTTTGCAGTATTTTAATTTCGATAGAGATAGAGAAGATACTGAGGATGCCGGATGCCATAGGTGTTCCTTTGTATCCATTAAAATGTGTCAAGTAAGATAACCAAAGAATTTCTCTCTATGTGTGTAGTTAACCCTTCTAATTTCTTTCATGATTTCTAAAGAGAAGATTACTTTGTTGAGTCTTTTGAGTCTCTTGAGTCTTTTACCTTTGTTGAGTTTTGTCACAGGGTGTAACTGTTTAGTTATCTATCAGTATCTACTCTGTTGTAGTTTGTTGTAACAACAACTTAAAAATGAATAGCTAGACATTCTGGCAATGTATCCTTTGCACTTTAAAAAGAAAAATGATTTGACTATGTTTGAATTTGACTGCTCAGTTTCAATTCTGATAAAATTATTTATTAATTACATTACAAAAGAGACTAAGATAGCAAAAATTCACTTGAATAAATTGTAATTCTAATTTGTAATGATATTTTAAGCAACTTGGGTTTGTATTTGCATGTAAGGTAAATGCAAGATTCTCTATAACATAACATAACATGAAGCCATGATTATCACATATCAGAATCTAACTATCAATTATCAATTTATGCAGATAAACATAAAACAAATTAAGTACTATATTAATTTGCTTTTGAAATGATTTATTTCATTTTTTATTTATTTTAAATTAATAATTATACTTAATGTAAATGCAAACAAATTTAGGATGTTAAATGTAAATGCATTTAAAAAAGGCACAAAATAGAAACATTTTCTATTTTAAATTGGCATAAAATAGAAAAATTACCTTTAAAAAAATTTAACCGAATATTCGGTTAGAATTTTAACCGAATATTCGGTATTCGGCAAAATATGGTATTCGGTGCAACCCTACTTCATAACCTACTGGCAATGTTTTAACTTTTGCAAAACACCCTTGCTTCCTTGACTTCCCTATGACTAGAGGAGTCATCTTATCATTTCCATCAGCGTTGGTACAAAGAGTGAGGCGATCTTTAGATTTTTTCTACCATTGCAATTCTCACCTTTAAATGTGAGAGTTCTTGCAGGCATGAAATGATAAAAGAGGCCTGTTTCATCAATATTGTAAATATCCTTCAGCTGATATCCATCAATTTTGTTCGGCAAAATTTTTAACCATTTGTTAACAGTTTCAGTTGGAACATCTTTAGATTCCCCCCTTACCACTTGACTTGAAATTCCATGTCGCATTTTGAATTTGTGAAGCCATCCAGTTGAAAAACATGCATCTTTTACATCCAATTTCAATGCAATTTCCTTTGTTTTTTTCATAAGCATGAGCCCACTCATGGGAATATTTGATGCACGACATTGTGTTAAAACCTGAAGCAAAATGTCCTCTACTTCAGGAAATTTGCCTTGCACACGCAGTTTCTTCGAAGCAGAGTTTCCGCAAGCTGCTGCTCTGTCCTCAATTTTTTTTCTTTCATAGACAATGGTTTTCAGAGTAGAAACTGGAACATCTAGTTTTTTAGCCAAATGTACTTTTGATAATCCTGTACTTTTGTCAAATTCTTTTAAAATTTCAATTTTATCTTTTAATGAAAGTGCTTTATGCTTTCGGAACATTTTTGGAGAAATTGTTAAGAAACCAACAGAATGATAAATAATAACTGTGCCGATTATTAATTTTGTTTATTAAATTATACATGTAATCTGTTCTAAAACTTATTGCTGTGTACATTGCGTTGGTGGCTGCAAAACCCACCCATTTTTGTGCTTAACGGGATACTAAGTTAACAAACTTAAAAATAAGGTTAAAAGTAAAGGAACAAACATTTATTTATCACATACTTAATTTACACTCTTTAGTTTACAAATTAAAATAGTATCACATTAGTGGAATACATCTCAAGGGTAGTTCGGGGGGTGTAATGCCAGATGAATTGATATTTGGTTGGAGCACGTGGTGGGATGCATTAATTAGCTTTTCCTTAAAAACACAAATTTAGACAAAAAGGTTATCCTCATATAGTTAATTGTACGGTACCTGATCTTCTTTCATATAACTTGGGTAACACCGATGCTTTGTCACACTTTACACTTGCAATACCAGATGAACATGAGCTCTCCTTCGAATTCCTATATCAGAGACGCACACACAACTCTTAACACTGCTACTACCGCTTACTCTTTACTAGTCCAACTCCAACAGCCTGCCTTGACCAATTCTGACCTTCAACTTTTAGCAACTCTCACTTATATCCCTTTTTCGGTCGGCGGTCTACGTGATGGAATGTAGAGCTGAGGGCTAATCCGTAGACATGGGGTAGCCGTCTCGGTTTTTCCGCCAAACGGCTTAGCGTGGTATGTAAACATGGGGCGTGGTATGTAAGATATGGGGCCACCTGTATACTATCGTCCACCTGCTTAGCGTGGGGATAATCCGCCCGCAATCGTGGTTCTATCATTTTAATCCTTCCACATATTTAATACTTTACATTTCTGGCATTACAATAACCATCAGACTAAACAGCAATACTGAAACCTGAGCTCTCAAAAGCATAGGAATTCGATTTGAGAATGAACTGCTTATCAAACAAAAGAGTCTGGTCAATAGATCCTCTCATTGTTCATTCTTCCCACAGCAGGTGCAGTTTAAGGTTGCCATCAAAATTTGACAAGCTTGAGCAAGAATTCTGTAGGAATCAAAAAGTGCGATAAATTTGTAACAGTGGTCAGAGTCTCTCTATCCTCGTAGTGATAATTCCCAAATATTCTATCCAAATGAAAATTTTTGAATTTTAGAAAGATTTATCAGTGGAAAAACTGGGAAAACAATGTATAACTAGTTTTATGCCGTATAAATGAAATATTTTATCATTACATGGTTAGGAATGAATCGGGATTGTGCTGAAACGACATATAAATGAGAAACGTATAAACGGTGCTTCATTATATCAACTTTAAAAAAAAAAATTCAGTCACATGTTTTAAATTGTTAGAATATTGTTAAATTTGCAAAAAAATTACCGGAAATGCCTTTAAGCTAAAGATGGATTTTAAAAAGATCAGGCATCGTAAGAGAATTTGTGCCAAAAAAATCGCCTCTGGACCGTACCGGTCTTTGGGAAAATGCCGCTGAATGTTATGCAAAATTGTATTTAAGTATATTATATAATAATTCAGAAATTTGCTGTTATTACTTACTTATTTAGATTTATTATACGTTAAACATAAGTCAAACAACCAATCCTTCTCCCCATGTCTTGAGCGGGCGAGTACTTTGATCAGATGCAAGGTATCACTATATGTCTGTTGACAAGGAAACTCCCCTTAATGTATCTACTTTTATACAATCTATTATTTGGGCGTTGAGGCAGAGGAGGATTTTAAAAATTGGGGAAAATTTAAGAGATTGGCCAAATGCAATATTTATTATTGATAATAACATAAGACACCAATAAAGCAAAGAATTAAAGAATAAATTAACATCTCTTTGTAAACTTATAGGTTTTCAAACTTTTGATGTTAAAGATCTTTTTAATAATACAGTGACCGCCGCTTATAAGAAACACGTTCGTTTCGCTCGTTTTGTTTCTTATTAGCAGTTGTTTCTTAAATCCGGAAATTTTTTAAATATCGTTCTTCCATTGTAAATACTAACTATTAACACAGTTTTACAGAATTTAAAAGATAAATGTATATAAGTAAAATATTAATACGTACATAATTGAGTTTTGCATTCAGAAATATTTCTTATTTTACGAATTAAGCATTACAACTTAAAATATTATCTATATGCATATAGTATGTAGTTAAATAAGAATAAAAAGTAAAACTCATAGGTCGTTCATTTATGTATAAGAGCATAGTACATTTTCATACATACCTTAATCTATTACTGAGGCTAATTTCAAGGCGTTAGTTCAATGTGGTGTGGATTTTTTATTCCATTATTTCGCTGTCAAAGAAGTAAAAGTCATTGCATTGTGTAGGGAAAGGTATGTGCAGTCCACATCAGAATTTTTTTTCGAATTTATCAAGAAAATTTTAAATAATCTTACTGCCCTAACTGGGAATCGAATCCTGGATCTCCGAACTGGCCGACCGATGCTCTACCGTTGAGCTATTGGGACAAAATTGCAAGCTCTTCTTGTCAAATTGGACTCTGCAAAATTATCTAAAATTGCGATCCTCTTCCTAGTCGCGTGCTTCATTGAGTATTAACAGGCCTCATATGCGTATCGATTAAAATTGTATCAAATTTCATTCGATATATGATATAATTTGTTCAAAAGATATCCTTTATATAGACATCATTAAAAAGTTTACTGGAGTGTGACTCCACAAAACTGTCTCATACCAGAATCCATTTTTAAATAGTTTGTGGGGGCTTTATTTTTTTTTTCCAAATTTTACAAGAAAATTTTTGAAAAATTGGTATTGGTCCAAATGATTGCAATTATAATGTTTCGCCCTTCACTTTTAAAGGGCTTGAAAAAAACCAACAATGCTATTTCAAACATACCATATTTGAAAATGTATCCCCCTTCCTCCCGGGGGGGGGGGGGGGGGAATAACTTGCTCTTTGACGAACCCTAATGACATCACGAGCACAAAAATTGTATAGCGGCTTTTTACACAATGTTGATTAAAACTATTAAATCTTGTGATAATTGAGCCATAAATAATCCATTTTGCCCTTGATTTCGTCTTAGCTGCCATGTTTAAAACATCATAAAATTTTGAAGTTTTCGCACAAGTTTTAAAAAAATCTATCCAGTTCAAAATTTTTTTATAACAAAGCCAAATATAAAGTTTTGTGAAAATTCATTAATATTTGTGGCAACAATCATGCACAGAAGAAATCCACCCCAGACAGATAGATGTGGACATCCCTTTAAAAATAGTCAAAACGAGTTCAGGAGGTCCTAAAACATATATTTGCATCAAAATCTCGAATTCGAAAATTTTTATGAAAACTTTCTCATACACAAATATTGTGTAGCATGAGAAAGTAAAAGTTGATGTGTCTTGTGTGCGGCAGTAATATTGTTGCAAACACTCAATTTTTTCTTTGGCGCCTTCTTTTTTCTGTGTCTCGAAGGCCAGGCGAAAAATACTCAGTCCATGATGTAAGGATGACGTGAGCCCAGGGTTTTCATTTGGAAGAAGGATTGCTAGATTTGGCGATTTATCGCCAATTTGACGACTTCCAGAATGTTCCAGAAACTTCTCGATAGAACGATTATTCGTTGAGATATAGAGATTTCCAGAAGTTTCTATGGAGAGGCTATAAAAAGGACTCACCCCTCCGCTACAGTGGCGTTGACGAATGGACGTCACAAGCTACATTGGACTGTGATTTTTAATAATTATTTTTTATTATAATAATTCTCAATTTTCAATTATTTCTTTTATTTTAAAGAAAAATATTATTTTTTTTTCTACCCTAAAAATTCCATAAGCTTAAACTTTTTCTGATTTTGTTGACAGTTTTGTATTTTGAGAGTATACTCTATAGTGCCCATCTTAAATTTTTTTTAATTTAGATATTTCGTATGCATGACATACGAAGAACATTGATACAACGGAATTTTATTTTGATTACACAAATTAGTAAATAGTACAAGTTTACAACTCAGTATATTACCATGGGTGTATATAGGGTGAGGGTCAGGGGGTGCCAAAGCAGCCCCTGGAAAATTGTTACATTGCTTGGAAGCAGTTCCTTGTGGAATATTTTGTTAACAGTGCAATAATATTTTCAACAAAAAATCGTAGTTTGAACACGGTGATAGCAAAACCAGAGAAATCTGAATAAATTTCCACACTATTTGAATGCTATGTAACCCATATACAGCCCATGTTAACGAGTGAAAAACAAAACAAAGGAAAATGCTATTTAGTCTTTAACATCTGTTGGCTATGCATATATTGAGATGGGGTGTCCAAATTACTACAGTACAACCTCGAAAATCCGGACGTTTTCCATATTTTCGGGGGGGTTTTCCCCCGGACTGACGAAGTCGTGGATTTAAAACAACAGGGTAAGATTATTTATTTTATACATAAGATTTTTTATTTTACCGTATTTTCCGGTCGACTTTCTGAACCCGGAAATGAATAGAAAGTTTAGATGGACGGCCGTAGATCGGCTCGTGTTTGGTGCGTGAATTACATTGTTAGCGTTAATCCCTCCTCCCCCTTATTCAAGACACAACTCCCGATGAATTATTTTGCGTGAAATATACATCGTTATGTAAATATGGAATTTTTATTATCAAAATTTCCTTTTCTCATTATTGAAAATGACATTTTTCTGAAACAATGTAATTTTTAATATTAAACACTTTAAAACGTTATCGTAACATTTTATCACAGATTGTTCAATTAAATCTAAAAATCCCGAGAATTCATATTAATGCTCACGGAAATTTATTTTGTTCGCTTCGTAGTATGAATTCCATTCTTCAATGTATTCTGTTTTATCTTCGGAATCTCCTTCCCCTCCCGATACATATCTGACGATTTTTTCGTTCTCGTCAAACGTGTCAGCTTGAAATCGACTGTATATTTTGCCTTTTTTGTTTAGAAAGCCATATTTACATACTATATATAGCAAATAATATCGTATCGCACAGAACCGAGCAACAAGGTCACACAGACTCTCAAGGGGGTCGGCTGCGTTTACGATTAGGATTTAGGAACTAAGCAAATTCCTTTCTTCGCTTTCCCTGCCCCACCTCGTCCCGGTGCTGCTGCAGCCTAGTAAAGACTCATCGTAATTTAGAAAAATCATTGAGAGGAGAGATGTTTTTCTTTTTTGGAAAAGATATTTATTTTATCTACTGTGATATTTTTTAGATATTTGACTATTACTAATAAAGTTTTTACTTTTTTCAGAATCATCGGCCTTTTAAGCATAACATTATATAGATGCTAGAGAATAAATAAAACTTTTAAGTTCTTATTTGTTCTTTTTTGTTCGTTAATAGCGCGAAAACGGTTTAAACACATTTACACCTTTAAATATATCGTCAAAAGTGCTAATCCTCGATCTTTGTTAAATCTCGGCACTTAATTAAATTCGACAAAGCCGATATAACGAAAGTTCTGCACTGTGATGATGATGCGCCAATCATAAATAAATTGAATGATGGCGAAATTTGCAATATGATATTAAATAAAAAAAGATCGAAGTAGCGACGATAAATGTGGAGAAGAAAAAATACCCATTGATAATCTTATGCAAACAATCGATCATGCAATTAAAGGTCTTGAACAAAGAAGCTTTATAACCGAGCAGAAATAATGTCCATCTATAGGATAAAGAAAACTGCTTTCCCATAAACCAAAATTAATGAAATAACAAATGTTAATTCAAATATTTAAACGAAATGATAAAATGGAATTTTATCATTTCGTTTCGTTCACACATTCTAAATTATTAATGTGTATATTTTTTCTTAGAAATTTCTTTTGCCCTATTGTTTAGATTAAATAATATGTTTTAATTGATTAACTTAACTTTTGCCATTATTTTTACTAAAAATAGTGCTTTATAGTGTATTTAGTTAATATTAAATCTGAATTTTATTCAAATTCTATAATCCGGAAAAATCGAAAATCCGGAATCGGCAAAGTCCGGATTTTCGAGGTTGTACTGTACTTACTATGGCTCTGCCTCCGTCCCGCTCATACTGGAGGTGGGCCATTGTGACGTAGCACCCGAACATCACTTCGCTTCCCGCGCATCCTATTTTCTTTCTTTACGTTATAATGCTATTTTGGTTATTATGCAAGATATAATATTTTAACGAAGTATCAATCAAGTGAGTGTTATATTTTAATATGTATAACAACACAGATTTCCTTTTAACAATAATCTAACATCATTTCAAGATTGTTTATCTTATTCAAGTATTATTTACAAAAATATCAAATTCTTATCAATCGTGTATAAAAGTACACACTAAAAGACTGCTTCCCGGCCGTCCAAACAGTTACCTTACACCTTTCTGGTAGGTCGGACGGTCTGGGTCTCAACAACAACAACACTAAAAGACTGCATATTTTGTTAAACCTCGGAAACGCTAGATCAGGGGTGGCCAACCTTTTCAGCAGGCGGGCCAAATTTCAGAAATAATATTTCCTGTCGGGAATGCAAAAATTGCAAAATAAATCTGTCAACTCCTTTCTCATGCAGCAATTTCGCATTATAGCACATTTGGAAACAATGTTGAATAGCGACGCCAACGATGTAACCAAAAATGCCAAACACCAATCAAAGTAATACAAAGTCAATATAACCATTTTATATATTTGTTGTAAGTGCATATAAATGAGTGCAATTATTAGTGCATATAAATGAGTAACAAAAGAACCGAATTTGAATATATATGCGATTGATTTAACATGAATAACATTGTTCAAAGCTTTTTACACGTGATTATTAGATTCTTACCAAAATTAACTTACCTTGGAATGAAATAAATTTATATGTAGTCCACATCATATGTTTTTGGCTTTTGAATGTAAAAATTTACGAAGAACAGTAAATATTTCATAGATACCTATAAATCTAATGAGATTCAACATTTATTTTTGCAGTGTAGTACAATATTCAACTATTAAATCTTCAAAAAAAAACCTAACAAATTTAATTATAAAACTGAAAAATAACAATTTCCTAAGACATTAAAATTTTTATAGTAAAAATCACTCACGGCAAAATGTTTAAAAGTCTTGAATTTATAATAAAACTTCAAGTTTTATTATATATTCAAGTTTTAGCAGCTAATTATCACTATACATGAATACATATACAAACATATTTTCAGTTTATTTATATATATATATATATAACATGCTTTAATCAGGGCTCCTCTCTACATATTGATCACGAGCCGCCACTGCTCTACGGTTTTCGTCAGGTTTGCCACTTGAGCTTCTAAGTGCGAAATATGATTATTCTCTGCTACTTCTGATACTGAAAGTGAAGTTGAAGCATCGCAGATTTTGTCCGTCATTTTTGAAATTGTTTCCAGTGATTCTGAACTTATCGATAAAATTTGTTGTACATGTACATGTAGGCATTGGGAAAATGACGTGGCGTATTTCCATAATGCGGTTCGGAGTAACAAGCTTGGCGATTTGGCGAAAATCGCACTGTGAGTCGGATGAAGACACTGGTAACCTTCTGAGAAGAAAAGTACTGTAACCCTCACCACCATGAAAACAAAAACAAACTCCTTTGTTTTCACATTTTACTGTGCCCTTTCCATTGCGTTCGCGCAGAAATACTTATTGAACACGGTTTTAAGTAATAAAAATGTTTGTTTTTTTTAAAATAAAAACAGTTTCATGATGTTATTGCTATTGTTTTAGTATTTATAAATTTTATTGATGAGAATCGCTTAGTGTACTGAACTTCGGTTCAAATTGCTGGTAAATCGGAATAAAATTACTAGATTATAACCTCTTAGCTACATGTTAATGTAGTTGCATATCAAAGTTACATGGAGAAAATTTTGCAAAATGTATTTTATTTTTAAAGGTGTATATCTTAAACATATCTTATCTTCTACAGTGTCGCGGGGGCGTTTCGCTCTGCCCAAATGGAAAATTTTCAGGTAAATCTATTATAAGATGTATTATACATCTTCGACGAATATGTCCCCCAAATGCCCTTCAAATAATTCAAAATATGACACTGATTAGACAAGATTGAAGCATTTTGTGTATTGCAAACTTGCATGCATAGTGTTTTCACTTAACACATTGTAATTTCCTTAAATTAAATAATACAAAATCGGTATATAATACTATAAGGTATTTTCGTCACATGACGTCACAATTGTGCTTTGAAATTATATATTATGAGGATAATATTTACTTATTAATATCATTGTATATATAAACTAATAATTATATATTTGTATTTGGATCTATATAAATTAACTAATAGTTAACTGCAGTTATTTGTAAGCTAATAGTTGACTGACAAACAATATAGTTGCTTTAAATTAATAGACAATGTAATTGAATTTAATATTAATCATAAACTAGTAGTGGAACTTAATTCTTTAAATATTCATCTGTTAATTTTAACTTTAATCCTTTTATTTTATAAGTGTTGATAACAAAGAGTACTTATAAATTATATTTTTCATGGAGCACTATTTTGTGTACTAGGGGATTTGTAGTGGTCTGGAATTCTGTTCAAATTTTAGGTCTCAGTCAAATTAGCTTGTTTGCATAAATATGATGCAAAAAGTTAGAATTTTTTTTCATAGAAGTGCAAGTAACATTCATTTAAAGTAATTACAGCACTTTTCTCCCTGAGTTCCTATTCTATTGCTCTAAATCTTTAGGTCTGCTGGATATTAAAAAAAAAGAATTACATACTCGCAGAAGACCCCCATTTTAGAATTGCGCTTCTATTTCAAATAACACCCATTGGCCATTTTCATACTTATACATTTGCCTGGATGGAATAGTTGATAACTGCACTGACAGCAAGAAAACTTGCTGTGTGCTATACTTTTGCAAACCTCTAATGGGGCCAATAAATTTAGTTGCACCATGCAGATTGCTTAGGCTGCAATGGTCAAGTTCATACTCACTGAATCCACTAATACAGAACTTTCTCAAAATTAGGATCCTTCGAATCGTGCAGCCAGGATTATCATTTAAGATCAGTTTATTTGAAAACTGTTACTGAAGGAGAATAAATGTTTATATATAAAAATTGACATTGGGTGGAATGTAAAACTATCTCACACACCTTTTCAATGGGTTATAACGATACAGAGATTACACATAAAATATAGAAATGGAGGTTTTAACACTAAAACGGCGGATATATTTGCCGTCGTTCTAGGAAGATCGTTGATTTGTTCTCTTATTATAAAACCTAGAATAGTTTCTTCTGTGTTTGCAATAACTTTAAAAAAATAAGAAAAGTCATACAATTTCAGTAGACTGGGATTAGCCGTTTCAGAGGAATCGTTTCTCAAAGTAGTTGTGCTGTCAAAATGACTGCTTACATCGATCTAGTGTTAAAAACATTGTTTTATTCCAAAAATTTTAGTACTGAATAAACTATAACTATAATGAACACTTTATATTCTACAATAGTTAAAAAGAATATTAAGAGGTCTTGTACAGATTAAGTTAATTTCTTCTATAATAAATATTTTTTGTTTAATATTTTTATATGAAACATATCTTTACAGATCACTTTTTCTAGTATAAGATGCAGACACATTAATTTTATAAGAATTTTTTTACATTTTTTGCTTTTAGGGAGGATTTGAGGTTCCTGTCCTGTTTCTATTGCAGATAACCAGTTTCACACTTGTTATGCACTCATCAGTATGGAATAACCAATATATCTGATTTTATGGGTATGAACTTGGCCATTGAAACCTGAGCTCTATCTCTATGAAGTTTAAAACCAGCTGTGTAGTAAGACTGAATTTGATAGTTTCTATAGAGGTTTGCAAAATTGTGGCACATAGTAAATTTTCTTTCTGTCACTATAGATATCAACTATTCCTTGCTGATAAGTGTAAAATACGTAGGGGTAGGATTTTTATGATTTTGCATAATTTTGGCAATACCGAAATGTTGTTGAAGTGTATACAAATATGTTTCATAACAAACAAGACTGATTTTAGTACCTTTATTAAGGTATTTTTTTTGTAATTTTTACACATGGCATTTTTTTCAGGCTTTTTTAAAATTTTAAGGCATTTCTTTTTTGTCTTTATTTTGCATATTTTGTTTCAATAGAGCATTTTTGGATGAATTTTTTTGGAAGGCACAGAACTGCAACAAAATACAGTTGTATTTCTTGCTTATTCTTTGTTTTGATTCATTGGTTAGTACAATACAGAATATCCTTTAATAACAGTTAGAGCAGTAGTAAACAAATAAAATTATAATTTTTAGTTTCCTTTCATTTTGTTTCATATAAAACAAATTCATGAATGTTATTATCTACAATAATAAGCTCCTATAAGCAAATTCTGAGAGTATGAACTTGGCTGTTGAAGGCAAAAAATTTTCTGAAAGGGAAGGGGGGGGGGGGTATTTTTCAAAGGTTCTGTCCATTAGAAATACAATTGTTTTTGTGTAAAATTTATGATATTTTAATTGTACATTAAATTTAAAACAGCTATTTTTAAAATTAAAAATTGAAGTTTTAAATATTTATTAAAATTTTTAATTTACTCACCTAATTCGCTCTCTGAAGAATTGTTGGTTTCTTATAAAAGCACTATATTTCTAGAAGACCATAACTATTTCAGTCTTTTTGGTTACACTCTTCCATAAAAACAGCACTTTTAACTTTTGAATTTTATTTATGTATTTTATTGTTAATTTTTGAATTATTTTTTATTAAAATAATTAATATTTATTTGTAAAAATCTCCTGAAAATTTTGATGAAAAAATGCTTCCATTTAGCGATAAGTTGTTAAGTGGACCAGCACAACGACCATTTTTAATACATGTAGTAATTATTTTGTTAAGCAGCAGCTAAATTAATAAACTGGTGTATACAAATAGCATATGTGGCACACTGAGGTTTGTGTTTGATGAAAATAGGAAATGCTACCATAATATAAATCTCCAGCAATATTTGCTAACTCATAAAATTCTGCTAATTTTGTAATATTTTCTACAATTTAACTTTCATATCCAACTTTTCTAATGATAAACTGAACTGGCCACTTAACCTGGAGCCTCAAATATCTGTATACTGATAGTTTATTTCTAATAATTTAAATACTGATTTTCTTTCTTAAATAATATTTTTTTTTCTTCAAGGGGTTTTAACCCAACCCCTCCCATGGCTATGCCACTGGTTACAGCCTAAACTCAATCTTTAAGAAATTTGAAGCCAGCTGGAAGGTGAAACTGAATTTGATGGTTTCCATAGAGGCTTGTAAAATAGTGACACATAGTGTTTGTTTACATTGCAGTTATCGACTATTCCATGCTGATGTGTGTATAATATATACAACACAGATCCATGGATGCTGGTATCTGCAATGGGAGCATGATTATTATTTTGGGAATGCCCTTTATAGACAACTTTATGAGTATGAACTTGGTCATTGCAACCTGAGCTCAATCTTTAAGACATTTAAAGCAGACTGCTTGTAGGATTGAAATTGTCGGTCCCCATAGAGGTTTGTGGAGTAGCACTTAACATGTTTTCTTGGTCCTATTACAGATACCATTATAAATATTCCATGCCGACAAGTGCATAATAAGTGCAAAACTAGTCCATGGATTCTGTTATCTGCAATTGGAGCTGATAAGCAAGAAAATGCTCAACTGGTCACTTATCCTTTACTATTCATGGACCATTGTTTCACAATCATTGCTGCTCATCAGCAACGTGGCAGGTGAACATGAAATTTCTTAAAGCGATAATTTTGTTTTTTGTAGAAGTGTTAAAATATTTACTTATAACCATTAAGAGTACTGGACATTATTTTAGCTCTATTGCTTGTTGATAAAATTTTAAGTTCAGTAATTTTTGTCCTATCACTTAGCAGAAGTCGCTTCACTATATACAGTAAAGCAATGGAACACAATATCTGGTACCCCACGAAAATATTTTTTTGATGATTCTACTGCCGCTTATTGAGTGTACAGAGTATGTAGTTATCGATATAATTTAAAACTAAATTTATTATATTTTTTTTATATGTTTAGCAATTTTTTTCTTTCCTTATATACCTAAAAATAAAAGTATTATTATGTTGTGGAAAATTCTATTCAGAGTTTTTCGCCAGATTGACGTGCTTTAAGCATTCTTGAACTGAAATTGAATATGTTTGAGGTGGTATGTATAACAGTTAATGAACATAGATTGAAAACATATTAAGTAAGTAATAAAAAAATTTAAAAAATCCGCAGTAGCTCCAGTCCAATAGAGTCGAAATGGTTTTGCGTGAATAGCATTTTGTAAAATAAAACTGTAAAGTTGAATAAGTTTATTTGATTTTTTCAGACTCATTTGTTTCATTTACAGACTTTTCAAATTGCTACAAGTTACTCGTTAACAATTTATAACTAGTTAGCACTTTTAGATTTCACCCGGGTTTCATCTAGATACTTCGATCATGAACTTCACATTAAAATACAAAATTATTTTACTAACTTGTTTGGCGGTATATAAATTAAACTTATGCAATATATCTGATGAAATTTTACATTGAAATTGATCTATAAACTTGCCGGGCAACACATAAATATGTGCTTGAATACGTATATTTCCATCTATTGTGGTCAAAACTCACCAATCATTAAACATCTATAGAATTCCCAAGTTCATTTAACTTCCTAATTTTTTTAAATCAAATAAAATATCTCGTGCTTATGCATCAATCTTTCACCAAGGAGTAAGTAAATAGATTGAGTTGCAACAATCGTGACATTTTAAATATATATTACACCTTTCCCACCCAATGGTAAACCTAGGTTAAAATACTAGAATATTAAAATTATAACCAATATACTTTGAAAACTATGAGCTCAATCTAAAATTCAATACATACACTTGTAGGGATTTCAAAAAGATATAAATTCTTGATTACAGAGCATGGGCATATGAGGTCACACGGAAAGTTTTGTCCTTATGTATCAAAAACAAAATATTCGTATGCTTACACTATGGAAATTTCCATTATTTCCTATATTAAAAATGTCTATTTTAGAAATTCACATTCGTTTAGCCCCTAATTAGAATATATCTAAATTTATCTTCTTTTATGGATATTTTTAATTTACCGGAAAATAAATTATTCACTTTCAATAAAATATATAGTTTTAAGAAAATTTGTTATGTACTTTTCACTTCTCGCTCGCATATACACTGCAAAA
Organism: Amaurobius ferox; assembly: GCA_951213105.1. Classification (NCBI taxonomy): domain Eukaryota; kingdom Metazoa; phylum Arthropoda; class Arachnida; order Araneae; family Amaurobiidae; genus Amaurobius; species Amaurobius ferox. The sequence continues at coordinate 29,664,833 of OX578133.1, forward strand.
TTTGCTAGTAAATGTTATACATCTTCAGAATGCTAGCTAGTGACTACAGTACAATTGAGTAGTATTGTACATTCACTTAAAATCACTTAAAGTATGTTTTAGTAAATTAAATTTTTAAACGTATGTCGTTCCTCAAGTATTCTAAATAACTTATTTTCAGCATAAAGATAAATTTCGATGTTTAATGGGCCTAGTTTTAGTTTTTATTTGCCATAATCATCAGTTTGCCATTATCTGCTATAATAAAAATAATATCCTTACTTTTCTGCACTTTCTACTATGCAGGCTGTTTATTTACGCTCATGCCGATGCTCTATTGTTCATTGCTAGCAATTTTAGTTTATAAGATGTTTTTCACTACATTAGTGAAAAACAGAAAATTTTCAGACATACTTTTTTAAGTTATTTTGAAAATAAATTTCAAGATATTAAAATTATTTATATATATTCATAATCTGGATAAGATGTAAATAATTTTTCTTATTTTCAAAAAAATAAGAAAAACTATTTACATCTTTATATATTAGGTTCATAGACTGGAGCGTTACAAAAAATGTAAACACTTTGCATCCGAAGTGTTTACATTTTTTGTAACGCTCCAATTTCTGTCACAGATATATAGACCCCAAGCATGGATGCTAATGCTATTCACATCAAAAAATTATTTGTACAATTATTAGAGTCATTGAATAATGAACTGAAGTCAAATATTCAAAATGTCTAAATTTTTAAATATTTCTGTTTAATTCAGTTTCGAGAAACTTAACGCTAAAATATCAAATTACACTAATTTTAATATGATTGTTCTTACTATTGCATCACATTATTTGAAATTTTCTGAAAGTCATAAAATTTAAAATACATTAAATATGGTTAAATGAGTGGATTTAACAAATGCAATATTGCAAGTTCTATTAACAATGCACATGTAGCATTATTAATGGAAGCATAATGCTTAGAAAAGAGACATTTTACAAATCTTGTGCTTTGACGCCAACAAAATCGAAGTGTTACTATATTAATTAAATATCAGTGATATTTTGTTGCAGACTCTGCACATACAGTGATACAAAATTAAAGCACTAAATTTTAATTTTGTGATATTATAGGCTTTGAATGTGGATACAAATGAGTGAAAATAATTTTTCTAAAATACCTAGTCTTTTTATCAATATCATTGAACTGGCTCCACAATTTTATAAGAAGTAAGCAACAGTATAACTGTACATCACAAACTCCGTATTGAGATTTTATCACTTTTCTATGATCCTTTCCATAACATAGTTATCTGCAGTACCCATTCCATACCAAAACCTATCAAAAACCTGATTCAAGTATGATTAAGTAAATACTTATTTCACATTTGCATTGCTAGGAACTTCTTCCATACATAAGGATGGATATGGCTTATATGATAATTTCTCCCATATGCTAAACCAGTTATTGAAGAAGTTTATTTTCTGAGAAATACCTATTTTTAGTTATCATATCTAAGTTTTAAATTTGTAGGTTTATACGGATAAAAGTAATATTTATAATGCACAAAAAACAACAGTTTTCAAGATTGAATCTGAATGACAAGTGTAAAGCACATGCATAAATATTGAATTATTTCTTCAAGCTTACACTACATGACAGCAGTTTTTAAGAAACGTATTTTCAATGTCACTAGTTATTATGAATTTAACAAGATAGAAAGTCAACATTTATAATTTACATCTAAAAATTTGAAGTTTTGACTCAATAACAGGTTTTATTAAAAATAAATTTATATTGGGTAACATTTTTTATAAATTATGCTTACTTACTCCTGCATTGTATTACAAGTTGAGATATACAATACAAAATTATAGTATTTATGAGGAAATCTACATACTTAATTGTGTGTATTTAACATTCATATATTTCTTATCTACATATGCAAATAAGAGATATATATCTTTTATAAATATCTTGTGTAAATTAGAGGTTTATTAAAGAATCACACACTAACTGCAACATATGTAAACTTCATTATTATGAAATATAAAAATTCTGTTAGTAAATAAATAATTCATGACAACACATTGAATATTTATTTTATAGGACAAATACAATTATTCCAATTTATAATGAAATTATGTAAACAAGATTTCCATCAAAATAAGTATATTTTGTTAATTTACATTTTATTAGGGACAATTTTAGTGATTTACTACTTGCACAAAAAATTTTATTTCACTGCAATAAAAAAAATTGCTCGTTTGATTTTCTAAAATAACCAAGTGCATACTATTATAAATGTCATCATTTATTCTAAATGTGACGTTTTAAACCACTTTATTAAAAGAACAGTGTGAAATTCTATAATTACAAGCACATCCACATGACATTGTGATATACGCGATTGCAGAATCTAAATGACTTGGAGTGAATATTGGAATGTTGACAACCTTTTGTAAAGAATTTTAATGCCTGACTGACTAAGAGATAGATGGCTTTGGGATAAACGCTACGGCAAATAAGAATTTTAATAATTCATATTGACATAAGCGTGTAAATACGACCGTAAAGAAGGGAAGCTTCCGTAGACACAATGTAAACAGCCTTATCGCGACTGCTAACTGTCTGTCATGCAGGAAAAGCAACGTTACAGAACGAGAATCCGGGATGAAGGATTCTTTATTGTTTCTTTTCGGGGTTCTTTTTTTTTTTTTTATACTTTGATTTGATAATCGTATGATAAGTGATGCAATTTAAATGGAAAACATATTTTCATTTACATAAAGATTTTTTAAAGCAAAATAAAAAATTTTAATGCGTTTTTTTACCTCCAATTACATTCAAAATAAGAATTTAAATTTGCATGCTTTGTCCTTGTATATTTTTTTTTTCAATTTAAGATATTTTTTCGTTATCATTAGAAGATATTACGGTAAAATAAAATTATATTTTATTTCAAATCTAATTATACTTAAAATAAGAATTTTATTTTGCATGCATGATCTTACAAAAAACTTTTACACTCAAATTCAAGTGCACTCTTATATGTAATATTAATAAAATAGAAATTATAAATGCACTTACCTTTGACATGATCAGATAAAACAAATAAAGAAGTTTCGCAATTTTTTTCACACTAAATATTATTTTCGCTCTACAGATATATTTTCTCAGATTTTATTTCACAGACATATTTTATACTCTTCATAGAAGCGTTCTTTTTGTAAATTTTAATAATACAGCTGCAATATATAAGTTGCAGATGAAATGTTTTTAAAAAGGAAACTCTTCTATATTTTACATATTTCTTTCAGATAAACTCTTTCAGCAAAAGTGTAACTTAAACTACAGAAATTAAGAAGAAAAAAAAATCCTGTAATAATTGTAAAATCAATAACAGCTCCTACCAAGAAAAAAATGTCCTATAAAAATAAATTAAGAGAAAGAAAATAATGGAACATGAGTAAAGCTAAGCAAAATTTAATCAAACAATTTTTATTTACACATATTTATTATATAAACACATTTACATAAAAAGAAAATCACAGTATAAATAATCTAAAAGTATTTTATTTCTAATGTTATCTGCTTCAACACATCCAGCAAATCAGCCTGAACAGACAGAAAATTAAAAATAATTCTATCTCAAACAAGCTAATCAACTGGCTTGTGTCAAGCTTTCAAATTGGCTTAAGATTAGTAAAATCAAAAGTTCTAAGTGTGGAAATGAGTAAATATAATCATGATAAGAATCCTAAACGACAAGATCATTTATTTCTAAAGGTGTTTATTGCGATTACGTATGCATACTAAATAAAACAATACATTAAATACTTTTAGGATCGAAATAATTCACGTACCTTTTGTTTTTGCAAAAAACTCAGCAAATCGGTCATTTTAAGACAATCGGAAAATCAAATGTACACAGCCCAGAATTGTAATACACGATTAAATACATGTTAACCATGTAAATGAAGTGACAAAAATATTAAATTAACAACCTAAAATTGTAATAAAGTCGACCCATGTGGAATTACAACACACAAACACATTGACTTGCGAAAGAAATAACCCATTTTCTTAACCTCCCTAACAAAGAATCTCTTTCCATCACCCAAGATGCATTGCGCGAAATCAACCCAATGCCCATCGAGAAGGAATTTTACTCGAAGGGAATACCCCTGTACGGTTACTTTTCCTTTTAACATCTCGTCAACAGTAGCCAGATGGCAATAGTTAGTGTTAAGCCAACCTTCCCCCGTTTGTCCATTTCGCGCAGTCGCAGATCACAACAGAGATGTTAACGGCACTCTTGGCGAGAAATTTTCTTTACCTCAAATTGCCAAGCTTGTCACTCCGAACCGCATTATGAAAATACGCAACGACGTGCGAAGTACGTCTTCGTGCATTTTTGTTCCGACGAGATTTTGCATTTCGCGAAGTAAATGACTTGGTTTCCTATCTCCTAACTGCAATTCTTGCAAAAGAGTGCAAAGTTTTGTAACTTCAGAATCTGCAAAGTGTGAAATGATCCTTTTTTAACACTGAATACTGTTCATTTTCTGGAGGTGAGCGAATCAGATCTATGACATGATGATGTATGATGTGTGTGATATCACAATCTAGTACTGCAATTACGCAATGAACATTCATTTTTGCCGATCTGGTGGTTGAGCGGTCAGGGGCATGCGTTTCCGTTTGATTGCCGGGTTGCGGGTTCGAATCCCGCCAGAGGGCATGGATGCTGTCATGTCGAAGCCAAGTCAGACTTCCACCCTTCAGGGGGCTTCTATAAAAGTGAAGCTGCAAAATTTCCTCCCCTTCGCCATGGAACGCCCTGGGGGGTCTTGTGGACGTGGTGCGTAGGCGCCCCTTCACCACGGGGGAATTAGTATACACATACACATTCGTTATTTCATTTACTATTCCGGAAACCAGAAATTGAGACTCTAGTTGTAAAAACCATAAATCTGAGTTTGTTTTCCAGAACGGAGGTGCTTTGAAAGCAACTTTTGACAGTTAAGCAGAATTAAAATATTCATTTGAAGCTGAAGCATGTTTTGCGTCGGTGGCTGAGGTCAAAAGAGTATCTTTTAGTCTCAGTTATAGACGTATTGCACTAGGTACAGAACACGTACTTTTTCAGAACTCACATAAATTGAAGCATCACGTCCCCGATGAATTGGAACGATAAATTCTCAGGAAAGTTGGTGCATCACGTCTCAGGCAAGTTGGAGCATCACGTCCGGGCCACCACTCTATGGAGAAGGTGCGATGTCGTATCTTAATCATTACAGAGGCCATCATAAAAGAGAAGTTTATTTACAGGAACATAAGCTATTTACAACTATTTACATAGCATGACGCTACATCATAACGCACGTGAACGTAGTCATACAAATACGAATGTCGGTGTCGCGGATGAGAAAGTTTTGGGGCTGGCTTTTATGGGCCAATGCAGAGGCGTTGCGCATATATCTCATGCAAAGCAGAGTCTCTGGAGATCAAGAAGCTGTGTAGAGTTTTATACTGATCACTTGATTTGGAGGCTTTTTGCATATCGCTGGAGGAGTGCCGCCATACATATATTAGCGAATATTGATTACACGTATAAATTAAAAATAATAAACCCATAATCTTTAAACCTGAAGGCAGTAATTGATTCCAATATATGCCAAAATGAAAGTGCTAAAATTATATGGGAAGATCTAACCTTGCTACTTATAATGTCGTAGTGTTAGTAGAAGATTACCCGTATTACAATATGAGTCTATGCCAAAATAAAACAGAGGATGTAATAAATTGAAAATATCAATAATCGCTGAAATCTTATACCAGAAGGCAGTAATTAATTCTAATATATGCCATTATACCTGTACTACTTATATTCTCGTATATTAGAAGATATACCCATGTATTTTTAGAAGATTATCCGTATAAAATACAATATATGAGTTTCAATTTTTGCCAAAATAAAACAATGGCGTAATAACTTGAAAATATTAATAATCCATGAATAAATAATCCCCGAAAATATCAATAATAATAATGTCTAAACCTGAAGACCGTAATTGATATTATCCAGTCAAAAATGTAATTTCAATGAAATTTATTTTATATATATAAATTTATTTTATATATATATATATCTTTATTATTTAAATCGGAAAAAATTTAATAAAAATCGTCCACCGCATAAACATAATGGATTTAAATATGTTGCTAAGAGACATGATATGATTTTCTTCAAATAAATTAGTGGAAAAATATAGTCTACATAATGCTATCTCTATGGAAGGTTTAATTATGCGTTTTTAATAAATATCTAGACAACTCCTGGTCCTAGAAACTCGAAACATGCACTAAATTTTAAGTGGAGCTATTCTAATTCTACCCCGGAAAATTTTATTCATTTCGGTGCTGCCGTTCTCCCGTTATGATGAGACAAACATATAGACAAATAGGCAGACAGACAGATTTTTTATTTTATTTACATAGATAAACAACTAATGACGTCCAAATACAAAATTATTACTCAACGTATCTTCTCTCGTGAATGGAATGAGCTAGATCCACTAGAGTTATGTTAACAAATTTATCGCATAAAGTTACATACCAAAAGTGAACATATTTCACAATCTATATAAATAAAATTGAAAATCTGTCCGTCTGCTTGTCTGTCAGTTTGCCCTATCATTACAGGAGAACGGCTAAACCGAATTTGATGAAATTTTGTGGGTAGCCTTGAATTAGCCTCACTTAAAATTTAGTCCATGATTTGAGTTTCTACGACCAGTGGTTCTCGAGATATTAGTGAAAAACAAAACTTTCGTTTGTCTCATCATCACCGGAGAACGGCTGAACCGAATTCAATGAAACTTTGTGAAATGGCCCCACTTAAATTTAGTCCAAGTATCGAGATTTTAAGACCAGGGGTTGTCGAGATATTAATGAAAAACGAAACTTTCCCTAGGAGTACTACTCTCTAACTTCCTGATTCCTACAAACGAAAAGGTTGGAAATCGTTTGTTAAAAAGTGAAAGTGAATTAAGACTTCATCACTGAGTTTGGTGGGAGATTTTTGCGCTAATAAGTCACTTTCTGAAAACGTGAATTGTTCGAAACGTGAATTTAAATGGAAAATCTTTCACCATGGTATATTTTTCACAAGCTTTTACTCAACAATGAAAAGTATTATGAAATCAAAATGGTTATTTAATTATTAGCATTTTATGAGGAAGATTCTCTTATATCATGTTGCTCAGCAACGTAATTAAATAAAATGTGTCTGTTAATGTTTATTATTATTTTTTCGATTTGAATAATAAATAAATGGATATAGAAATATATCCTATAAATGAACGGTTTGATTTTCCTTATAATTATATTAATTGCGGACTGCGTACATTACTTTAATTTATTTTGGCAAACAGTTTTCAAGTTTATATATTATGTTTAGCTAATAAACTTATGTATAGTGTTTAGCTAATAGACTTATATATTGTGTTTAGCCAATAAATTCAATTAGCCGATTGTTGAAACAAAAAAGAGTAGAACAGGTATATACTACATTTAGCGAACTTTTATATCTTCAAATACAATTGCAGTGTTTTCAGTTAGTATATTCAAACGGGGTCAGGATGTTTTATTCAGATCTGCAAACTCAGAGATACGAATTTAGCGGGATATCGCTAACTTGGTAACTTTTCTTAAATGTTGCCAAATTGACGGAACTGTCGCTAAATTGTTAAGAACGACGCAAATCAATGAAATTTCTTTTGTTTTGTTAGAAGAGAGTACTGAAATGATGTTTCGTTAGCATTTGTCTGTCAGTCCAGCCGTCCTACTTAGTAACACATTTAGCGAATTTTTAAAATGTCACCAAATTGATAAAAATGTTTTCAAATCCATAAAAATATCTTAAATTGATAAAATTGCGCTAAATAAATGAAATGAATTGTGTTTTATGATGATGTTTCATCAATTTGTCGACAAGTGGGACTATCAGTTCTACAGTCCCACTTGGCGATAAATTTGGCGATTTTTTAAAATGTCGCTAAATTGACGGAAATGTCGCCAAACCTTCCATGGGGATAGCATTATTCAGACGATATTTTTTCCACCAATTTATTTGAAGGAAATAATACCATGTCGCTTAGCAACGGATTTAAATCCAATGTGTTTATGCGGCAGACGATTTCCATTAAATCTTTTCCGATTTGAATAATGAAGATATGTATATACAAGAAAGATCAATCATGCTTAAAGCATTGATTATGAAACACTTTCCAACTTCAATGCAATTTTATTTGAAAAAGTCGAAAATGCAATACATTCCTCGGTAATATTTTAAAACTTATCACGATACTACATTGATTTATTATATTTGAAAACTTAAACCTTCATTGAAAAAAATGAACTTCATTCAAAAGACGGCATTGAAATATAAATTGCGTGGTTTAAATATCTCTAAAATGCAATACATTCCACGGTAATATTTTCAAATCTATCATAATACTACGATAATTTATTATATTTGAAAACTTCATCGAAAACAACTAAAATTAATTCAAATGACGTCATAGAAAAAATAACACGCCTGGATCTCTCTATAAAAGCAGGATTTCATTCATAACTTTCTCCATTTCATTCATCACAATACTATAATAATTTATTTTATTTAAAAATTAAGACCATGGAGCTGCAATGCATAAACTTTATGCTTAAAACTTCATCGAAAAATATCGTCCTTCTGTTTATAAAATCAATTAATATTTCATTCATATCAGCCATGCAGACTCCATGGACTGAATTATTTTGTGTTAAAGAAATACAGTAATTCTAATACAACTCATTCTACATATTTTGCTGTTTGCATTTTACATAGGTGAAAAATAGGCTTAATTGTAGAAATAATCAAATTTGAATGAGAATTTAAACTCAAATATATTGTCATTGTGTTGTTTTAGTATGTAGATGCACAGAATTTAAGCAGAAATAAAGTAGTTTTAGGATGGATATAACACTCAATATGAATTAAAAAGAACTTTAAAAAATCACGAATTTGAAACAAGATGGATGCCATATCTCATTTTGAAGTGGGTCATGTGATCGTTTCATATCATGGTCACGTGATCGTTTCATATAAGATGTGTAATTATTATTTTAATTTTTATTTAAAAAACTACTGAATATATTTAGCTGAATTTTTTTTTATATATTTTATGGAACAATTTGACTATTACCTAAAATTTTCGAAGCAATTTGTGAATTTTAAATCCGCTTAAAAAATGTTAGAAAAATTAGGTCCCATAGGGCTCAATGTATTTCATTTTTTCAACCCGGGTTCAATCCAAAACTAATTGTGTGATATTATTCATTTATATTCCCATAGGTCCTACAGACCGTCTGAACAACATACTAAAATTTCATTTTGATTAAGTCATTTTTACGGCAGTTATCGTGCTAACGGACAGACAGACAGAATGAACAAAGTCATAAACACTTTTCAACTTTGTTGTAAAGTGTTAAACTGAATGTCATTACCATTGCATTTTTGACTGGATAATCTCGATTCAGATTGATACATCATTATTATTGATATTTTCGGGGATTATTGACTCAGAAATTATCGATATTTTCAAATTATTATGTCATTGCTTTATTGCGGCAAAAATTGTTGAAACTCATATATTGTGCGTTATACGAGTGATCTTCTACAAATGCACGGGTATATTCTAATCTATGAGAATATAAGTACAGGTATATTGGAATATATTTCGACATATATTGGCATACATTGGAGTCAACTACGGCTTTCTGGTATGAAGGCTACGGGGATTATTGATATTTTCAATTTATTACGTCATCTGTTTTATTTTGGAAAAGATTTTTTAGACTCATATTGTAATACAGGTAATCTTCTACTAACACTCGGACATATCTTCTTATCTACGACATTATAAGTAGTACGGGTATATCTTCCCTTATAATTTTAGCACTTTCATTTTGGCATATATTGAAATCAATTACTGCCTTCAGGTTTAAAGAATACGGGTTTATTGATATTTTCAATTTATTCAGGTAATCTACTAATACAGGTTATATCTTCTAATATTCGCTTGTATAAGTAGTACGGATGTCATACAATTTTAACGCTTTTATTAACACTTTACAACATAGTTGAAAAGTGTTTATGAATTTGTTCATTCTGTCTGTCTGTCCGTTAGCACGATAACTGCCGTAAAAATGACTATCAAAATGAAATTTTAGTATGTTGTTCAGACGTTCTGTGGAACCTATGGGAATATAAATGAATAACATCACGCAATTAGTTATGGATTGAACCCGGGATGAAAAAATGAAATACATTGAACCCTATGGGACCTGATTTTTCAAACATTTTTAAGTGAATTTAAAATTCACAAATTCCTTCGAAAGTTTTAGGACCTTTACCTTTTAAGTGTTTCTATTACTGACAAGGGAGCGTTAAAGTATTGCGTAAGCACCGTTGGGGGAGGGGGGCTGTGCATATTTTCCTGTTAGCTAATGTTAATTTTTCAATTTATGCTTACGAGGGGGGAGGGTATAAGATGGCCAAAATATTGCCTACGTAATACTTGAACGCTCCCCAATCAGCAACCAGACTTTAGAATAAGTGAAATGTAGCCAAAATTAATTCAAAATAAAGAAAAAAATACATTGCTTTAGAATTTCATTTGAAACTATTTACAATTCTACCTGGAATTTACATTTTATAATAGCAGCAGTTTTCTCATCTTAATTTTTGCAAACGACGAAACAAATTTTTCCAAGTCCAGAGTTTTCGTAATGTCTTTATTGTAAGACCAGGTCTGCTTTCCGGCCATGACACATTGACAGTCTCTGGGGACGTAACACTGTTGTTAAGTGTGAGAAACAGTTTTCAACTGTTGCAGTACTACTTGGAATGATTTGTGCAACTTCTACTAGTAGTCCAATTCCTGGAAATGCAGATCCATAATTGGATAATTCAGCAGATAACTGAGCTAATGATGACACATCCCCAATTAATGATTCTGCCAATTTAAGTTCGTGTTCCAAGTTTATCATTTTGCTCACATAGTCTGTGTTATGCAGTAAAATTTCACAGAGAGGTCGTAAGTTGTCCATACTCCTGCTTTTGTTAAACAAGTGTTTAGATGCTGCTGCTATGACAGAGTTTGCTCTCTCCTTGAATCTGTTCCCCATCTCTTGAGTGCAGTGATTAAGAACTCTGTTATAGAGTCTCTTAAGCTCTTCCCTATTAATATCCATCCTGCTTCTGCCTTCAAAGTTTACGCTTTCACCACCAACAATATGGTCTTTAAAAATTCCTGGCATCACACGCTGTCGTTTTGCATATACTTCAATCCTTGTACTTTTAATAGTTTCACTGCAAACATTATCTGCAATTTCAAAGATACTTTAGAAAGCGCTGTCATCTTTTCTTATTGACTGGAGTTGACTTAGAACATTCTCAATCAATTTTATGACTGCATCTATATTTAAATCCCTATACTGCAGCAATGCTGTTACAGGTTTCAGATATCCTAGCACTTTGAGCATCAATTCAGTAAGAAAACAGAATGTCAGGTTACTAACCTGTTTTAGCAGTCCAATAGCTTCAGTTTTGACAACACCAAATTTTTCTGCAGAAAATGAATTGGCAATATACTCTAATGCTGAAACAACTGCATTCCTGTCAGAATTAATAACAGATATGGAATCCAAATGTCCAGTCCACCTCTGAACTAATAGGCGTTTTAAAGATTTCCCTTCATAAATACGAGAAACGCGGCCTTTCTTAAAGAAAACATATAATTGCTCACACAAATCGAAATACTCCTTTACCTCTAAGATTGCCTTAATAGCATGTACTATTGCTAAGTGCAGCTGGTGGTTGAAGCAATGAAGAAATACTATGTTCCTTCCGAGTTCTTTTGACAGAAGAAACTGAACCCCACCAGCTGGCCCCTGCATTACAGTTGCTCCATCATAAGATTGAGCAACCAGCTTGTCAAAATTGAATCCCATTGCAGTAAGTGTTGACAGAATTACACTCTTTATATTTGAAGCATTTTGGGAATCTAATTCTACAACAGTAAAGCACCTTTCAACTGGCTTCATATCTACGATATAACGAACAGCAATTGCCAGATCTTCAATGCACTGTCTGTCTCTTGTTTCATCTCCCAATATAGCAGTGCAAAAACTACTGTTTATTTCTTGCATTGTATTCTGTTGCACTGTTTCAGCCATGTGGTGGATTATTTCGTTTTGTATTTCTGGGCTAGTATATTTTGCATTCTGGGGGATCAGTTTGATGATTTTTTGTAATCTTTTATCTTCTCGTAATGAAAATTCAAATAATTGCAAAAATAGCCCACTTGTATCTTGACACAGTGTCTCACAGTTAGAATCACCTCTAAAAGTTAGTTGATTGACTATCAGAAATTGAACAACTTCAACTATGCATGCTTCAGCTGTTATTTTCCACAGTTTCGGTACACAGTTTCTTCTGAATAGTTTCATCTGTTCTCTCACGTTTTTGATGTTCAAGGTAACTAGACATGGCACATAAGTGTGCCTGTAAATGTTCATGCTTCGAAAAGCCCTTATTATTTTCTACGGCATGTTTCCAATCTGTATACCCAGCACTAATAAATGCAATGTCAGAACTGAGAGATGGAAATTTTCTACATGCAAAACAGAAAGCAACATTACCACTAATAGAATACTCTAACTATTCCCATGTTTTATACCATGTAGCTCGGAACCTTCTTAACCGGCCCGAAATCATTGTTCCAGGGTATTGGGACAATACAGGCTGAGCAGGGTTATTTTCCCCTAAGTCGTTAAATTTAATGGCAGATTGTATGGCTGGAGTCGCAGAAGGTGTCTTATAGTTTACCGCAAAATCTTTTCGTGGTATAATGTTCGCCTCTGTAACAGTAGCATCATCGGCACATTCAATAGAAGAAGATTCAAAAGCAGGATCACCAGTAGAACCGAGAAAACTCAAAATTGAAGCCTGTTTACGACTCATTTTGTTTGTTCCTTGATGTTTATTCACTTTAACTTCACAAAAAATACTTTTCAATAGGAACAGATAGATATTATTTAAAAATTTCTGTTATCAAGTATCCCTTTCTTTATTTTAAGTTTGTTTCAGAGCGTTCAACTATTATAATGACTTACTTCATTCGTCAAAGATCTCGAAAAACCATCCTTTTAAAAAACTCTTATCTTCCTTAAGCCAGCTGAATCTAGGCCTAACCAAAGCACGTGATACAGTAAAAAATCACAAAGTTTTTCAATAGCCGGAACAGAAGATACATAAAACTGGACTAAATTTTCACAAGAACATTTCTTTCTTCAAAAGCACATTAAAACACTTCACAACTTCACATCAGTTCTTTAGGATAAACAGAAACAAAGCAGCTCAAAGTTGTATCGCATCGCACGGAAAATATCGGTGGAGAACTGTCCGCTGATAGTTACTAGCTGCACGCAGTGTTGCCACTCCATAAAATAAAAAAAAATCGAAGTGGTTAGGCTACCTGCAAGTGCGGTTGCGGAAACGATGTAATTGCCGTCAAGTGCGGACGCGCATTGAGCTACCTGCCAGTGGACTACCGTCAAATTAACCGGATGAGTTGTTGTCTTACGGCGGAAGGTAACAAATTATATTTCGTTTACTAAAGTTAGACGACAGTGTTAGTTAAATTGTAATTCTTCAAATATATTTAAAAATAAATTACCGATAAAAGAGTCGAATTTTACGGTTTCTAGCTCCTACAAATGTATATATAGCATTAAAATAGAACTTGAAGAATGGAGCGATTCCTCTTTTCCACTTCTATTTTTCTGAAAATAAAATATAATAATCTTTCCAAACTTTTTAAGGAACTTGACAAGAAGTATTTGATCATAAAATTGTCTAATTAATAGACCCGAGCTGGAGCCCCCCCCCCCCCCCCTCGGTGTGCAGGGGAACCCGGCCGAGACAGGAAAAATTAGGTACAGAAATGAGCACTTTCCACGGGCCTGCATGTGTGTGCTTTATTTTGAAGAAGAAGGATAAGAGAAAGGTACAAGTGACATTTTACTCCTTCTCAGAAAAACGCTGGTAAAGTTGTGAAGGAAGAATATAAAATATTTACGCAAGTACTTCTAGTGAAGGAATATGATTTAATAGCACTAAATCTATGCTTAACTTATCTTTCAGCAAATTTCCTCTTCCATTTCATAATATTCAACCATTCAATTACAAGCAGCTATTTTTTTTAATATTATATATAATAATGCATTCTTAAAAAAATTTAATTATAAACCGGTTTTTCATTTTTTTAATTATTTAATAATGCATTTTTCATGTATATAATAAACTGAGTAAATTATGTTTTTTTTTGTTATTAATTTTATTTTTTTCATAAGTGGTAAAAAGGTTTCCCATCTGTAAGTATTTAAAACGAATTCTAATATAATATTTAATAATATATTTTTCAAAAGCATTTTTAAATTTATTCTTATAATTTAATAATTTACTCTTATTTATTATATTTAATAATTTACGTTTTAAGAATTTTAAATTATTTTTTCCTGCTATTCCTTTTGTGTAATGTTTTTAATTTATCATTAAAAAAATCCTGTTATAGATAAAAAATAATTATTTTATAACTTTTCTTTATCAAGAAAGAAAATATTTAAAAATAAACTACTTTAAAAAAATTAAAAATATACTATTTTTAGATCTCACCAATGCATATATAACATCAAAATAGATCCTGAAAAATGGAATTTTTTCCTCCTATATACATATAGGAGGAGAGAATTGGGGGGGGGGGGGGGGCCTTTGATTTTATTGGGCATTGAAATTATTTTCATTATTACATGTTAGCTGGAATAATATGTCCAATGGTTTTTTAAAGTATTTATTCTTATATTACAGCTACAGTTAAACATATATTACACAACATAGCTATAAAAAGGGGTTTGAATTTAAAAATATAGAAACATTTCTTATACTTGTATATTGCAGTCAGCATAATATCGACCTAAACGGAATATAACGCTACTTTCCACTGGAAGACAACCGTCCGACTAATTTGACGGAAGTCCATTTGCAGGTTTCCTACTACAACTCCATCCGCGACCGCACATGCAAGCAGCCTAACCATAGCCAAAAAAATCCCTACTTGGCTCCGTTGGGTCGTTATAGTCCTGAAGCATCTGACACCAAAAGGCATCTATATCTTCGGTTTCCGCTTTAGATGTACATTAGCTCATAGGCGCCGAGTTTTCAAAATCTCAGGGGGGGGGGGGGGCACAATCCGATAAAGTTATACAAAAGCTTCACAAAGTAGATAAAGATATAACAACTTACAAGACCTCCTTGAAAAAAGCAAGCATATCTCAGTTAGATGACTAAAATTGTTTCGAGGGCACTATAAGCTCTACTTGAGGGCAAAAGAACAGTATGCGCCCTAAACAACCGCCAAGAGCGAACTGCTCAACGAACGTTAGTAGTGGTTGTTAAGCACGCATACTGTTATTTTGGCCTGAAAAAGGGGCTAATAATGCCATAGAAGCAACTGCAGTCACCTAATTGACATATATATGGCTTCCTCAAGGAAGTTTTGTAAGTTATTGTCTTACAAGCATCATTTTGGAGTGGGATAACCGAATGATTAAGTCACAGGGATTGTACTCGGAGGACCAGAGTTCGATTTCCGGCTTTGTCTAAACTGTCCCCGTGTACGAGAACGTTAAATTTGTGGGTTTGAAAGTCCTTCCGAGCGGTTGGTAGGAAGGGAAAGAGGGTCGGTCCCTGTGGGTGTCTTCCCCACTGGGTTCCAGTCTAAATTAGATAGCACTGTCCCGTCGATATAAACATATATCTTACACCTTCGGGTAGGTCGGACCGGCTGGGTCGAAAGAACGAAATCAGCAGTTTTATTTATTGTACGATAAATATTTTTAAACATTTTAGGCATGCCCCTCTCTAGTTTATCACTTATTAAACTTGAGCTCTTTGACTCCTGAACTCCCTCTCTTTTTGACGTACCAGATGACGCCTACGCATTGCATTTTCTTTCTTCGAGGTGCAATTAGGGGTTGAAAGTGAAAGAGGGGGGGGGGGTACTAGGGCCTTGTAGCGTTACCACCGATAGAGGTAACGCTTGTAGTCGCTCTAGCAAGAATCCGTCACATTATACTTCTTAGTATATTGTTGATTACCCACATTAGACCCAGATATGGTCAGTGGGATCTTTATAGATATTTCCCGATGGGTGGGGGCCATTGCATTAAATATTTTCCTTAATGTTTATGATGGGCCTAAAGGAGCGATCGTGCCCCGTTTTTCCTGGACCAATCTTGGAGCTAGTATCCAGGCCTGCCCCACACCCACTGAGGATAAAATATGGTAAAGTTGCAAAACAATGAAATCAAAAGCCGTTGTTGTGATATGTAACGAAACCTTAAGATTTCGTCACATATAAACTTATATAAATTTGGATGTCCATCCCATCATGTGAGCAAGATATGCAAAAAACAGGTTTCGTTAAGAAAACATAAACGTGTAAATGAAGGGCTTAGAGCACCAACTTGACTAGCGACACTTTTTGACAAACTGGGATTTTTCCATCCAATAACACTTAATTGTATATAGCAATTTCTGAAAAAATCCTATTTTTGTTAAAATTAAAGTATTGTCATGTTTCACCAATCCCTTTAAATAAAAGATCTAATATAATTATATTATTTAATTAAAAAACACACCTATCAGTACAATTTCATAAAATACAATACGCAGAGCCATTAAAACATATATATACTTACCAGTGTTGCGCTTCAATCAAAATCTGCCTATTTTATATAATATGCAGGTCTTTCAGCAATTTGGGGATTTCTCACGCAAAAAGAAATTTTTGCTGTTTTAATTTAAATTTATCCATGAAAAATAAGTATGTTTATATTTAATTACAAATTGAAATATAACCTTTGCGAATAGCACAGATATATTGCGTTCTTTTTTCATCACAAACCAAAGTGAAACCTTTATTAAAAGAACCAAAACATCACACTGCCATCAATACCACACTACCTTTATCACCACAAGCATCACACTGCTTTCAACACCACAACCACAAACATCATTCATCTGAGACCAACCACACCAGATGAACATATGCCAAGTCCTCCTACAAAACGGAACCATTTTTCCACAAGGTTCCTAGGAATCCAATATTTTCCATTTTCTCATAATTTATAATTATAGCTTTCTGGTCTCAAATGACTTGGGGCTGTTAGCTGCTAAACGTCTGGCGATCACCAGGAATATACTAGATACCCGCAGGGTTTGCAGCTTCAAACGGAATGGATGCCACCTGTAAAGACGGCACTATACTGGTATATAGAATCGAGGAGAATTACAGATAAGATCGCTTTAGGTAGACCAAATAAGTCATCTCTACTTCGTGGTTATCATTTATAGTTATTACTGGAGGGCGGCAACTATTTTTTAGAAATGCCAATCCCATGACTGTAAATATTCTGTTTCTCTTTGAATTAGGTGGTCAGTCGGAAAAGTTCTGGTAACCAGGTGTTTTTGTCATTAGCGAAAACATGTTTTCTGGGAGTAAAGAGGAGCTTGGTTTGTGAGCGAGATAGTTTACGGCTCTATGATAAGGAAGATGTGAACAAGACTGAACTGAAATGTGACATTTACGTTGATAGGATTTTCTTTTAATTATTTTTATGTTTAAAATAATTTCATTTTCTGGTGTTTAGTAAAATATGAAGTTAGAAAAAAATCTTGAAATTTGCCAGAGGGGGCTCGTGCCCCTGTGCCCCCCCGGAGTCGGCGCCTATGCATCTGTGTATTGCTTTTGACATTAGCTATGTATTGCTTTTGACATTAGCTGTGTATTTCTCGATAAGTCCATGAGAGCGCCCCAGAGTGGACGGGGCGTCAGTTGAGTCCAGAGAGGGGCCGGTGATGACACAAGGTGGTGTAATAGCACGTGTTGAAAGGAACTGGTGAGCAAGAAGTGGAGAAGGCAGTATTCTGATGTTCCATGCTGCAGTCCCTGAATTAAAGTTTAATTCGGGGGGGGGGGAGCTGGGGCTTTTTTTTAAGTCGGCGATCATTTTAATGACGCAGAATGTTTCTGTCATTGGATCATCATCTGAGGATATAACTTTAAGTATGGAGTTTAAGATGTCCTGTAGGTTGCTCAGGTCAAAGTAACTTTCGACCTCCTTGAAAAATTTCTAGAAATCGAGAAATGCATTCGAGGTCTGAAGGGGGTCTAGTCCTGTGTCAGGTCGTGCCTGGGCAGACTGCTCTCCCGTTTTACCTGAAACCGTCTCAGCACTCGCCTGCACTTCCTGAACAGGGGGGATGCTTTTTGATGAAAGAGGTGGAAAGTTTTCCTCACCAAGACTGGGGGATCGATTTTAAGTTTTGGTTGTTATTTTTAGGGGCCTGGAGCTTTTTGCGGCTCCAGGGGTTTTGGGAGCAGTGCCTAAAATTGGCGGGGGAGTTCTCCGCCGCAGTTACAACATTTAGCTGGGTTTTCCCTGGCGTACTCCCTACTCGGGTGGCCTTCGCCACACTTTAAACAACGGGGGGGGGAGGGCACATTGATCGCTGTGATGATTGAAGAGCTGACAGTTGTAGCACATTTTAAATCCCCTACTTTTAAGGTAGATTTCGGTTGTTTTCCACCCATGTTAAAGTACATTTCTATTACAACAACCGCGAAAGAACGGCTGCTCAAATCCTTTTGGAATTTGTACGAGTGATAGAATGATATAGTATCTTGTGTAGTCAGAAAATTCGTATAATATTAATTAATTAATTATCTATAAGTAAAAACTCAAACAAAATAATTAATTTTCAGTTTTACAGCTTCTAACTAGAGGGCGCTATAGAGGCGTCACACAGCTATTTTGACCTGCATACAGAAGAGGCTATTTGTTTCATAAACCCTCGTCCAGTCCTCTGTAGGCTCGAGGCCTACCAGAAAAGGGGGAGGGGGGTCCTATCTTTTCTATTCCTTAGCTGGGAAATTCTGATGATTTTAAGTCCTTCGTTTACAAGGACAATTTTGATTTTTTCACTGTCGGTGTTCGACGGGAGGCCTTTAATAACTACTTTCTTTGGTCTCTCATTTCTCAATCTGATAGAATTGAATGGGATCTTCTGTCAGATGACTCTGTGCACTCCTGTAGTCCTCAATGGACCCATGAGTGCTTCGAATCACCCTTCCCATAAGAAGGCCCTGAACTTGAGAACCTACCATTCCATTTAGTTCCACTATGAGGGCTCCCCAATCGCTTGAGGAGTCCACATAGAAGGAGGAGACTCTATCCTTAGGGGGGGGGGTGCATCAGCCATAGTGGCTTCCTCAACCGTTAAGTCGGAGAATTTATTTTCAATTTGCACATCTACTTTTTCAGGCTGTACCGAAAGTTTAGGTTTTTTCCCAAGAATTTGGGGTGATAAACCCCTCTATTTTTTTAACATTTCGTCCTTGTGTATGATATTTTCTCCTATAATATATTATATATATAAGAAATGACGGCAGAAAGTCGTCATCCGATTTCTTCTTCCACTCTTTGATCATATCATAGATAAAATTATACGTATCACGGTGAACTAACATGTTTGGGTCAGGGGATTGCAGCAATAAAGAAGCATCAGAGATACTACCTGTGGCTATCTTCTGAAGGATCTTTTGCTGGTTTCATTCAATATTCTCGTCCTCGAGTTCCTCTTCTAGTCTTGCAATGACGAAGTCGTAGCAGGAGAAATATTCATATTATCCCTCAACAAGCAAATATTTAAGGAAAAAATCTCTCCTAGAATCAATAATATAAGTTAGGTTAATCTCTCATTTAAACGCAAATGATTTTTCAACTGAAGCAAAACATTTAAGGACCTCCGATATTAAACAGCGCTACATTTTATGAAAACACGATTTTTATATTAGAGCTATTAAAACAAGCCTTTGAAAAAGAATGTTACGTAACATTATTTTATCATTTGGGGGCCAAATGATTATCTAGGGGGGGGGGCAGGTCCGCCCAATCCTCCCTGACTACGGGCCTGCATCCATCTTCTGTCAAAATCGTGATTTTAAAAGTTCTTTTTAACTTATATTTAGTGTTGCATACGTCCTGAAATCGCTTAAGGCCGGGTTTCCACTGACGCGTTCGTCCGTTGCGTTGGCTATCCGTCAGAGGAGCAACGCAGAGCATCGATTTCCAATAATCCGTCAACGCATGGAGTTCTCGAGAGCAAGGGATTCTCCTCTTTTTCCACGCTGTATGAGGCGATGGGGGTGCAAATGGTGTGGGAAAGAAGAAATCTTTGTGTGGCTAAACTTGATTGGTTAGGATTTGTTTACTATTTGACAGCAGCTGTTCGATTGATTTTCATATTGTTCTATGATAACATTCATTTTGAAGTCTGCTGTGGTCTGGTTCATTAGCGCAGGCCCGAATTGTCCTGTGAGTCGGGTCGGGCTCAGTATTTAAAAAGTCGGGCCGGGCGTATTTAAGTTTGAAAATAATTTAAGTAAATTTTAATAGAGTACATGAGATTATTGTGTTGAATTTAGCTATATGTAAATATAAATGTTTGAAAAACTTTTATTTTAGTTTTTTGTACAAACACATTTGGATAAAAATCATTTCGATCGTGACTTAAAGGTCTTTGGTCCGGGAACGTGTTCTAAATTATGACGGGCTTCATATTTCAGTTTCCCTTGTGCATATTTCATGTCTTCTCCAGCTTAAAAAAATTACTGGAGGCCTGGGCCTGCTGCTCGAGTGGTGTCCCCTCCCCCGGGCCGGGTAAAGGATGCAATCTCATATTTTCCAGGATATGGCCATATCCCAGTATATATGTAAATCTGTTTTTTCAAATTCTCTATTTAGGGATTTTTCAAATAAAATCCTATTTTGGTAAATTCTTGAATTGAGCTTATGTGTATTTTTGACCACAATTCTCGTTTAATATATATATATGAGATTATTTATTTGTGAAAGTCTCTCTCTGCCAATATTGCAAAAATCTCATATTTCTTCTTAATTATTTAGTAATTTCGAAATGCATCAATTTTTCAAAAATTGAGAATTGATATATTGGCATCTATTACATCTTCAAAATTAATATCTGCCAGTATAAATTTAAATAAACAGCCTGAGTTTATATATATATATATATATATATAATTGTAAAAATAAAATCATTTGAATTCCCATTCATTTTCTTATAAAAGAACTCAGATTTTTAAAAGTATGTTGGCTGTGGAAAATCCCCTAGTTTATGAGATCTTTACCAGATATGTTACATTTTTAAAAAGTAAAGTTGAACGATACTGTTGCGAGGTAAATCACCTCACGTTCGATTTGAACGCTAAAATACTTAAAAATGTTCCAGGAACATTAAGATATTGCCGTGTAAGATCGCAAGTGGTTTTTAAAACTGAAAATTAAGAAGTAATTAATAAGATTGGAATGAGGACACGGATTAGATTTTATGAATAAGAAAAAAACAAGTTTATTTACAAAATTAACATTTAAAAATAAAAACATGAAGAAGTTTTGCTCAAAACACATGAGCTTGAAAGTTACTCCCTTAAAGTACGAAGACATAGCAAAGTATCAAAAACATCATAAAACCTCTTAAAATTAATTCTATTTGAAAAAAATCCCAAATACATCATAAATCTTTGACGTGTCGAAGAAAACATTAATTTCCTTAAGAAGCAATAATTGAGAGAGGAGAAATTCAAGATCTAAGTAAATGCATGAAAATCCAATAGGCCTACCTTCGGCTCTGGGTCCAGCAAGGGCTCAGCTGCGATGACATCTTGGAGTTCGGAAGGAGCATCTTTTTGCTCCGTCAACTATCGAAACCAAACTCACTCTTTCAGCTCACAAGAGGCACTCCCGATTCCTTTTCTCTGACAAAAACTCTCTCCAAAAACTTGTAATTCGAAGTCTCCTCCCTCTCAAATATTATTTGCTGACAGGACTTAAGCCCCCCTTAATATTACTGGTGGACACTTGGCTTCCACTCTCAGTGGCCAGTCCATGACAGCAGCGCTTGCCCACTAGCCCCTGAATTATCGCTTGCAGGTGGCCAGGAGTCCCAGCTCCCGTGCGAACCTCTGGGCTTAATTGCGCCCCCAACGACCGCTTTCCCCCCGTTCTGTCTTCCTCTTGTGTAAGACCACCCAGGCAGCTCCACTGACCCTCTCCTTTGCAGGTGGCCAGAGGGGGACCCTATACATATTTGTACCAGGGCTAGGGACCGTCCTTTGCAGGTCGCCTTCTTCTCCAAAATTTCACAATGTCACATATTTTGGAAATCACCATGTGACATTTACTCCTTTTCCCTAATACTTTTTTTTTGTTTTTGCAAAGCCAAGGGTAAAGAAAAAAAAATTGTAACAGTAAAATACAACTTATACCATAAAAATCAAGTATCAAAAAAATACATATTATCCATACAATAAAAATCAAAGTAATAATAATAATAATATTCTCAAAAATGAACTGCAATATCATGCAACAGGTTATACTATTTGTTAACGTAGAAAGTCAGAAGTTTTTTTGTTCCAAGTCCATTCCGTTAAAAACAAACTAAGTTTTTCTTGTCAAATTTTCATAGTCCACGTGTACCCTGTGGAGGATAAAGTTTATATTTTAGACCATGACACGTTGCTGTAACACAGATGGAAAGTTAGTTGCACTTCACCATATTATAGTGTAAATGGTCCCAAGTATGGCCTAACGCCACTGCGTCGATGAGCTCGGAATACCGTGTGATGTCCAGTACATCAAGTCTGGTGTATCTGGCACGCCACTGCGTCGGTGGGTTGCAATCGCACCTCAGGATCTGGCATGGGGTGTCGCTTCTTATAAGTCAGCTGTAGATGTGTGATTACAATGTCTCTGTCCCGAAATATCGTGTGGTGTCCTGTACATCAAGTGTGTCGTGTCTGGCACACCACTGCGTCGGTGAGTTGCTATCGCCCCTCAGGATCTGGCATGGGGTGTCGCTTCTCGTAAGTCAGCTGTGGAGGTGTCACTGCTCCGCGTTGTCCGTATCTTTCCAGACGTACTGCTGGAGATAAGTTTACATACAGCCCAAAGAACATACATACAGACACTCAAAAATTGAAATATCTCTCTCTCAGAAATATATTACATTACTATTAACTGATTACAAAAATTCCTATCATGAAAAATTTATTTACACCTCGTCATAACTTTATTAAAAACATTGCTTACTTCCTTAACTATCCCCGAAATACTTTTTTCTTATATCTATATACATTCTCTACAAATTCATCCTAATCTTTATTTTCATTCAACCCAGACGTAAAAATTTCCTTTCCTTTCGTTTTTATACTTATATTCATTTTCTACCAATTCATCTTAATCTTTATTTTCTTACAAACCAAACGTAAAAAATTTCTATTCTTAAAATTTAATCTTCCCTCCGAATTGCCATGCCATGTATTATCAATTATTCATTTTCTGTACCTTATTACACCTATACAAAAATTTTATCTAATATCCCCGTTAAAAAAAACCGAAAAGAAGAAAAAAAATTTTTTTTTTTTCCCCTTTTTTTTCGAATTCCTATACACCCAAAAATGAAATGTCATTCATCAAACCTTTTGTAGTATACCGAACGATTTATCAAAATTTCTTTAATCGGACACCTTTAATTTCTCTTTTTAATCCAAATAATGCCTTTTCAAACTCCCAAATCTGTAAATCCTCCCTTTTGTTAAAGCATACTCAAGCCTTCTGAGATCATAATTCTGTATACCTTCCTTAAATTTCCAATCTGCGCCCCTGCACCGGTCAGATAAAGTGCTTCGAAATCCCCCGGATTACCACTGTTCCTCCGTAAAAGGAAAAAGGGAGGAAAGAAAAAAAAGCGTATGTCATAGAAAGAAAAAAAAACAAAGAAGTCTCTCCTTTCTCTATCCTTCCAAAAAACCGGGTTGGGAAAAGCGGGTCAACCCCTCAAACTTGCCCGAAGCAAGATGCACTTGTTAAGATTGCCACATCCCTACAAGTTATCAGACTGGCCATCCCCATGAACTGTGGAACCATATACCTCCCATAACGAAAGAAAGAGACCGTACGTCAAAACTGACCCTCTCTTGACAAGCGAAAAGTGAAAGCCCCCTGCAATAAAAGAAAGTGTTTTCTTTCTTTCCCTCTGTGAGTGTTGCTGTGGCCATAAAATTTTATGTGTTTGACACACCCATTTATTGGATTACCCTTGTTTTCGTCCCTCTTGTCACTGGCTAACTGTGATGTAGTAAAGCTATGTGTTGTGCAAGTTTTCCCCTTGTCTAAAAAAAGAATTCACTGTATTATCCTTAGACTGTCCGCTGCTTAAGCACCCAAAAGCCGGTTGATCAGGCCCACTTTTAGATTTTAAACTGGCGTGTCCCCTATAGTCAATTACACTTAATTTTATTTATTTATTTATTTTAAATTTACATTAGTTTCAAAAGAGAATTAGCTTTTCTGTTTAGTAATTACCCAGTTTTTCAACATGTTACCCACTCTTATCTGCTGTACGATTTAAATTGGATTTTATATTATTTTTTTTTATATTATCTTATCTCTATTTCTTATCCTTTCTATTACTAAAAATATTATCTCATTCTCATCCCACTCAATCTTTTCCCCTGTATTAAATCTAAGTGTTTGTTAATGCTGTATTACCCATGTTCCCTGTTGCCTGGTTCAAATCAACAAAAAATGTTTATCTAAACTCTTTTTTTCTCTTCTTTTCTAAAACTTTTCTCCCTCACAACCAAAAAAAATTTCTCTGTGTATTTCTAACCTGACTGTTACCTACTTTATAACTTCCCTATTAATTCGCTTTCTCCACTAATCTCGAAAAATTAAATTCCATGTTCCTTCTGTAAAACCCTCTTTTTCTCCTTTCTCTTCTTTTCCAAATTTACCAAAAGCAAAGTCGTTCTCTAAATTTTTTCTCAAATTTGCATGTCAATCTCTTCTCCCTTTAAAATTACCTCCTCATATTTCAACCTACGTATATATTCCTTTATTAAACCCTTTAAATTCAAATTCCATTTCTTCTCTAAATTGTTTTTCAGATTTGTATATCCATTTATCCTCAAGTATTTTCTACACATTATATACACGTACTCTCGTAAATTCATTAAATCTTTATCCACCAATTTTCACGTTTTCTCTAAGCATTATATACCCGTACTCTCGTAAATTCATTAAATCTTTATCCACCAATTTTCACGTTTTCTCTAAGCATTATATACCCGTACTCTCGTAAATTCACAAAATTTCTATCCATCAAATTTCAGACATTATTAGTTACAATTCATATTAAATATCTCAATTTTCCATTTAAACAATTCAAATATATTTACCACCTTTCCCTATTCAATCGATTCCAAAATCAAATTATGCTTACATTCTTTCTCTAAATTCAATACAAATTTCAATTTTATATTTACATTCCTACACAATTCAAATTACGGTTTATATTTATACTCTTGCTCTATTCAATTCATATTTCAATTTCAAATTATATTTACATTCTTTCTCTAAATTCAATTCAAATACCGATTCATATTTATATTCTTGCTCTATTCAATTCATATTTCAATTTCAAATTATATTTGCTCTCCCAAAATCTATATTCCCAGAAATAACGTTTTGCTTTTCAACAACTCAAATTTCAATTTATATTTACATTCTCCCAAATTCATCTCTTAACTCATTTTCCAATATTTTATACAATCCCATATTTTATTCACAACTAATTTCCCTTTCAATTAACTACCGATTTCACTGTAATTCAGAGCCTATTGTTTCTGCTTCTAAGTGAATATTGGTGCGATCGGGTGACAGCTCCGTGTTGAGGTTCCTTTACAAAAGTATTCGGTTGCTCCTGCAATGTTGACTCCCCCATATTACTTTCGCCCTCTTGGCGTTCGCGGGATGCCGTACTTATTTCAGGGAAAGCAAAAGCTTCAGTTTGACGTTCGGGGAGGGGAGCTTGTTGATTTTTGACACTGTTTGATGGATGTCTCTGTGGGAGGTCCGAAAGAGTAGGTGATTGCGTACCAATTTCTGTGCTATTAGCTGTGGATTGAAAACTTTCGGAAGGAGTTTTATTGTGTTGATTCCCTTGTGTCGTTTGAATAGCCCTGTTTACGTTGGAAAAAATAATTTGTTCCTCTTCCTGTGAAAAAGGAAAATACTGCCCTGCCTCATTTTGTTTTCTGCTTTCTCTGTTTACAACCGGTGTTGGAAGAAGTGGGGATGTGTATTTAATGTCTTTTTCTATGTCGCGCGTATGTTTTAGGTGTTCTTTACGTTCCAATAATTCCCTCAGTCTATTAATATGTACCCTCTGTGTTTTTTCGAAAGGTTTCCCAACTTTTTGAATGTCGTATAAGAATCTGTTTATTTTCTTTACCACCCTGTACGGTCCTGAAAAGTTAGCGGTTCCAAATGCATTTTGTCCCTCTAAAAATACCTTGTTTCCTATTTCTAAATTTTGCATTTTCGATTTTGAAAACTGTTGTTCTTCTTGTCTTAGTTTTGAGCGTTCTATATTTTGGTTTGCCGCCTTGAAAGCTTTTTGCATTGTGGTTATTTTATTAGCTATGTACCCCCCATATGATGTATCCTGTTGTTGCTCATTTTGTGTTTGTGTCTCAAAAAAATTGGAATGTCCCGTCCGTAATAAAGAAAATTGGGTGTTTCGCCTGTCGATGAGTGAACGGTTGCGTTATATGTCATGACGTGTATTTGAACTGCAGTATCCCAAAAAGGTGAATTATCAGTGAGAGTATAGAGTGTATTTTTAAGAGCATGATGACATTTTTCGATGGCCCCATTGCACCAAGGTGATCGAACAGGCGTTAATTTAGCTACTATTTGTAATTTCTCCGTCATACATTTGTAAACTTTTGAAGTAAACTGAGACCCCCTGTCTCAAGTTATGGAAAAGGGTAATCCGCTGGAGACAAACGACTGTAATAACTTTTCCGCCACGGTTTCTGCACGTATGTCTGGTATAGGGAAAACTGTTAAATATTTAGTAAATTGGCAAATCATAGTTAGCACGTATCTGTTGTTATTGACACTAACTCTAAAAGGGCCACATAAATCTATTGAAATGCTATGTAAAGGGCCTTCAGGAATGGGGATTCTACCCATATTTGTTATCAGCAGCTTTCCTTTCCGACTTTTACACTTTTCACAAGAAAGGACATAATTATGTGTGTCTGAATACATACCTCCCCAATAATATCTATCTTCTATTAATTTAAAAGTCTTATCAACCCCTGCATGAGTGACATGAGCCATAGCTAAAATGTTTTTCTGTAAAATACGTGGAATTACTATTGTCCTCTTAAAATTCTCCCGCCACGGTCGATCTTTCCATCTACCAATATGCATTACTAGTCCCGTCTCCTCATCTATATAAAATGTCTCATTGTTTTTACTGTGTTTGTGCTTTTCGCTTTTTAAATTTTTCTTTAGTTCTGTAATTTTTGGATCTTTATTCTGCTCCTTCAATATTTCTTCTATCGTCGGTATTTCCGTTAACTCTTCTACATTTCTAATATAAATATTATCCACATTTACATACCCATTCGCGTCTTCCTGCTCTGCGTGAATTATACCATTCACTGAAAGCTCCCCCGTTTGTTTATTTTCGTTTTGAACGTGGCCTTCTTCCTGCGAGTGTTTGACAACCGGCTCCCCTGAAGCTCCCTGATTCGATTCTTTTCTGTCTTGCTCCGCATCTGGAGCGCGCTCTTGGAAAGTGAGGAGGAGGGAGGGCGCTTTGTTTACGTCTTGTTCTGGGTGGTTCGCAAACTCTTCGCGACTTAAAAAATCTGCCAGGACGTTTTGTTTTCCCGGGATGTGAATGAATTTAAATTTATATTCGGAGATATCCAATAACCAACGCTGCATTAATGTCGGTGGATTATTAATCTTTAAATTATCACCTAACGATTTGTGGTCTGAGAGCAAAAAAAATTCTCGTCCGTACAAAAAATTCCTAAAAAACTGTATCCCTTGATGTATTGCAAGTAACTCAATCTTTACTGCGGGGTATTTTTTCTCTTGTGGACTTAACTTGCGGCTAAAATATGCAATTGGCTTAAGAATGCCATCTCTCAATTGTAAAAGGCAGGCCGACACCGATAATAAAGATGCATCTGTGTTGAGGTAAAATCTTTCTTCAAAATTTGGTTGAATTAGAATAGGTTTTTCAAAAAAACAGTTTTGTAACGTCTGGAAAGCCTTCTCGCACTCTGGAGTCCATTTAAATTTTGCGTCCTTCTGCGTTAGGTCTGAAAGCACCGCCGTAATTTGCGCGTAATCTTTTATTGAATTCCGATAAAAATTGCATACTCCTAAAAATCTTTTCAGTTTTCTCAAGGTCTTTGGCACCGGAAAAGATGTAATTTTGTTTATATTATTGTCCATTGGACTTATTCCTTTATCGGTAATCTCGAATCCTAAATAATTTATTTTTGGTAAGAAAAAATCGCATTTGCTCGGGCTTAACGTTAAATTATTCTCTCTAAATTTGTTAAAAACTAATTGTAATTTGTATTTCATTTCCTCGTAAGAGTCTGCTGGGACAATCACATCATCAATATACGCTAAGATGTTTTGGTCTTGTAAGTCCGCTAAAATCGTATCAATAATATTTTGGAAAATAGGCGCTGAGCTAACGTGTCCGAAAACCATCCTATTGTATTTAAAATTGCCGAAGGGTGTTACAAACGAAAAAATATTCTGTGCTTCTGGGCTTAAAACCACCTGGTTGAATGCACTATTAAAATCTAATTTTGAGAAAAATTTAAATCCTGCTAATTTGGTGATAATTTCATTGATTTTCGGAATATTATATGGGAATATGGTGGAGATGTTATTTATCAGTCTTAAATCTAAACAAAGTCTGTGTTCTCCGTCCTTCTTGCGTACTAAAATCATTGGACACGCATAATTTGAGTTGGTTTTAGAAATAATTCCTGCTTGCTCCAAGTCTTTTAATTGCGCTTTTTCAGTGTTTTGTAGCGAGTATGGTATATCATATGGCCTAGATTTGATTGCGTGATTGTGAGCTAATTCGATTTTGGGTTGGATTAAGTCCGTAGCCCCAATGGTCGAAATGTGTTTTGAAAAAATGTCCGCGTACTGTAATGCAAATTGCTCAAAATCTTTCCTCCTCTCTGCGCTCATATGTTCTAGTTTAAAATCTGTCGGTTCCAAATCTTTTTTTCTCTGCTCTATCACTTCGGGTGTCGCCTGAATCAAATTTATCATTTCTTTACAAATATAGTTTTCCTCCTCCTCTGGCTTATTTTTCTCTGGTTTAATTTCAAAATTTTCTGATACCTGTCCCAAAATCATATGTTTATTTAAAGTAAATTCCGATTCTGTGTTATTTTGCACTCTTACCCAGATTCCCTTCTCTGCCATTTTATAAATCCCATAATTCATGCTTATATAGTTTTTCTGTACTGGTTCAAATAAGATATCCGTGCCTTCCTGTACTTTATTCTCGGGTATGATCAAAATCTGTTTGGTTTCATTCGGCAAAAATCTGATTTTCCTGTTAATTCTGGAAACGTTGGGTTTTTCTATTAAACTGTGTACTTGTGTATCTCGCGGTGTTTGATTTTGGTTCCTAAGCTGTATTTCTGAGTTTCCAATTTTTAAAATGTTATTTTGCGTGTCAATTACGCCTTTAAATCTTCTAATGAAATCATAACCGAAGATGCCCTGGTATGATTGTGGGAAATGTGCTCGCGTTATGAAAAAAATATGTTTGAATTTTTGGTTGTCAATTTTAAAATTTATTTCTACCGTTTTCGTGTAATTTATGTTGTGTCCCGTTAACGTGGTAATAGTCACCGATCTTGATATATATTTAACTGCAACATTCTCTTTAATTTTTTGAAAAACCTCGTCTGCTAACACCGAAATTGAAGCGCCCGTATCTAATAAAATGTCTGTTTCTTTCTCGTGGAATTTTGCTCGTATCGTCGGTAATTTTGTCCTGTTCTCCTCTGTGACAGAAGCTATTAATTCAGCCTTATCTCTAATTTTCTCTCTATCCATTGCTATTTTTGTTTCAGGTCTTCCCCTATCCTCGTTTTCTGTAGGTCTTCGCGTACCGTTCCGTGTATTAATTTGTCTATCACACTCTCGTGTATTATCCCTAAAATCATTTCCCGAATTGTTTTCTCTAGGATTCCTTCTTTCTCTTTCTAAATTATTTTCTCTAAAATTCCTCTCCTCCAACCTATTGTATTTTTTTCCAAACTTTTGTCTAGCTCTCTGCGTGTCAATTTCATCTCTAAAGTTATTCCTAAAATCTCTTTCCTCCGGTTTATTGTGTATTTCCCCGAAATCTCGTCTATTCCTCTGTGTATAAATTTTATCTCTACATTCATTCCTAAAATCTCTTTTCTCAAATTCATTACAATTTCTTCCAAAATTTAACGCATTCCTCTGTGTACTATTTTCTCTATTAAATTCATTTCTAAAATTCCTTTCCTTCGATTTACTGTAATTTCTTCCAACATTTAACGCATCTCTATGTGTAGTATTTCCTCTCCTAAATTCATTTCTAAAATTTCGTTCATTCGATTTATTGCGTCTTTCCCCGAAATCTCGTCTATTCCTCTGCGTATAAATTTCTCCTTTAAATTTATTCCTAACATTTCCTTCCTTCGTTTTATTATAATTTCTTCCAAAGTTTAGTGCATCTCTCCGTGTGTTATTTTCTCTTCTCAAATTATACCTCACAGGCTTTTTTTATATTTATATAAGGGAGACCGATCCCTGTGTCTTTGCGGATTTTGCATAAATTCTCCTTCAGTCCCCCACACTAGTTTAAAGGCCTATAGTTTTTATTATTATTTCTCCCTCGAACGTATCTGCGCTCCTCTCTAGTATTTGCATAATTTCTCTCATCTACATAAGATGCAGGATTTCTGTCCCAATTTCGAAAATTCCCTTGTCCTCTCATGTTAAATTCGTTCCTGGGCCGCGCTCCGAAATTTCTATATTTGTCGTTGTTTGGATTCCACTGATTCGACCTTCCGTTGTGCACATAATTAGCTTCCCCGTTAAACGATGCAAAATTCCTATTCTCTTGCCCATATCTGACTTGCCTCTCATTATTATTTTGACGTAAATACATTCTGCATTCCCTCATAAAATGTCCAGATTTGCCACAAAAATGACACAAAAAAGTGTTTTGTATTTTCTCTACCTCTGCGCTTTCTTTGATTTTTAAATTATTCATCTCTTTCGTTATAGTGTCTAATAATTGAGAATTAAATTGTTCTTGTTCCTTGCGCAGTTCCTGTATGTCATTTTTTTGTGATATATTATTTACCGCTACCACCATTGCAGCTAAATTAGCTGACTCTAAATTTTGTGCTATTTTTACCGCTTCCGTGAATGTTTTGGGATTACCTTTAATCACTTCAATTTGGAATTCTGGTCTAATTGCTTCTATAAATTTACTAAGGCTTAATTTATCAATAATGTGTTGAGTGTCATCGTTTATTTGAGCCTCTCCTATGTACTCCAACGTTAGTGTTCTAATTCTGTGTGATAATTGTTTTATAGTTTCACCTTGGTTTTGTTTAATTGAAGAAAAAATTACTTGGTTGGCGGTGATGTGGGGTTTGTCTGTGAAGAAGTCTAAAAATCTGTGCTTGAAAGCTTCAAATGAGGTTTCACTCCTCAACTCCCGAGAACTCATATAAAATTTCCTGGCATTTTCCCGTAATCGCGATGTGATTATAACTAGTTTTTCTGCATCGTTCCAATTTCCCAGTTCTGATATAGCAGTGAAGTGTTCAAAAAACAATTTTGTCTCTTCCATGTCTTCCCCATTTAATTCCCCTAACAAATGTGTAATACCCGGAATTTTGCTGACGTGAGCTACTGAGGCATCGTTCCGTTCTTCTGCCATGATTGAAAAGCGAAAAAAAAAATTTCTGCGATTTCCTAACCAAACTTCTATATCCTAAGTGCAATTCCCCCTTCCTATTACCAAAATCCTATCACATATAATAAACACAAATTTTCATGCAACATATATACACTCCTAACATTAAAATTCTGGTACATAAAATTCTTTCACAATATAAAATACACTCCTAATATGCATACCAAATATTTCTAATTTCCTCAAATTCTCGTATTTTGTTCTCGTGTTTCCCTAAAATAATATATATATCCCCTTACCATGGCATAACAATTTGAAGCAAAGAATTGAAAAACATGATTTTTTTTTTTTACTTCCTTTACAATCCTCATTTCCGAAAAAAATATACTTTATTTAAAATTTTCCTAGCACACATAACGTAAAATTTAGCCTACCCACAAAAAAAAATTTCAGTAATTCTATTAATTATTTTTTATTTCGAATCCTGGTCATCGGAACCATTAATGTTTCGAGGTAAATCACCTCACGTTCGATTTGAACGCTAAAATACTTAAAAATGTTCCAGGAACATTAAGATATTGCCGTGTAAGATCGCAAGTGGTTTTTAAAACTGAAAATTAAGAAGTAATTAATAAGATTGGAATGAGGACACGGATTAGATTTTATGAATAAGAAAAAAACAAGTTTATTTACAAAATTAACATTTAAAAATAAAAACATGAAGAAGTTTTGCTCAAAACACATGAGCTTGAAAGTTACTCCCTTAAAGTACGAAGACATAGCAAAGTATCAAAAACATCATAAAACCTCTTAAAATTAATTCTATTTGAAAAAAATCCCAAATACATCATAAATCTTTGACGTGTCGAAGAAAACATTAATTTCCTTAAGAAGCAATAATTGAGAGAGGAGAAATTCAAGATCTAAGTAAATGCATGAAAATCCAATAGGCCTACCTTCGGCTCTGGGTCCAGCAAGGGCTCAGCTGCGATGACATCTTGGAGTTCGGAAGGAGCATCTTTTTGCTCCGTCAACTATCGAAACCAAACTTACTCTTTCAGCTCACAAGAGGCACTTCCGATTCCTTTTTTCTGACAAAAACTCTCTCCAAAAACTTGTAATTTGAAGTCTCCTCCCTCTCAAATATTATTTGCTGACAGGACTTAAGCCCCCCTTAATATTACTGGTGGACACTTGGCTTCCACTCTCAGTGGCCAGTCCATGACAGCAGGGCTTGCCCACTAGCCCCTGAATTATCGCTTGCAGGTGGCCAGGAGTCCCAGCTCCCGTGCGAACCTCTGGGCTTAATTGCGCCCACAACGACCGCTTTCCCCCCGTTCTGTCTTCCTCTTGTGTAAGACCACCCAGGCAGCTCCACTGACCCTCTCCTTTGCAGGTGGCCAGAGGGGGACCCTATACATATTTGTACCAGGGCTAGGGACCGTCCTTTGCAGGTCGCCTTCTTCTCCAAAATTTCACAATGTCACATATTTTGGAAATCACCATGTGACAGATACTTACCTTAAATATAAATGTTATTTTGCTTTCCAAATGTTATAATTTTTGATCAAAAGGCTTCATGAACCTTGTGCACTACTTAAGAAATTTTAGTGCATATGTTGGTAGATATACCATTTTGCAAATTTTGGGTGCTTCTTAATGACAATTTCGTGCCCATTCTGCTATACATATTTATTTTACATAATATTTTTTGTGTCTTTTGTATATTCATCAGTGTTTGTTAAAGTATTGTTTGGCTACCAAGGTATACTATTTACAAAATACCTAGACTTTCTTGATATTTTAAGTTTTACGACCGACCGTCCAAACAGTTACCTTACACCTTTCTGGTAGGTCGGACGGTCTGGGTTTCAACATAGATAGTGAAAAGTATTATCAAAACACAAAAAATTTAATCTACTTTTTTAAGCAATAAATTAATTTCATATCTGATCCAACTTAAGCTAATCCTGTTTCCTGATGTGGAACAATCAAATATTAACATGATTTAGCTTTAACTGACTTTACAATTATATTCTGCAACTGTCAGCAAATAATATTGAAATAGACAAATGTGATTAATAAGCCACTGACTCACAGTTAATGAGAATAGTGCTAAAAAGTTATTAAATCAGATGTCAGCATTTTGTGTGAAGTATAAATATAATCCGACAAGACAAATGCTTATTTCTCTCACATACACCAATGCTCTTCCTACCTAATATCTTCAATAAAACAATGAACATTACTACAAATTCTTTTTGCTTCTTATTATTATTTGATCTTTGAAATATTAAATTGCTTCAACAGGTTAAACTTGGTAAGCTGAAGTTTATGGAAGAAAAAATTGCAGTAACTTCTTTCTTATAATATATATTTTTACCCAACTTATTCTTCAAAGTAAAAAGAAGGAAATCTGAGTGATACAAATAGCCAATAAAGCACCAGTAAGCTTTCCAATATATTTTAGGAGTAAAATCAGCTTGCCTTTATAAATAAAACTTTTTTCCACTTGCATTTATAATTTTTTTTTTCCTATTTCTTTAATCAGTTTAGAATGCTAGGCCAACAACTTTATAATACCAGCCAATGGCAAAAATTTTTGATAACCTCACTCAATTTCAAGTAGGATTTTACTGGGTATTTCACACTACTTCATGGAGAATACAAAATAGATAAAAGGAATAATCCACATTGTCGTGTATTTTAAAATTATGTCGGTTTGAGAGCAATCAAAACAGACTGTTTGTTGAAAATCCAGACCAGCCGAGTACATATAGCAGCTGCTTGAGAAGCTGGTAACAAGCTGTTTGTTGCAATATCAATATATTTATATAGTTTAATTAAATAAATAGTATTTATAAATATAAATAAAATCCTCATCATTGATGATACAGCTTCATCAGGCTATCTTATAGGTTTTCTCTGTAGTTCCTCTTTGTGGCTACTTCGCCAGTTTTGCTTTTCCCATAGACATCAAACCATCAAAATAATATGCAAATTATATTCAACAATAAAAAAAATTTAATCCAATTGGACTCCCAGAATTAACATTTAGTTAAAAAAATAAAATGTGCTCATTTAGTTAGAATTTGAGCTGTGATAATTTTTACATTTGTTTAAAATGTCAAAGCTGAGTTCAATAATTGACATGCTCACAAAAACACATTTTGATTTTATTAACATGATTTTAATAATGCTTTTTCAACTTTCAAACCTGTAATGTTATATTTTTTATATTACTATAATAAAACTAGCTTATAGCCATTGAAAATCAATGATGCAAGATACCGTATGTGCTTGTATAATTTTTTTCAGATATTGTTTTTACTTCCACTCAAACCAGAAAAATACTGAATAATGGAAAAAGAAAATGAAGAAATAAATTATCATTAAAGGAGAAAAATAATTATTTTTTATTAATGTATTAACATTAATTGAATGGAAATGAAAAACAGATGTTTCTTATAATAAATCTAATAGAATATTTCAGTATAAACCACATATTTTATAATTTTTTTAGCAAATTAACTGAAATCCACATTTGAATCCAAACTAAAAACCAATATAACTAACTGTGAATCCAGTTTTGAAAGCATATCTAAAGAATTCCAAATTTGTTGATCAACTGCCCATTGCTGAAATATTTTTCCTCTATACAGAAAAGTGTTGCACTTATTGGATCTTACCACAGCCCTTTTAGTTAGGTGACAGTTTGCTTACAACAATGGTAATATGAATAGCCGTTGTTTTAACATAGTTAAAAAAGAGTCTAATATTCAGCTTCGCTTCTACAGAGAACATTTTAATAAGAACAGTGTAGCTGAATATTGGACTTGTCTTATTCAATACTTTTCACCAGATACTGGGGCTAGGATACACCTCCAAAAAACTTTGCATCATGATTACTCGTGCACCCTTTTGGAGTAAGAATTAAATACTTACCAAATTTCAGCTTCCTAGACCTAATGGTTTTTGAGATATTTTTGTCTCAACATTGAATCCCACACATATGGATAAATTCAAAGCATACTAATTAACAATAAAATCAAATACATAAATTTAATTTGTTTATTTTTCAGAAATATACAGCTAAAATTCTTAGATAAAAGAAATACAATATTTTATAACAGATTATGTTCAACAAATATGAATATTTTTTTAAAACAAAACTAGATCCAGTCAAACTTTCTTTAAAATCTCTAGTCCATACTTGAATTCAGAAAAACCTGTAAAAAATAAAATGTATACAGTTTTAAAGAATTCTCATTTTTAACTATTTTACAAAATTAAATGAATAGAATATTAGCAAAGGCCTGACATAAACCACACATGTCTTTATTTTTTTTTCTGTTAGGAATACTTTTTTTTAAACTTTAAAATTATATTTGAAATTTATGCATTTGGATTGATATATACCATAAAGCAGTAGATTTTGATCACAAAAGTGAGGTTTTCAGTTCTATCGTTAGTCGTACCTGATAAAAGAAAGTAACCACTGGCTGTCAGCTAGTTATACAAAAATGCAATTTTCTACAACCAAATATGACTTTTATGCAGGAGAAGCTAATTAAAAATAGTGTTGCTATCTTAGCTTATATGAAAATTTTCAAAAAATAATATTTCATGGACAATGAAATTGCTTCTAAAATATTGGAATGATATGAAGCTTTAACTTTAGTGGCAACAAGTTGCTAAATCTTAATCCCCATTAGCATGGCATATTTTACGCTATGTTTTGCGCCAACGGCCCTACCGTGCTGAAAACACTGGTTCTCGTTAGATCACCGAAGTCAAGCAGCATCGGGCGCAGTTAGTACTTGGGTGGGTGACCACCTGGGAACACCGTGTGCTGTTGGCACATTTCGAGTACGGTAGTCCGGTGGTTTGCGCTGGATTTGCACGCTGAAACAACTGCCGCCGTGTTCATGCGGAGTACATCACGTTAAACATGTGGGTCCGAAAGTCCTTCCGAGAGGTTGGTGGTAGGGAAGGAGGGTACGGTCTCTGTGGACGCCTCCCCCACTGGGTTCCGGTCTAAATTGTGTGGCACTTCCTGACTGTCCAAACAGTTACCATACACCTTTCTGGTACTGACCGTCTAATTAGTTGCTCATGTTCTCTGGATGAGTCGGACGGTCTGGGTCTCAGCAACATGTTATGTTTCTATATATATAATGGTCATTAGCAATTCTTCTTTTTATGCAATATGTTTACAAACTGATCATTGTGAACACTCAGGGCTGTGCAGTCGTTAGTAAAAATATACAGACACTGACTCCTAAATTAAACTATGTAAAAGTAATTTTATCTTGGAATATTAAATTCTTTTATTAGTCAAAATAGTTTTAAAAAATCATTAAATGTTTACCAATTAAAAAACTAATGAATTGAAAAATTAAAAATTGCTATCTATGACAGTCACTGTTTTAGCAATAACTTTTATAAACAAATAATATGTGAGCACTGTTTTATTTAGATATAAGTTGCTGTACTACACTACCTAAAAATAAAATGTGACCTGTGCAAACTAAATATATGCACCCACTATTCAGTAGAATAGGCTGTGCTAACAAGGAAAATATTAAAATGCAGCTTATCCATATTAAAAATATGGCATATGCTACTACTTGGTATCATAGCCTGCATATGTCATAAATAAATACCTTGTGTGTGGGCAATAAATGTACTTGATATGTTGATGCATAGTGGTGGTGTCCCAAGCTAGCAGTAACTTTTTAAGACAAATGAGTTATGTATTACATGTGCAATATCTGAAACAGATTAAATCCGTCCTACGATGAATGCAGTTTAAATTGAATTTGATCCTTTTCACAATAGTTGCAATTTAATTTGAAACAGGCCATTTTCACAAAATACAATTTAAATCTAAATTCAGTAACCTTTACAGCTGATTTCAAATTGTTTAGCTTGCTTATATAAAACTGAAAATCAGAATAAAATTAGCATTTATTCTAAGAAATTTTAGTTGACTAGATTGATTATTGTAATGAAAATTAAAATTTTCAAAACTGCTAAATTAAATTTCTTGAATATATTTTTTTTACTCAGTGAGCTGCTTGAATGCCTACTGCACAGGTCAGGTGTTTCCAAACGATCATCGGAAAGTCGGAAAATGAAATGACTAACCCACATGTGTGTGTTTAAGAGACTGATAAAGAAATCACGAGGATTCAAATTGCAGATTATGAATTAAAATGACTACAGCAAGATAGTATTTATATAATAGATGTGTTTGTCATTATAAAAATTTACTTAGCATATATTATAAATATGGAACAGTTTACCCCACAAAGTCCTATATACAAGTATTTGACTTTTAACAGCATAGCAACATCAAACGTTTACTTAAATTCATCCATTTTACACTTTTTAATCACCAATTAAGGAATTTCTAATTTACAGTATAACAACTAGGAATAGTAAATGCCAAGCACTGAAATTAATGTGACAAAGACATACCGTAACTTCTTCACAATCTTAAGGGATCAGAGCAGAGATGTCTGCTGACATCAGCAATAGATTTTTCAGTCCTTCAAGAAATAGAGGGCTCTTTCTACACACTTTAAATTCCTGTAACAAATTAAATCAGAATTAGTATCACTTTATAACCCTTTGTAAAAAAAAGCACATCAAAACTGCTTGTACTCAACTATTAGAATGAATATTTTTAAATTATGGTATCTAGCTGTAGATAAAAATTCATGGTAATAAACATCAGACTTGAACTTAAATACCACACGCACCTTGAAAAACATTTCTAAATAGATTTTCTATCAATATTTCTGTTTATCAATATTGATAGAAAATATATAAAAACACGTATCCATCACTTCAAATGAGAATTTGTAAAAAAAAATTAAAACTTCAGAATCCAAATTTGTGAAAACATGAAAGAAAAAAAAGGTCAAATAATACTATTTATTTTGCCTGTTAAGTTTCTACTACAATTAAAACACGAATGACTGTTAATTTTTTACGATGATTAAAATATACATTTATAAAAAAATATACACAGAAACTTTTGTAAACTGGAATTAAACTATCTAGCGGTATAACGACACACATTAAGCACCCCACCCCACTGAAAAGATGTGATCTTACAGTACACAGCTAATGTACTTCAGTAATGTATATAAGTGTCCCACCATCGAAACCTGTAGATTATTACTTCAAAACAAAATTATGAACATTTATTTCACGACCAAAAACAGTCTACTTTTTCAGCTAATCCAGCAATCCGACTTGAAATATGGCACACCCCATCCTAGTGGGGCGCGGTAGCCCATTGGTTAGCGCGCTGGAGTTGCACTCGGTAGGCCCGGGTTCGATTCCAGCCACTGCCAAAACTGCCGCCGTGTTCATGCGGAGTACGATCACGTTAAACATGTGGGTCCGAATGTCCTTCCGAGAGGTTGGTGGTAGGGGAAGGAGGGTACGGTCCCTGTGGATGCCTCCCCCACTGGGTTCCGGTCTAAATTGGGTGGCACTTCCCGACCGTCCAAACAGTTACCTTACACCTTTCTGGTAGGTCGGACGGTCTGGGTTTCAACAACAACACCCCATCCTAGTCAAGCTGATCAGATATACAACTCAATACCAATTTTACTTCTTACCTAAATTAAGACCGGTCTTGGCCATGTCAAATTTTCCAATTTGATGTAGATTTGGGCTACTCTAAATTTTCTAATTTAATACAGGCTTGGGCT
This sequence comes from Amaurobius ferox, assembly GCA_951213105.1. NCBI lineage: Eukaryota > Metazoa > Arthropoda > Arachnida > Araneae > Amaurobiidae > Amaurobius > Amaurobius ferox. The sequence continues at coordinate 29,704,604 of OX578133.1, forward strand.
GGGCTTAATTTTTAAATTTTTTTGGGTCTGGTCAGGCCTTAAAACTTTTGTTCTGGACTTATTTTTTAAAAGTAAAGTAAAATAAATTATTTTAATATATAAAACATTCCCCATTGTATTATGTTAAATAACAACTTTCACATAAGTATTAAATATGCACAAATTCTGTATTCACACAAGTTAGCAAAATGAAAACATAACAAATCTAATTGTATTGTAATGCTGCATAATATGCTATAACATTCTGCTAATAACGAGTGAATAATTCAGGATAAGAAATTTCAGCTCAGAGTTCATTCACCAAAAGTTTTTCACATACCAGTATCATATAAATATAATAGCTGTGCTTAACTTTTTGGCATTTTTTCTCGAAAAAAAAATAATAACTGCAGTAAAATTTATAGAAAATTATGTAAAAAAATTAACATAAATATATACATAACATATCAACGATTAAGATGTTGCTTACAGATGTAATGGACAAAATGTTGTTAAACAAATATTGATTTACAATTGCAAAATCTGCAAGTCACTATTTTCAAGATTCCCGGAATATACACATAAAATGCGAGTAAGTACAAACCGCCTGTTACACAAAAGTGTATTGGCACTCAGTCACTGGATAGAAGAGAACATACATTTCATATTAACAGTGGCAAATCATGGGAGAATGTGGCCCAGCAATCTTTTCTGAAGAGCTCCCCTCCCCCTAACAGCCAGTTTGAAAAAAAAAAGAAAAGTACTTAAAAATAAACACGTTGAATCTCGTTCTATACAAATCTTGCTACGCTTTTCTTTTCATCTAATAAACATACTTGAAATATTTGCACTCAAAAGTTTGAACAGAAATTAAATTAAAATGAGAATAATAATATTTTATGAAAATATTAAATGACACAAGTGTTTAAATATTATAAATTTTTTTTTAAACTGTGCGGTAAATATTGATATTACAGCACAATACTAAGGAAAGAGTTAAAACTTTTTAGGGTACGTTAAATTGGACATTTTCTGGCTTTCGCTGCAACAAAGTGTCAATAACATGTAAAATCTAACATTTTAACAAGGTCATTTTCAATGCTAAGAATTGACAGGAGGCTTTCAGTCCTTTCGCTTCTTAAGTTGTTTCTGATTAGTTTTAATTTAGAGAATGATCTTTCCCCACTAGCGTTGAATATCATCAAACGCAGATAAGTATGAAGTACTATTTCAACATTTGGAGACGCTTGAATTATGTTTTCTCCACATAAATACGAATACAAACACTTTAAATCCCCTTTTTGGGATTCATTTTCGAGTCCGTCCTTATTTCCTTCTTCACTATTAAAAATCTTTAAGAATTTTTTTTTCTTAAAGATTTTTTACTTTTATTTTTCGTTTAAAATGAGGCCCTCCTCTGAAATGAGGTCCCTGGCATTCGCCAGTATGTTAATTCACCACTGCATCTTAACTACTATTACTATTTTGCACGAAACAAACAAATATATAGTTACAGCCTGCATATCGTGTTAACTGATATTTCACTATCGTATTAAGTAGTCTCAATAGTATATATTATCACAACCTTCATAGCTTGGACGAGGACCCTGTGTTGAAGTTGATAGATGCTAATATAAATGCCAGAATAAATTGTGCAATAAAAAAAATTACGGAAGTGTATAAGATTCCCAAATTTACATGCCACATAACAAATATGCCATATGTGAAGTCTGCAACAAAATATGGTTTGGGTTGTTCACTTTATTTACATAAGAATACAAAATATGGAATGCTTAAAAACTACACACAACATTACACTTAGGACTCAAAAACATACAAAACACATTATACAAATAATAATTATTTAAACCATTGTTTTCGGAAATTAATTTAATCATAATTTATTGAAAAACTGTTATATCTAAAGGGAATTTCAACAGTTTATAAATAGCATCACGTACACATCCTGACAGATTCTTCATGAAAACTATGTGAAAAAGTATGACATAGCAAAACTTGAAATGCCGATAAAGTCCGGAAGGGATTGAAATATTTAATATGGTCATAATGAATAACTGAGTGCGATTATATGTTGTTTCTATAAAATATTTGCAATAAATTTTACTCAAACATCCATTCATTGAGAGAGTACTAGTTTACATTGTTTAACATTAGAAATGAGGAAATTACTTTAATCACAGATATACATTTTTAAATTGGATCCAGTCAGGTCATTTTGTACAGTTCTAAATTAGTAAATTGGGCGATCGGTATACATTAAAATAAAATTTTATGACCACACGTTCAATGAACAAGTGATCACACAAGTAATTTATCTAATGATCGTCAAACTGGTATAGATTTAAGAGTAAACTTCCCATGTTTCTTTTAAACAAACAAATCATAACTCACCAATCGGAATATTTTTCATATTGTCTGCTGTATATCCGAAATCATTCTTGCATTGGGAAATCCTCTGCTCGAAGTGACGGCCATCTTGTTTCAAATGAAGCTTTTTCATTGGTGTCTTTTCAGTGGTAACGCATCACGTGACCAACGCATCCGTTAAACATGAACTTGAACCATGTTCAACAGATGAACGCACGGTCATGCGTTCGAGCCTGTGATTGGTTGACGTACAGCTCCCAACGGATGGGCAACGTACGAACGCGTCAGTGGAAACCGGGCCTAAGTCTTAATTTTTTCTGTGTATCTATATACTGCGACAACGCAATTACAATATTTGTGAGTTTAAATTATTTAAAATGAATAAAAAAGTAACAAATTTATATAGGAAATTGAAAATTTCTGTTTTAGAAATCAAGATAAGAACATCATGCTTAAGAAAAAATGTATAATAATTTACCCTTGTCAATAATAGATAAAATAAGAGCAGATTATCCGAAAGGGATGCATTGCAAACTCATTAAAAATTCCGACCACATTTAGTGATGTCAAATCTTGCGACAAGGCTTATAGTACAGTTGGATTTGCTTTATATCACTTTTTCACCCAATTAGAGTTCGCTATATTTCATTCAGGTCTAGGCTGAAGCGGAAAAGGAAATATGCTTTGTAGAGATGGTCAGTTTTTTTTAATACTCTTTTAATCATAATCGAAAAACGGCCAACAATTGACGTAATGCAGAAACATTCAATCTTGTTAGCTGAATCTTAAATAGTCAAGTTAAGGATTTTGTTTAATAATATTACAGAAATAAAATGAGAGTATTACTATAAAATGGTAAATACTCAGCCGTATTTATTTTAATGTCATGCAAACGATATTTACTTAAATTGTATCTTGATGTATGTCAAAGTACAAGTTTAAAGGATTATGTGGCCGGATTATTTGTTTACTTTTGATTTTGACATTTGTTAGCAGATCTCTTAAGAAGCTTTTTCATAAGAAAAACTGAGGAATATTCTAAATTGATACTTTATGTCTTTTCTTTAAAATGTTGTGCATTTTTTAATGCTGTATTTTGTAAACAATATTTTTTTTTGGCATTCAATTAATGTATATTTTAAAATTCAAAATTTGGAGATATACATTAATTTTGAACTATTTTGATGTGTTTCATACAAAACGATCTCTACTATATTTGAGTGTTTCTTTTAATGCCCAATTCCATGTTCATTGTTTAGCTATTTTGTGTATAATACTAGTGTTGATATTATTTTATCTCTGAGGGACGACTGGTACATTAAAACAGAGTGATGCTTATTTATAATTTCAGCACAGCAATAAACTGATCTTAAATCTCATTATGCTGTACTTTAATGTTTTTTTCGAGTAAATTAGTTTATAACGATACAATCATGAACTTTTTTTTCTATTTGGCTTGCTGTTTCTTCTACTGGCAAATCCAGCAATTTTGCTTATATGAAATTATATAACATTTTAAATATATGGAAAAACTTTTTTTTTAGTGTTCTCTACTGTAAGGCAGTAAATGTTCACAACAGATGTAAAAATATTTATTATTCTATTTAGCTAATATCTGCAATAGAATATCACATTTCTCATAAGTGAATTAGCCCATACTTTCATGATTCATGCAGTTGCTCAGAATCCCCCCAAAAATTATGTGGATTTTTTTTTTATGGTTTCAGTAGAACTTGTAATTCTCAAACTTAAATATAATTCTAGAACTAGATTGTTACCTTACTTATTTCTCAAACTTAAATTAATATAATTTATGTTTTAAGTACACAGACGTAAATTAATATAATTTAAGCCTGTGTATTTAAACAAAGAATTAATGATAAAATACCTGTTTACAAGCATTGCCAAGCTTCAAGAAAGATAATATTTTTAACATAAGCAGTACCATGAATTGGAAACACTAGCAACATAAACAAAAACAATTTACTCGACAAAATAATGATCACCTATTTCTGGGATCAAAAAGTTTTGAACAGAGAGTCAATGGTAAGTATTTAAGCAAAGAGTCAATGATAAGTATTTAAACAAAAAGTCAGTCATAAAATGTTGGTTTACAAACATCAACAAACTTTAAGAAACAGGGCTGATCCGGAGATTAGGTCACCTTGGTTAAATCGGAGAAGACGCCACGCACTTTGTGAGGTTAAATCGGAGAAGACGCCACGCACTTTATGTTGCAATCTGGTAACCTCTTGTATCGGTTGTTTTCGGCGGAAATTGTGTAGCATCCAATAAGAATACGTTTTTGTGTTTGCTACAGTTTTTTGATGTAAAAGAACATTTCTATCAATATTTTTGGCCATTGTTGTGCGTGTTTGCTTGTTCTTTCGTTATTTGATTTATTTTGTAATAATTATTCGTTTTAGTTTTGCGGATTTGCTTTTGTCGTCGATTATATTTCCCTTATGTCTTCTGGTATGCGCGAGCAAATGGAAGGTGAGTGTAGTTTTGTAAAGCGTGGTAGAATGGATGTTGGTATGAATGAATCTAGAATAAAATTTTACTATGATTTGGAAAATAAAGGTTTGAAAGAAGTGATTAATTGGTGTGTTATGAAAGGGATTATGAGTGATAAATACGGATCCTCGGTTGCATGGAGAAAGTGATTTTGCTACGTGCGATATGCACAGATAAAATTGTAGCATATTCTGTGTCTGGGCGCCGCAGGCGACCGTTCCTAATAAACCGGAGATCACTGGGGGCCCCGTTCCGGTGTAGAACGACCTTTAGGTCGAACCCCTGCCCCTGTACGGACCACTGGTACATACGGACCACTAATGCATCCGTTCCACAATTTTCGATCTTTAGATCAAATCCCTGCTCTTACACGGACCTGTAGGTCGAACCCATTCCTTTATATGGATCCTCAGTTAGATGGAGAAAGTGATCTTGATACGTACGATATGCACAGATAAAATTGTAGCATAAAAATTTTAAATTTTACAAAAATTTGATTTTGGAACGTTTACATGAGTATTATTAATTTTTTTATTCTGCAGTTTTATAAAGTTATTTAATTTTCTTAAAATACACAAAAATCTTATTTTGCAACGTTTTTTTGAGTATTATTCACTGTTATTTAAGTTAAATTAAATTATCATTTATATTAGAAAATCTTGTTTAGAACAAACACAATAGTCTGTCTTTAGAAACAGGGTTCTTCTACCAAAACATCATTTTGGTAGGAGGAGCCTATTTCTAATGATGGTAAATGACATCACTGAGGATGGGTGGAGCCAATTTCAAAACACGGAAGAAAGCGCCAACCACAGGCCAACTTGGCCCGATTTTGTACTTAGAAAAAAATTTGCGGTGACCTAATCTCCGGATTTACCAGAAACAGATTCCTAATATAAACATTCTTTGTCCAAAATTTATGTATTTAAACGAATTTAAATTAATTTAATGGCAAAATTTTTTTGTTTACAAAGATCGTCAAGCTTTAGAAAATGTATTCCTAACATAAACATTTGCCATGCACATATCATAAATAGGAATTCTAGCAACATAAACAAGACCAATCTGCCAGATGATTGCCTTTTTCCGGGATCAGAACTCAACTGGACTCCGTAAAGCATAGAGTAATCATTGATGCCAAGTCAATGAAATTTATTCAGTTTGGTGGCCATTTTGACTATGGATTAGACATTCTGAAAGCTATTGATCCAGAGGATTCCAGATATTTGGTCCTTTATTGTATTATTAATTATGTTATATATTGTTAAATTTTTTCAGCTTAGAAACCATTTTCTTATTGAGTTGTGATCAAATCAATTCTTTAATTGTTACGTTTTTTATAGCATTTATAATTAAAAATTTTGGTTCCAAACAATAACTTTAGACAAACCCAAGGTAGCTATATGTCAAATCTTCAGATCTCATTACCCAATGCTCTTAAGTATGATTCTTCTAAACTACTGCATCTCAACCTTTTCAGATTCATATGAATATGATTTGAAGCCTGTGACACCCTTCGTTGATTTCTTGTAGAGATTAGATTTTTTTTTTCATTATTTAAATTATTTAAAGTGGAGAATATCAGATTAGAATACTAGACAATTTTTATATAACTTAATACAAACTTACTGTTGGAATTGGACTGTTTGGATACACTTTTTTGCTATTCAAAGTAAAAGCACATTTAATCACATTCTAAACAAAGCTACTGTGAATAGATTGGGACAAATAATAGTGTAATATTAGGGATGCCACAAAACCAAAGAGCCAATACTATTGGATTACCAAAGAACCGATATGATCCGAAATTGATTACATTGCTATTATAATGTATTACCAATTTATAATTGCTGTATAAAATTTATTTCAGCCATAATTTATAATTAGCCATCTTTCTAAATATTAAAGAATGAAAAAATTCATGATACACAAGTTAAAAAATGCTGTATGAAATGTTTTATGAATGAATGCTTTCTGAAAACCAAAAGCAGAGTAAAGAATATTCATAAAATAATAAATAATTTACATTGGTTGGTACAGAGTGATAAAATTGTTCTATAGGAAATAGGAGATTCATTTGGGCATTGCTAGTTATATCCTTGCTGACGAATTCTTGTTAACATCATATAGTAATTTCTGCATTTTTGGCAGAAGACATTTGTTGCTGGAGACATTCCTGGTAACATTTCGTAAAATTATTGTCTGCTGCTATGGTTATGCAATGGTTCAACGAAAAATCTGAGGAGGCGAAAAGCTCTTGGCTATGTACTTCAACTGATGAATAAACTGAGACCGAACCCATCGCGAATAGGGCCGGCCACCAACAGGCAGAGGCAAGAGGATACTTTATATATGGTTCTGGCAGGCTTGGACTCCTAGGTCATATAAACAGTTTATGAAAAGAGGTCAATAACTTGTAAAGTAGGAGGTGCATTTACTGCAAGGGGGCAAGCACTTGTCTCTAGCCTGTGTCTCCAATCTGATCTCAATAAAAAGTTGTAATTTATATAATTAGCTAAATATACTGTAGCACACTGTGAGGTATTCTTTACTATTTGAAAAATCAGTTATTATACATTAAAGTATTTAAGTATGTAAAGAAATTTTTTAAAGAAAAAAATCACTGTTCTGGCATGGATCCAAACTATGAACGACCCATCTGCAAACTTTCCGCTTTGCTAGCCAATGCTCAGTCAGTTGATCTATCCAGGGATCATACTAGTATTTCAGGGGGATACCCCCCACCCCCCCACCCCCCGAGTGTAGCTAATAACATCACACACATAAAAAGTACATTGCTAGTATTAAAGTATTTTCCAGAACAATGATTAAAACAAAACGTTTTGTGGTCATCAGAGTGGTATAAAATTGAAAACTGTCGGCGAGCAAAAGTATTTGTCTAAAAATTTTCTGCAAAAATCTGCAGAGTCATATATGGTATATGCGCACACATCTCACACAAAAATATTGATTTTCTGGTTACCTAATTTATTCAGGTAATATTTTCAGGGTACCAGTAAATGGAAAAAAAGGGGGGAAAAACATGATTTACCATAGTTAGATGTATAATATAGTTTTTTGAAAATGAAAGTAACAGTTCATATGCATTGCTCATAAATTTTTTTTTTTAATAATTCTCTAAAATTTCTGCAATTCGAAAAACTTTCTGCGAGTGGCGTTCGCGCTTTCGTCTTTATTATCTGACAGGTGGTCATTGAGCTATATAAATAACCCATTTTATGCACGATTATGTCAAATTTTGTTCCATTCTGCCATGTTTAGAAAATATAAAATTTCAAATAATTCTATCTATTTCTAGATGTTTCGTTAACAAAGTCAAATATAAAGTTTCGTGAAAATCCATTAATATTTTTGGCAGCTATTGTATAAAGAAAAGTGAACCGCAGATGGACATTGCGTTGAAAATAGTCAAAACGTCTTCAGGAAGGCCCTAAACCATATATTGGTATCAAAATTTCGAAATCAAAAAAGTTTTGTGGGAAAAGAATACTTTCTCTATACTATATATTTTTGTATGAGAAAGTGAAAATAATAACTGGAAAATAAGTTTTATATTGAGGTAAAAAAAATATATTAACACCCACACTTAATTATTAGAACAAACTCAAAATGAAATCATTAACCACAAACATAATTGCCAACTCTCGGTCCTGCTCTGTTTTGTTTAGACTGTGACTCAACCAGTTAGTGAATCCCAGTCCGATTAATTTAATTATATGTATATGAAATATTGGTTTTAGAGCAAAAAGTTTTAGAGTTCAAATTTTCAGAACTTTTTAGCCCAAATTGACACCAAACAAAGAATAATTGAACAAAATTTTTGTAAAGGAAAGGAAACTTGCAATGTATTAATTAGACAGATAGAGAAGCTCACTATTCATGATCTTTCCATCTCTCTTTCTATTTATTTATTTATTTATTTTTTTCAGGAAAGGTTATAGGGGATGTTTTGCCTTTTTTTTTCTACTTTTGATTCAGCTAATGCAATGCAGATGTTATGGGGAAAAAATGCAAGTAAAATAGGTGAAGAAAATAGTAAGAAAACTAGAAAAAGAGCCTGAATATTGAACTCTTATTTTAACTTCAGTACAACAATGCTTATTCATATCTGTTGCAATAGTGACATTTAATCGTCCCTCCAATATAGAGATGAGAGCTAGAAATGGAATTTTATTTTTTCAAATTTATTTTAAAAAGGAATGTAATACTCTTTCCATACAGTTTTTGAATACAAGTAACTTTACAAAAAGTTTTTGAATATTCAGTTTCCTAATTTTGAGGAGGAAATCATATAATGCTTTATTTTGAAGAGAAGGCATAGAGAGAGAGACAGGAACTAGAAGGGTACAAGTATAATATATCAATGTTTTCAATTAATCTTTTGAAGACACTTCTGTTTTTCCATCAACTTTTATAATAAGGATGTAATGTATACATTAATTAGGGAAATTCGGGGAAATACATAAAATAATACTGCTCAGGGTGCTTGCTCTTAGATTTTAGGCTAGCTCGCTTATCATATTAGGTGTCCTTTTTTTAATGACCAAGATATGGTAACCTTTTAAAAAGATAGTTTTTTTTTTACTCCAATATGATGGGATACAAGTAGATAAAATATGGGATAAATATATGAGACAGTAACATATGAATACAAAGATCTTAATATCTTTAATATTAAGTTATTTGTACAGTTAATAACAATTAAAAAAAAAAAAATCAAAATCAGCTTTATTCTCTTTTTCTAGAATAAAGTGTTATTTTATGCCTAACTACCAATTTGTAACACAAATAGATGTGTGTGAATTCTTGTACATATTTATATGTTTATACAGTACATATTTATATGTTTATACAGTACATGTTTTTATACAGTGCATATTTATATGTTTATACAGTACATACTTATATGCTTATATTTATATCTTGTACATATTTTCATGCTTATTTCAGGGAGCTAATGCTTCTCAGTTGGAGAAAGAAATTGGACATGATCAATTTCCATCTAATGAGCATTATTTTGGTTTAGTCAATGTAAGTATTGCTTTATGGTAAATATCTTTGTATATAACTAGTATAACAACTATTTTGAAATATTAGGTGTTTTTATTATATTAGTCCGAAAGCCAAACTATGCTGCTGATATATTTTATCTGATTGCTCCATTTATTATTTCATTACTCACAGTTGCATGGACGTATTTGCAGTTTTTGTAATTTTTCAAAAATTGAGAAAAAGGGTTCAAAAACTCTAAATTACAATCAGCATTAGCATTAACAATAAGCATATTGATATCTCGCTTCAGTGGCAAAGCCAAACATTTTCATTTGGCAGTGTCCGAGTCAAATAAATTATTTCCTGAGATAGAGGTAGCTAATTGGATTTTCGAAAGTAATTGCCACCTCCCCTGTACACACAATTTTCAAATCTGCTATTGTTGATCACAACACACTAGTTGCATGAAAGTATAAAAATAAAGAAGGTATAAATGTTATAAAAAGCCCAGGCTTTTTACAAAATGTCACATTATGTGGGAAGGACTTTCTTGTCTCAATTAAGATGACATACTTCTTATTTATAAAAACATATTTGATGTGTGTTAATACATAGGTACTGCAGAGTTGTGAATCTAATGGATTCCTTGCTGCTAAAGAAACATTTTATGTCATTTCATTTTATAGTATGCTATTTTGCCATATGTTCCATATTTATTATTCGGCGAATAACAATACATCTACCAAAAGGAATTGACACCAAATAGCCAATAATTTAAGAAGTGAGCACTTGTATCCATGCATTTTACTAAAGGCTCTGTCAAGTCTACAAAGGCTCTGTCAATTGTACTGAATCAAAATACAATATTTACGTTCTTATCTTAGTCCTGCTCAAACTTTTGTTTTGTAACCCCATTCGAGAAATTTCCAAAATTTGTTTATTTCAACCCTCACACTTTTTCACACCCTTTCTTTCTGAATAAAATTGTAGAGAATTGGTAATTTTTACTGTATATTATGTGGCTTGATGTATCTCTGAAATTTTTTCAAATATTATAGATATGCTGTTACTTTTCCGAAGCTAAACAAAAAAGAAACTGGATGTTTTTACCGCCTCTTTCCTTAGTAGATGACTTATAATGTGTCCTATTATCTTATACCCCACATAAATACATATTTTGATTTATTTTCATTTTCACACATCTCATTTATTACCGGTCTTTTTATAATCAAATTGAAGCATCTGTTATATTTCTACTGCTTTGTGGCTGGGTTGATATAGGTCAAAAAATTATTTCCAAAACATAACAAAATGAAAATGTTGTCATATTTTATAATCCTCCTTCACCCCAGAGCCTGGAAAAAGTTAAAAATTTTGTATTTTTCTTTGTTTCAATGTTACTGTATTTTTTTTTTTTTGTTCCCCACTCAAATGTTTTTAATTTCTACCCTTCTAACATTCATTTTGTTATTCCCTTTCGCTATCAACGTAAACATCTGTATTATTTTCCTGCATTTAAATTGGGTTTGTGTATCAGAAAAGTTTATCAAATGAGTTAGTTCAACATTTTTCTCACAACTAGGATAATATCTGATGTAAACAAGCACCACATGATTTTCCCTATAGACTCAAATTCATATTCAACAAAATTGAGTTTCATTTATCAAACTGATACAGATATTTACTTGATATTACATCCAGTTTGCATTTTTCTTTTTCATTAGACAACTTAAAGCATTTTAAAATATTGCTACCTCCTCAAAATTCCAAAAACTTAAATATCTCGAAATCGGTTCATCTTAGAGTTATGGGGATTGGTCTTATTTGTTTCATCATCAAATATTATGTATAAAACAACAATTAAATTGATATATGTAAGCATTTATTTAGTTATTTTATTTAAGATTTTGATAACTTTCATGGGCCATCTTGCAAACAAAAAAAGCCTGTTCCCTTTTTCCGAATCATACCAAAATTTAATCAGGACCAGGATGGCTTACATGTGACTTACTTACCAAATGTTAAGAAATTTCATTCAATAACTTTTTAACTACATTGTAAAACACTGTCAGTTCATCAAAATTTCCAAAACCTTAATATTTCTACAATAGTTAATCCCATAGTAATGCAATTGATTTTATTCATTTTGTCATTAAAAATTACATATAAAACAAGCATTTAATTAATACATTTTGGTATATTTAGTCTTACATTTCAGATTTTGACAATTTTTGTGAGCCATTTTGCAAAAAACTGTTGTATTTTTGTGAATCATACTAAAATCTAATCAGCACTAGGATAACCTAAAAGTGGCTCATCTACAAAATTTTGTGATATTTTATTCATTAGTTTTTGAGCTAGAGTGGATACTGCACACTCACACAGATTACATATGTCATATTTAAAAGTGTTTATTTCTGTATTAGAGTGTTCGAAACATGCATACCCGTTAAAATCTCTAGTTCTGATTTTTAACAAGATTCCAATACTTTATTTACTACCAGGTATTGTAGGGAAAGTAAAAACAAAATCTTTTTAATGGCCCCTCCCTACTAGTGATTGCAATAATTAAAACTTGGCATTTTCCTCTTTGACTAGATACTTCCAAATTTTTGCTACCCCATTCAATTATTTTTTTGTTTTATAATTTTCACCACACTACATTTTATTACTTTCGTTTGAGCTTTAAATATCCATACTATTATTTTCCCTACATACGGAAAGTTTTGTGACAGAGCTGAAAATGTAATTTCGAGTTTTTGATGAAAGAGCACATTTAGAGCATCCCTAAACTCGAATTTGGATGTTTTTGAGATGTGTATGTATGTTAGTGTGTGTGTATATTAGTTTGTGTGTATATTAGTTTGTGTGGATGTGATATCTCAAAGTGTTTAAAAAATAATTTAATTCGATTACTACAATCAGCGAATGCTTGAAGCCTGCTGATTTTAGATGTAATCAAAATTCATACTCATTATAAAATGAATAAAACAAACTTTAGAATGTTAGCATGAACTATTCTTGAGATACTGTAGGTTTTTTAAATAAATGTATCAAGAAATTACATAAAATTAAAGAAATCCATCAAATACATTCACTTTCTAGTGTTTCCCCTAGGCATTTTCAGGAGGGTACAGCGCCCTGCCCGTTTTATAGTGATAAATGCTTCCTGCCTGTTTTTTCACAGTAGTAAACGTGCAAACGCACCCTACCCGTTTTTGTACAAAGGTAAGTATGCCCTGCTCCTACCTGTTTTTAATAGCAATAAATGCGCCCTTCCCCCGTTTGGTTAAGAAAAAGAACTCAGGACTCCGTGAAAATTCCCTTTCTTCTGTTATTGATATGTAGGAGCATGACTCTTTAGTTTCTGGCTCCTGGACTATCTCTTCTGGATTCTTGATGCGGAAGAAACACCCCCCTGACCCCTTTTCCCTCCGTATCTGTCCCTTTGTTGATGAACGAGTTGATAAAACCCCTGCCTTCAGCCGAACACGTGCAAAGAAGTTCTTGTTTTTCGTATGGCTCTATGCTATTTGCATTACACGTGCCAGTATTACCGTATATACTCTCATATAAGTCGACCCACTTACTTTCAGAGAAAATATTATCCAAAACTCATGTATAAGTCGATCCCAAAAAGAGAAATTTTTTTTTCTCCAAATTATTCAAAAACGCTTGAGAAAACAAGAAATATATATATATATGTATATAATAATAAAATTTCATTTCCAGAATAAAAACTTCATCGGAACCCTTTAAAGTCCAATTCCAAATGCCTATGACATATGAGCTTTGTTTTCTGTCTGTTTTGGGGATGGTCGTTCTCATGTGACAAGCTCCACGCATTCTTTAACTTCTAGCATGCAACATCCTCAAAACAGGCGGAGACCATGCCCCTGTCTTTCAAGCGTCCTTGACCCATCGCGCAATCAAAACAATATCTGGCTTCTGCCCGTTGTTTGAACTGATTTTTTCTTTAACTCCCAACACAGTTGCTATTAGATACTCTCTTCAATAAACAAGACAAAAAAGCACTTTCAACTTAAAATCCTGCATTATAGTTTTAAACAGTTCATGTTACAGAATTATTTCTGAAATGAGCCATTTTTTGTCGAAAACGATCGGCAGTAATCCGAGAAGTGAGTGATAAACTTCAAACGAAAATGTATGCATATTTTCTTATGACCCGATACACTGGTAGTCGGGAGCATTCAGGGCAGTGACTCAGGATTCAGGAGGGCAGTGACTCACAGGAGAGTGTTGAAGTGTGGAGAAATTCGGATTAGAATGGATTGTCTCGCCGAAAAAAAGAAGTTTTAGACTTACAATTTTTTTTTTTTAGACTCAGCGTATAAGTCGACCCCCCCCCCCCCCACACACACATATACACTTTGAAGCTTTTTTTTGTCACAAATTTCTCAAGTTATACTCGAGTATATACGGTAATACTTGGTCATGTAATGGACCTATATTTTGATTTTATTTTAACCACTTATTTTGGTGCTAGAATCTGCATAGACTATATTCATAAAATCTGGTTTAACAAAATAAATTTTAGTTATTTTGGAAAATTTGGAACTAGTTTATTAAATATATATTATAAAGAGTTGAATTCAATGACCTAGGTTGTGATCCCAATGAAAAAAAAAAGACCCCTGTTCATTAAAAATTGCCCTGTTCGTGTTAAAAAATGCCCCTTTCGTTTAGCTACAGTGCCCCCTCTTTATGAATGCGCAGCCTGCCCTTTTTTTAGTCTAGGGGAAACGCTACTTTCCATATGCAATATTATGCATCAAATTCATTAATATCATCCTTGTAGATCTAGTTCACTCCATTCATTAGAGAAAATATACTTTGTAATAGTTTTGTATTTTGATACTAAGCAGTACATGAATAATCATTTATTTCATGGGATATTAATTAAACGTTAATTGCATTTTGATGAAGGTTTTGTACTTGAGTATATACAAGCTATTTTGTGGACTAACAAGTTACCAATAACACCAAATTTCAATCTATGTAGTGTTAATTCAATGGTAAAAACATGTGGATCTCGTGCACCATTATATTGCTATGAAAGAAGTAAAGTCTTTGCATTATATAGGGAAAGTCATGTCCTGCCCATATCAAATCTTTAATACTTTACAACATAGTTGGAAAGTGTTTATGACTTTGTTCATCCTATTTGTTTGTCTGTCCGTCCATCCGTCCATTTGCACGATAACTGCCGTAAAAATGTCTTTATCTAAATGAAATTTTAGTATGTTGTTGAAACAGTCTGTGAGACATATGGGAATAATGTAAATTAATAACATCACCCAATTAGTTTTGGATTGAACCCTGGTTGAAAAAATGAAATACATTGAACCCTATGGGACCCAATTTTTCAAACATTTATTAAGCAAATTTAAAATTCATGAATTGCTTTGAAAGTTTTAGGATATATTCAAATTGTCCTATAAAATATATGAAAAAATTTCAGCAAAATATGTTTGGTAGTTTTTTAAATAAAATTTAAAATAATAATTACATGCATATTACATACCTGCCAACTTTTACGCATTTTAACTGCTCTTTACGCTGTTACGCATATATTGCTATATTTTACGCATTTCCGCATTTATTTGAAATGTTTAACATTACTAGGAAATCAATCTCCGGCGAAATTCTCCGGCTTTTTTTGTTTGAAATTTATCAATTAACCAGACATGGTATAATTCCTCAGAAACGCCGATTTTCCGCTTTTTTAGCACTGATATCTACCATACCCGGGATCGTAGTAAATCCATAATAAAATGCAGGGTAATGCCAATCAAATTAACGGAGATTTATGGCTGCGTGTAATGTAAATTAAGATCTCGATAGCTTATTTTATGAAAGTAATAAATATACTTCTTCACAGGTTGTCTAATTCAGCATTAATCGCTAAAATGTTATTTTGTTCATTAATTTCGCATAAACACTGCGATTGCGCAACTCAGTTTGTTCTCATGAATCGCCGAGAGTACAATAGTATCTTTTTCTATCCATCTCAATCTTCTAAATATTGCATTTTTGATTGACTAAACTAGCTTATTTTTATATTCTGATTAATTATTACGGTTAATTTCATAATTATTTTCGCATAAACAGTGCGATTGCGCAATTCAGTTACTTCGCGTGAATTGCCAAGAGTACGTTAGTATCTTTTTCCATCCATCTCCATCATTTAAATGTTGCATATTAGATCGACCAAGCTAGCTTATTTTCATATTATGGCTAATTATTAAGGTTAATTTTTTAATTATATTTGCATAATTTTAATTTTTCTATTTAAAAAATGGGTATGAACTCTGTGAAGGGATATTTTCCAAAAAGTGGTATTAAAGCAATGATTTAGGCAAATAAAAAGGAAACCATCTTGGCAGGAATATAATTCAGTGCTATATATATATATATATATATATATATATATTTTTGTTTTTTAACTTAAAGATCAATATTTGTTATTCTCTTTAGTGAAAACCTGTGTTTTGCCAAACATAAATATTTGTTTTCATTATAAAGTAATTCTCACCGGCTAAAACCTTTATATATTTTTGTTTTATAATTTATTGTCCTGAACATTTATAAAATTGGTGTCCTGAATTTTCATATTCTACCAGTACTATGTCTGATATTTAATGCAGTATTTTTTTAATGCAGGTACTTGTACATAGTTAAATTCATTAGAAATGTCGTTTGAACATGTAGTTTAAAAAAAATCATTATAAATGTCATTCTCGCAAAATTTTACACATTCCAATTTTCCCAGGTTGGCAGGTATGATATTATATGAAGAGATCACGTGACCCACTTCAAAATAAAATATGGCATCCATCTTTTTTCCCAGTATCAAAATCATGATTTTTAAAGTTCTTTTTAATTTATATTTAGTGTTGCATCCGTCCTAAAACTGCTTTATTTTTGTATAATTTCTGTGCATCTATAGTCAGCGCCAATATAATTACAATATTTTTGGATTTTTCAATGATCATCAAACTTTGATTATTTCTTCAATGAAGCCTAATTTTATCGTATGCAGAATGTAAACACGTCAAGCTGTAAGATGAGTTGTATAAGAATTGCTGAATTTTTTAACACAAAATTATTTTGCTCTGGAGTCTGGAATATAGCTGATATGAATAAAATATTCATTGATTTTACATAGAGAAGCAGGTGATTTTTATAGCATTGCCTTTTTCGATGAAATTTTAAGCATGGAGTTGGAAAGTACTTTTACCTTAAACATTTTAAATTTTTAAGTAAAATAAATTATTGTAGTATTGTGATAATTTTAAAAATATCACCGTTGAATGAAAGGAATGGAATAAAAGTGTATGAATGAAATATAGAGCCAGGTGATTTATATTTCGATCACATCATTTGAATAAAGTTCATTTTTTTTCCATGAAGTTTTAAGTTTTCAAATACAATAAATTATTGTAGTATTGTGATTTTAAAAATATCACTGCTGAATGTATCACATTTTAGAGATGTTTAAATAAAATTGCATTGCAGTTGGAAAGTGTTTTAAAGTTTTTAAATAAAATAAATTATTTTAGTATTGTGATGAATGAAAGGAATGGAAAAATGTTTATGAATGAAATACTGCTTTTATATAGAGGCGATTTATATTTTGATGACGTCATTGGAATAAAGTTCATTTGTTTTCGATAAAGTTTTCAAATATAATAAATTATTGTAGTATTAGGATAATTTTAAAAATATTACCAAGGAATGCCATTTTAGAAATGTTTAAACCAGGCAATTTATATTTCAATGCCGTCATTTGAATGAAGTTCATTTTTTTGATGAAGTTTTAAGTTTTCAAATATAATAAATTAATATAGTATTGAGATAATTTTTAAAATTTTATCGAGGAATGTATCACATTTTAGAGATGTTTAAATAAAATTGCATTGCAGTTGGAAAGTGTTTCATGATCAATGTTTTATACATGATTGATCTTTCTTGTTTTTATTGTATTGTGGTTGTGTTGGTGTATCTCTGTGAAGTGTTTCAAATGCTTTCATTCATTACTTTTTCCACAGCTAATAAAAAATGAAAACATGAGTCTTTTTTACCTCCCTCCTTCTCTTCTGCAAATGAATGCTAAAACAAAACCATTGATATTTTCCTCTGTCTGGATGTGGACTTTTTTTCAATAATGCACTCAGTTTTTTTATACGTACTCAGTTTCTTTTTAACGTACTTGAATATTTTGTTTTCTATTATTTTTCTACCCCACATTATTTTATTCTTTTCATCATAGAAAAAATTAAATATTGGTCTTTTTTACCTAAATCTAGATGTGCAGAATTTCTGATACCATAAGCTAATAATTTTATTGTATTTTTATCATTCACAGCCCCACACACATTTTATTACCTCCCTCTTTGTATTATCAATTTGAAGAAACCCTATTTTTTTTTGTATTTGGGTTTGGCTAATGTACTAAGTAATTAAAAAGTTTTCGTACCTTACTTTTTTCAAGGAAAAGAAATATTTGATATTTTTACCATCTCCATTGTCTAGCAGGAAATCCAAACATGAAAAATTTCATCTTTTCCTTCATGTCTTGATGCACCCTTTTATTTGACACCCCACTTAATTCCTTGAGATGTTTTTTTTTGGCAGACTGATTTTTTTTCCCCTTACACCTGTCCTGGAATTTCAATTTTTGAATAATTATTTTTTATTGTTTTTGAGCAATTAATCTGCATCTCAAATTTGTAGATTGTAGGAAGAACTAGTTTTTGAGTAGGGTGGGGGTACGGTCAAACTGAAAGGTGTCTTGTTAATAGGATTAAATAAGAATTTAAATGCCAAATATACATAATATTATACTCTAAATATGCAGCATAAATATATTGTAAATTAAATATAATTGATATTTGAAATTGATATTTCTTAGTACATTGTTAATTTTTGATGGCCGCAATACCCACCTATTACCAGCATATCAGGATCAAAAACTATAAAAGTTATAATCTTAAGGTAGACCATACCACAGTGGTTAACAGAAGTTAACAGAAAAGAATGAAATTTATTTAGTACATAGAATCCTTATACACCATTATAATTAAAAAATATTTGATGACATTATTCTCTTACTAGAGCCATATTAGTTCATCTAGAGAGAAGTAATGCCAAAATCGTATTTATTGGTTGGACCACTTTCTAGAACGATTTAACAATAATCTTTAAAATTTTGGAAAATTAATGCTATTACTCATATAGTTAATAACAATACAGTACCTGATGCGGTCTTTTTCAATATTAGTCGCACACATCACAAGGCTCATCACATATCCACATTTCACAAGTCTTCATATCAAGATTTTTTGGAGCTCTGCTTCTAAGCTTGGTACTTTCTACTCAACTGATAAATACTCCAACTGAAAAACTGCTTGCTCTCAAACCTCTGCACTGTCGCCCCCTACTGTGATTTTTATATACAGTACAACCTCAAAAATCCGGACTTTGCCGATTCCGGATTTTCGATTTTTCCGGATTATAGAATTTGAATAAAATTTAGATTTAATATTAACTAAATACACTATAAAGCACTGTTTTTAGTAAAAATAATGGCAAAAGTTTAGTTAATCAATTAAAACATATTATTTAATCTAAAAAATAGGGCAAAAGAAATTTCCAGGAAAAAATATACACATTAATAATTTAGAATGTGTGAACGAAACGAAATGATAAAATTACATTTTATCATTTCGTTTAAATATTTGAATTAACATTTGTTATTTCATTAATTTTGGGTTAAGGGAAAGCAGTTTTCTTTATCCTGTAGATGGGCATTATTTCTGCTTGGTTATAAAGCTTCTTTGTTCAAGACCTTTAATTGCATGATCGATTGTTTGCATAAGATTATCAATGGGTATTTTTTTTTCTCCACATTTATCGTCGCTACTTTGATTTTTTTTACTTAATATCATATTGCGAATTTCGCCATCACTCAATTTATTTACGATTGGTGTATTATCATCACAGTGCAGAACTTCCGTTATATCGGCTTTGTCGAGATTTAATGAAGTGCCGAGATTTAATAAAGATCGAGGATTAGCACTTTTGCCGATATATTTAAAGGTGTAAATGTGTTTAAACCGTTTTCGCTATTAACGAACAAAAAACAAAAAATATCTGTGATAAAATGTTACAATAACGTTTTAAAGTGTTTAATATTAAAAATTACATTGTTTCAGAAAAATATCTTTTTCAATAATGAGAAAAGGAAATTTTGATAATAAAAATTCCGTATTTAAATGAGGATGTATATTTTATGCGAAATAATTCATCGGGAGTTGTGACTTGAATAAGGGAGAGGAGAGATTAACGCTAATAACATAATTCACGCTCCAACCACGAGCCAATCTACGGCAGTCCATCCAAACATTCATTTCATTTCCGGGTTCAGAAAGTCGACCGGAAAATACGGTATTTGTTTATAAAATATAATTTAATATAAATAATCTTACCCTGTTGTTTTAAATTCGTGAATTCGTCAGTCCGGAGGGAAAAAAAAAAAAAATCCCAGAAAATTTTGAAAAAGTCTGGAATTTGGAGGTTTCTGGATTTTGGATGTTTGGATTTTCGAGTATTCTTTTTTTTTCTTCCAAAAAATTCTAGTATATTTTTAACTCCCCTCTGGTATGTAGACTCACTATCGCCACTCAGATCCTCATAAGCCGCTTACTTTAAAGCTTCTGGGAATCCACCATGCTAATCCCTTTAGCTGATGTCTCTCTTTTTGACTAATTAATCAATGCTTTAGGTTTGTGGCATTACATTCTCACTCCGCCGTGAAAAGAAAACTGAAAGTTACTCCTTCAAAGTTCATTAACAGTGATAAGAAACTGACAGTTCAAGTTCAACTTTTCACTCATAAAAATAATACTGACAGCTAGTTCATCGTCAAGTTAATCTATAGTCCATACTGTGTATGCAATTCTCACTTTTAACTCATACTGTACCGTAAACTATATGAAGATTATCAACATAGTATTCTATTTAATATTAAAATTACAAATTTTGATATATTATTAGCAATACATAATTTTCTTTCTTCTTTTATAGAATTATTTAAACAAAATATATAATTACATAACAGCATTTATTAATTTATTATTACCATACATCAGAGTTTCCTCCAGGCACTTTTGGAAGGGCGTAGTGCCCTGCCTGCCCTTTTTTACCAGAACAGCGCCCTCCTTGCCCTTTGTACGAGAAGAGCGCCCTCCCTGCCCTTTTGTTAACAGATCAGATCCCTGGCTTATCCTTTTGTTAAGAGAGCAATGTTTGTCCTCAAACGAAAATCAACCAGTTCTTGTATTACCTCAGATAAGTCACAGAGCCCTTTCTCTGCGTTTATTACCTTAAATTTTGATCGTGTCTATCTCCCTCCCCCCCCCCTGCCGCTCCCTCCTCCTTCAAAGAAAGAAAAAGGGTGATCTAGTGCCAATAAAAAGAGGATTGACAGCCCCATATCACTTCTTTCCTCCATTGGAAGAAGAAAAAACAAAACGAAAAGGGGAATAATAAACACATACATTCATTTCTTCTTCCATCTGGAGAAAATTTTCAAAACAGTTTTCTTTTTCAACTTAATTTTTCTTAAATTATTTCATGTTTGATATGCATTTTAGTTATAAAGTTCTGTAAATGTAAACCCTGTAAGCATATTTGCTCTAAAACAAATATTTAAAAATATAGATTTCCGGACTAGGATTCTTTGCGCCATTTGCGGGAAGATGTTTACGCTGATTCCGCCGATTCAGTCAAAACCGGAGGATGATAGAAAGAGTGGGGGAGAAAAGTTGTTAGATTAGCGCTGTGATTTTAGCCAGCTTGAATGAAATATGGGAGAGCTTATTTTCTTTATATTGTTTATTAATTGCCTTTAGCTACCAGCCTAGTCGCGTTTTCGAAATTTTCTTAATACGCTTTCTTGCTGTAGACTGCGTATCTCCGCTATGCACGAAAGTCACGGCTGAGAGTACTCCCATTTGTAGTTAGTGTAATAGCTATCGACTGTGTATTTGTCTACCTGTGCCCTTAGAGAGAATCGGACACCACTCAAGTGGTGGAACCCAGACCACTCAAGTGGTGGAACCCGGACTCCCCAACAATTCTTGAGGGAGGAGAAGGCATGAAAAATGCACAAAAGAGGAAAATGAAATATGAAGGAGAACCCAGGCATTTTTATGGGTGGCCCTGATCTGACCACTACGCGTTACATACAATATAATGAAAACTCCGCTCGTGTCAATAATGATACGCGGACTGCGAGGACATATATTTACAAAATTAAGCGCCTTCTTTTAACGATTGTATGTAATCCGTCTACAATGCATGCAATAATGATATATACCTTGTGCGAATCGTGTGACATTGTGTTATGAACATGCGCACTATGCGGGCTTATGGCTTAACAGATTAGTCCCTTTGCACGACATCCTCATAGCAGATTTGAAACACAAAATAACCCCCCTCATATTAGTGGACTCATCTTTGGCCCGCTCCGTGGACACATGCAATAATAATAATCAAGCTCATTTAATAACAATACGCCTGCTTTATGGACGTATGCAGTAGTTGCGTTCGCGTACTCGCCCAGTACGCGAGTTTACGGCTAAAGATACGGATGCTGCGCAGATACATGCACGTACGTTGCTCGCACTATTAATAACTCTGCTCCATGGAATAATGATTAACTTAGACTATAATTGCATTTGATGTAAAAATAGCATTTATTCAATGATAAATTTGTTCTCAACAAAAGAAACATTTTCATACCTTAGTGATGGTGGCTCCAGTCCGATGAAGCCAAAATGGTTAGGAATGAATAATATTTTGTAAAATAAAACTTCAGTAAAGTTCAATAAAGCTATTCGATTTTTTCAGATGCATTTATATTGTTTACAGGATTTCAAAGTGCTACAAATGACTCACTAACTGTTTATAGCTAGTTAGTACTTTAGTTTTCACAACGATTTTATCTGGATGCTTTGACCATAGACTTCAGGTTAAAATATAAAATTTACGAACTTGTTTTTCAGTATATAAATTAAACTTATCTGACCTGAAATCAACCTGACCTATAATCTATAAACTTGCTTGGTGGCACATAAATATGTACTTGAATAAGTATATTTTCATTTCTATTGTTCAAACCTAACAAATCATTACATATTTTTAGAATCTCCAACTTAATTTAATGCCCTGATTTTTTAAACAAAATAAGATTATCTCATACTTATGCACAAATATTTCACCAAGGAGTAAGTAACAGATTCAGCTGAAACAATAGTAACATTTTAAGTAAATTAAAGCTTTCCCACACATTGGAAAACCCAGGTTAAAATACTAAAATATCGAAATTATAACCACTATACTTCGCAAACAAAGAGTTCACCCAAAATCCAATTATATACACTTGTAGGGATTTCAAAGAGCTATATTTTTGCATAATTGTTTACAGGTTTAGTTTTTGAGATAGCATTACAAACTTGCAAAAGGGGAAATTTTCACTCTTCAACTCGACAAAACGATTACTCGAAAACTATAAGCACATTTTTAAAACATAAATATAGATTTAGCAACTAAATTTCCTAATACATGCTTTTATCCTTTACTATTTATATTATATCTGTCTTTTATGGTTTCGAAGATATTTCGAGTAAAAATAAGCAAAATGAAAAAAAAAAACACTTGCTCGGACAGATACTGAAGTTTTTCAAAAAACAAGTTCAAAATATTAAAAATTTGAAATTAATTTTATATATTCACAATCTTGACCCTATTTCCTACAAAACAAGAAAATATATTTACATTTTTGTCTATTAGACTTAGAGGTATACGCGACAAAATGTTTACATTTTTTTGCAATGCTCTGATTTTCGTCATAAAAATCCCAAGCATAAATGTTATTCAAACATAAAAAATATGTGCCCTTTTTATCTAAGAAGTGCCCTTTTTCTAGTAACAGCACCCTGCCCTATTTTAATCCTGGGGGAAACTCTGCATACATCTTGTTTATCATTTTACTTTATAACTTATTGTACTGCAACTACAAACTTTTGATTTTTGGTTATGTTCAAATTACGTATAACTTACATTATTTATTAATTATATTCATAATTTCACTGAATCTTGATATTTCATTTATTTAATATTTAATTGAAAATTAAAAACTATCTTTTATAAGTCTACAACAGTGCTTATTATCTGCCTGCAGATATTAAGATTAAATTGTCTCCTTAGATAAGATTTTTCAATGGTCCCTATGGGCTATCTTTCGAGGTTCAATTAATTTCTTTATTTTTTAAATTTTGTAAAACATTTAATTAATTTTTTAAATACATTTCTTAATACATTTTATGACTGTTAGAAATGTTTTTTATTAACAACTTATAATTTATTTATTAATCTAATATTAATTTTCATTGTGCTATTACATATTATTACATTACCTTATTTAAATTAATTTTCTTACATGTTTAATTTGTTAAAAACTCTGTATCTTATTTTGCTTAATTTAATTTTTGATTATCATGCTGCTATATATCTTGCAATACCATTATTTTTCAATCATAACCTCACTACATTTCTTCTTGATATTGATATCAATTGCTTACACTACAGTTCTCAATTTCATCATAACTAAAACTCAGATTTATCTGCTACAAAACTGATACGAATTTTAGCTTTATCTGATACTTATTTATATTATTAATATATGGCACTTAATTGTATATTGGTAATATTTAAAGAAATTTATAATTTAAGCAGCTGCACAGGCATTAATTAATTTTTTTGAAAAATAATGCTTATAGAAAATAGAGGGTTTGAGCTTGTTATCTATAAACTTCTAAAAACTTTTTGATATACCATTAAAAACTTCTTAATTTTTGTTTTCAAAATTGAGTACAAACCTTATGTATGGAGCAAGATAAACATTATATAACTTCTTAATTTTTTCGCTTCTTAAAAACTTTTTGATATACCATTAAAAACTTCTTAATTTTTGTTTTCAAAATTGAGTACAAACCTTATGTATGGAGCAAGATAAACATTATATAACTTCTTAATTTTTTCGCTATGAGAAAAAAACTCCTCTTATACTATATATCTCCAGATCATCAGTATATCTCCAGATCACTGCTATATATCTCCAGATCACTGTATCACTATTCCAGATAATTGAAACTACAATATTACTTTGTGAAAACCCAATGCAGCCAAACCTGTTTGAAATGGAACCCATAGGAAACAGAATACTGTCATAAACAGAAAATATTTTTAGCCCCATCCAAAAATATAGGAAATTTATGGTGATTTCCCTGTGTAAAATGGGATGCAATGCAGAAATGGATAACTAATTTAAAGTAATTTGTTAATAAAGCACTTGTGGTAATGAACTAAGAGTGAAAAAATGACAAAGTGTCGCACATAAATTACGTTATTTCTAAAAAGGAATTTTTATAATTTTCTGAGAACTGTTTCAGAAATTCAAGACTTTTCAATTAATCAGGGAGATTCTGAAATGCTAGAAATATTAAACAATGCACAATTTTTGACTGAAAGTCACATCATTAGGGAGACATATGTAAAAAAAAAACATGTTGGATTATTTTAAAAGTTTATCTCAATAAAAATACAGTGATTTGTTTTGGTTAGTTATTTGTTTCATGGTAAACAGTGATATTTTCCCGGTAAGTCAATTTATCTATTTTTTAAGGTATGTAATAAGATAATAGTCAAGGACATGGGGTATATTATTTTTAGTATTTACATATACTCATGTGATTGCAATATGCAAAAATGTACGTATACATATTTAGAATAATTAAATTAGGTATTATGGTATGACATAGTATTAATTAAGTGCAAATATAAAACTGCCAAAATTTTCCTAAAATAAAAGTAAACATATAGTGAAACAAATAGTATACGAAAAGCAACAACTGTATCAAATCTGTATCTATACTACGTGTTAAAACATATTAGTATATATAGTGCCATTTTCATAGGAAAAAAGATAGGTAAAAAACTCCATTGTGATGAGAGTTGCAATATCAATATAAAGAAACCCTTGGTTATTTAAATAAAATGTAATCAACTTTTATTTATTTATTTTTATTTTTTATATATCAGTTTTCTTAAAAAAAAAAAATCAATTCAAAACACAAATAGAGATTAAGATCACTAACAATGGGTAATAAATTATTTAGAGATTAAATTTCTTTGAGTGTTCAATTTTCCACTGTTTTAAATGCTTTTTAATTAAGTGTAATGTGTTAGATTTTGATGATGTTTCGAATTAGTTTTTAAAAGTGCAATTGTCTTGTGGACAGAAAAATTTTATATGAAATGTATGAAATTTCTAAACTTCAAATAAAGTAAATAAAAGTATTTTATTAAAAGCTGGGGATACGCCCTATCCCTGAATATCCCCAGAAAAAAAAGACGAGTGTATGTGTATGTATTCCCAACTTTGTGATCCGGGAAGTCACTTCTTCTATTAAACATGTCTCTGTACAACACACAGCAAGATATAAATATACAGATATGCATAAGATCAGTCACATTTTAATATAATATATTTCTTAATTCTATATTATATCTAAACAGAAAATGTTTCTATTTTTAATGAGAAACAATACTCTTGACTTAACAGTGTAAATACAAGTGTGCTTATATTTAAATTCCAAGTAATTCATTTTGCAGAACGTTTTTAAGGTGTAAGAATCATTTACTAAAGTCTGTGATTAAAGAAAAGCTAGCAAAGTAAATTTCTCTTCCAATGACTAATAAATTTGTTTTTTAAAAGTTGAAAGTGGAAGTTTCAAGGTTCATAGTGAAGTCTTTCTTCATATTGTATAATGGTACTCTTATTTATTTATTTATTTATTTATTTTTTACTGGATGAATCTAATAAATGTACTGTGTTATTTTAAAATGTTATCTTTTGTATTTGTTTATATATATATATATATATATATAAAATTAGATTTTTCACTTATTCGCCACTATACTTCATTTTCATGTTATGGTTTCTTTCAGTTTGGAAATACATGTTATTGTAATTCTGTTTTACAAGCCTTGTACTTTTGCAAACCCTTCCGTGAAAAGGTTCTGGACTATAAAGCTAAAAATAAGAGAACTAAGGAAACTTTGTTAACATGTTTAGCAGATTTATTCTACAATATTGCCACACAAAAGAAAAAAACTGGTACAATTGCTCCAAAGAAATTCATTGCCCGTTTACGTAAAGAAAATGGTAAGTTACTTATTTTTGAATGAATTACCTGTAAACTGATGTATAAAAATTATTTTTCAGAGTTCCTTAACATTTGAACCATAGGATTAATTCCATTAGAGACCAGTAATATCTAACACATTATAGCCACCCCAGTTTATTAATGGTCACATGCGAAATGTAATTATAGCTAAATATTTAAAGGATAAGATTAGTTTCTAAATATATACTCAATCTCTATCACACACACACACACACACTGTAATTTATTTATATAAACAAATCAATCTTTTCTACTATGACAGCTGTATTCCCAATAGTTGTGGCGCATATATGATCACACATGAAAATTTCAAATCCCCCTTGAAAAGAAACAGAAGGCAAAATACATTCCTTGAATTTCACTAAAATGAATCATTAGTGAAACAGAGTGTTTT
This sequence comes from Amaurobius ferox, assembly GCA_951213105.1. Taxonomy (NCBI): domain Eukaryota; kingdom Metazoa; phylum Arthropoda; class Arachnida; order Araneae; family Amaurobiidae; genus Amaurobius; species Amaurobius ferox. Next base: position 29,732,231 of record OX578133.1, read on the forward strand.
GCATACTCAAATTGTGGTGATAAGGTAAGAAGATCGCTCTTTACTAAAAAAACAATTTGAATGCAAGAAATTTCAGCACATACGTTGCTGCCAAGGTTCTATCCGAGTGAACTAGGCTTCCGAAAATCACTCATCCTAGCCAAATTAAAATTTGGTGAGAATGGCTAATTATCTGAAGTTGCTACTTTCTCGCAAGGGCTTAAGGTTAGTGATTCTGTAAAAAAAATGAAGTGGTCATTATCGTAAAATTATAGCAATTGCTGCCCGCTTTTCCCTCTACTAAAAATTTCTTGAAGAAAAACCAAATTGTCATCTACGGATTTTTCACTCCCTGCTTAAGCATAAACTTAGCTAGTGCACATTATCAATGCCTTCTTTCTTGTTAAACACTGCAAAAATAAACAAACGATGTATTGCGATAGTACTACGGTTAAAGTTGAAGTATTGGATATTTTCGGCTAACTATTTAGATTACGAATCGTTTGTTTAGTGTATGAATTGAAACACATTTGAGTTCCTGCAGATTGTATCTTAGCTGACTGGAATATGCTAATTTTCTGTATCACTGGAAATGGTACACTCTGGAAGCATCATAACAGATGATGGGTATAAATGCCCATTGCTGGTAAAGGCATTTTAGTCATGGTTAGCCTTGATGGGAATTTCTAAACCTAGCTTTTGAGGCTTTTGAAGTTTTTGCCTTGAGTTTGCTTAGATAGTTCTTGTAATGTTTGTAGCTGGTGTCGAGCTATGTTATGTTAATAGCTGATGTGTTATGGCTAGGCTCTATATTGAAGCTATGTTCTTCTGATGTATTTCTGTAAGCTGCATCAAAGTCAACGATGCATGCTATTTTCATTTCTGTTTGATTTTATTTCATGAGTAATAAATTCAGTTTTTATTTTTATTCATTCAAAGTACTTCTTTTGCAACACTTCGTGTCATACCAGACCATTGATTTTCAACAGGTATTCGGCTAGTGTAATACTGTCACAAGCTGGCCTTTATTTTAAATGCTTATCGTCTCGAACTAGTTCGAGAGTTCGTTCCTTCAAATTGTACTATTAAACACACTTTTGTGCTGCACACTATTAAACTTATGTGCTATTTATTAAACACACAATTGTGCTATTAAACACACTTTACTATACGCACATAACATGTATATTCTACATATCTATTTACACATATACACAGATTCTTGATTATTCATATATCATAATACTCAGACTCTGCAAGTCTCATCGTCCTTTTAGATCAGAGTCCAGAAAGCAAGTGCTCATTTTTTCGCCCCCCCCCCCTTCCCGACAGCCTGATTCCAAATTACTAGGCCAGCTGTGCTAATATTGAAGAGGTAAGATGGCGGATCGAAAAGAACTTCTTACCAGTTCTTCTTTGCTTGGACAGAAGGGTTTGTGACAAATACTAAATGTCTTTACAACTTCCTCAACGAGCAAATTAATTGCTGTTGATTTAAACTGTGTTGCAATGTGCAAAAGTTTTAAAACTGTTTATAAATATATAAAATACAGACTTTTTTCAAATTCCTCAACAAGCATGTTAGTTGCTGTTAATTGCTACTGTGTGGTGATGTAATATAGTATTGATGAAAATCCTCTGTTTATTGCATAAGGATTTTGTATATAAATTCTAAAGTGAATTATGACTTTTTATCAAAAGTGTTTCATAAAAATGATTATACACAACATTAGATATTTTTGTAATTTATGTTTATACACTGAAAATTCTTTCACGGTACCATTTAAAGGCTTTCAAACTTATAGAATTTCGTTGAAGTTACACTTTTCAGATATATAATGGTGTTTCTGTAAGACACAATCTACATGATGGTGCCGAATTGTTGGACACTCAAGTGTAAACAAACAAATATATTGTAATTGCTTTATGGTTAAAACTTTTACTGTAGATATTTTCTGAGTAGCTGTTTTTAACCCTTTCGCGATGGCGGCATTCCGGAACTGCCGCAGCCCAAAGGACGGAGCACTTCGCTTCCGAACTGTTCCTACGGGATGGCAAGTTTTTTGCGCTAAGCCTAACTCTCGAAAAAAATTCACTGAAAATCATCTATTCAACACAGAAATCTACTTCTTTCAGGAATAAAAGAAATATTTATTTTCTATTTGATGTATAATTTTCATACAAATCTGAATACAAAATACTCGTTAGTTGTTCCCATTCTTTTATTCGAAATAAATGAATAATTTCACTGCCTCTAAAACCCAAACAAAAAAAAATATTCACTTATATTCCTATGATTCACCAAAGAAATCAGAAAGCTCAAATGAAAATGACACCCGAAACTCAATTATAAAATTCTTGATGCTGCGAGAAGTGCTCTATTTGTTTATATTACAAAACCATGTTTCACCACTCCAAATGGAGAAATAATTCATTGGATCCTCCCTATGCCAAGGTCAAGTATCTGCAAAATACATTGAAGTTGTTTCCACGGGCATTTAACACCATCTAGTAGACAAATAAATTCAAATAAAAACATTTCACATAGAAACACGCGTACGTGCCACTCGCCGTTTAGGGTAAAGTTTTCTCCATCACGAGTGCATGCTGTCCGTCCTTGAATGCAAGTTCGCAGCCAACACTCGGGCGTGACAACCGTCACGAAAGGGTAAAGAAAGATTGTTAAAGAAAAATTGTTTAAAAAAGATTGTTTGTTAAGGGCTCCTAAAAGAATTTCAATAGGGTCCAAAGTGTATATTACTTATTGAGCATAAAGTGTATTTTACTTATTGAGCACAAAGTGTATTTTACTTATTAAAGGTCAATGCAGATTAGGTCTTGACTTACTGGAATATGCCATTTTTTTGTATCCCTGGAAATTAGCATACTTTGGAATTATTGTGGTTAAAAGTTGGTATAAATGCCTGGTGCTGATAAAGGCAATTTAGCTTTTGTTTAGAAATGGATACTCATAGCTATATTCTGATGTTTTTCAGAGCTTTTATGCTTGTATATAAACATCTCATGTCTCAAGAGCTTATGTTATTGCTCACATAATAGAGCAAGATGATATGCTACATTTTGTTTTACTAAATGATGCTGGTTAAATAAAATGCCAAGTATCCTGTACAAATAGCTGTGTTTGAGCGTAACTGTGCTTTTATGAAGCACCCATATTTAGAAATATCTAAGTCAAAAGACACTCTTGTGTGTATTATTTGTAATTTCTCCTCTTTTTGTATTAAAAAAAATCTTCATTTCCACTTACTGTTGATTTTCTTGAAGTTTATACACATGAAGTTTATACACTGCAAGATGATTTTACATGCTTGACCTGTTAATTGCCAGAATGTTTTGTGTTTCTGTCATTGATTAAGCACCTGCTTAGTGGGCACATAAGCCGCTCAGTCCATTTATGTGATCTGAGTGCATCTGCGCAATGGGTGTGATATGCTCTAAATTAGTACCTTTCACCCACCTTTGATCTGATGCACTACCATGTAGGCCATTAATTGACTATGTGCTAAATAAACACTTAAATCAAAACTGTATGTGCAGAGGTGTTATATGCTTTAAATAAGTGCAGGGGTTCAGAAAGAAAGATAAAGCTGGAAGAGTGAGTAGTTTGTGCATAAGTAAGCTCCATTGAAAAGGTAAAAAAAAAAGAGAGAGGTGTACATAAAATTGACTAATCAGGTTAATTGAAGCTTATATATATATATCAAAACGTATATGGAAAAATGAAAGGGATTATAAGATAATACCAAATATAAAAAATCTGAATGATATCTTGTAAATTCACGAAGTTAGAAAACTGATATTCCAGAAGTTAGACTTTTAGACTGCAAAAATAAACACTATATTCCCAATAATAAATGAAAATTCCCATATCTCTAAATATTTCACTTTTCATAACAATCAGTCACTAATACTCTGCGATTCCAAATACTATGTAAAAAAGGTTTCTTGTGATGTCATGAACTGACTGTAGTTAACTTTTCTACTGACATTGCAAGCAAACTTGTTTTCCACTTGCAAATGAATTGAACAAGTAATATCACCCCCACCCTGTTCAAAGTCAATAACAGGGTTCCATTCATCTACTGTAGCACATTTAAAAAAGAAGATCATGCCTTACAGAAATCATACAGAAGATCATCTGAGATCATGCCTTACAGAAATCATAATTAATGAACTGATAGCTCTAAGAAAAACATCTTTGTACTGGAGTAATATATAATACTAGCAGTGATTACTCGGCGTTGCTCAGGATTTACGATGCAAAACTCTGATAAAAATTACACCGGAACATATAGGGCCGTGAATCTTATACATTGTGTGTTTCACTATGAAACAAGTAAATTCATTGCATTATGTAAGAAAAAAAATCATTGCATTATATAAGTCATAGCTGCTTCCGGCCTATTGCCGTGCCTATAGCATGCCCTTTGCAGCTAGGCCCTCCGGGCGGGTGGCCCTGACGGGCAACATCTCGGAATGTGATTATTAGGTGTCCACAATTGATGTACAGTTTGAAAGAAAAACTAAAATTACTCTTAAACGCTAGGCAACAATGCAAATGTTAACAAATTAAATGACATAATCCTAATTTGTTAGATTTTACTGCAAAGCTTGCTTGCAAATCCCAATTTTTGATTTTCCTCCTGGAGCTAAAACATACAAATTTTGTGAAGTTCCTACTCTTGAGCATGCCACATACAGTTTGCCATGAGAGAAGCAAGGACTTTCTAAATTCATGCCTACAAACTTAAGGGTTTGTCCTTGAGCTTTGTTAATTGGTCATGGCACATGCCAGTCTAACTGGGAACTGGACTCGTTTGAAGCTGAATGGTAGGTCAGTTGATATCAACACTATACGAGGTATGGGTACATCCTCTCCTTTTGCCTTTCCCATTAATACCGTGGCTTCGATGACATTTGATAAATTGTTTTTGACACAGTCGTGTTCCATTGCATAGTTTTGGTGGGTCCAGATTCCGCAGAAGCATTACTGGTGATCCTTTCTTTAATTTCAAGATATGAGAAGGCATTCCAGGTGGCTCAAGGTAGTACAAAAATTCCAGCGGGTAATTAACGGCATAATCGGTGTCCACTGTAGAGTCAAATGACTTGTCATGTTATAAGAAAGAATCTTCCTCATAAAATGTTGCTAATTAAATAACCATTTTGATTTCTTAATACTTTTCGTTGTTGAGTAAGCCTGTGAAAAATAAACCATGGCGATAGAGTTTCCATTTAAATTCATATTTCAAACCTGCGATTTTCAAAAGTGACTAATAATTTCAATAAACTCCCACAAAACTCATTAATTGACTTTCATATTTGATCATGTTTGAGATTTAATTGACTTTCACTTTTTAAACCAAAGATTTCTAACCTTTTTCGTTGGGAATCATGGAGTTAGAGAGTAAAACTCCTAGAAAAAGTTTTGTTTTCCATTAATATCTCGACAACCCTTGGTCTTAGAAACTCGAAACCTGGACTAAATTTATAGGGGACTATTTCAAAGCTACCCACAAAATTTCATTAAATTCAGTGCAGCTGTTCTCCTGTGACGATGAGACAAACGAAAGTTTCGTTTTTTATTAATATCTCTACAACTCCTGGTGTTAGAAACTCAAAACATAGACTAAATTTTAAATGAGGCTATTTCAAAACTACCCACCAAATTTCAGCAAATTCGGTTCAACCGTTCTCCTGTGATGTTGGATCATACATACATACATATTTTTCTTCTTTATATATATAAATTCAAAAGATCTGCTGTTCAGTTATGAAGATCTGATTGTCAGTAAATTTTTATATATCACAATTTTGAAATCTATTATATTTTGAAAACATAAAAAAGTATATATATTTTTAAAAATTCATGAAAACATGTCTATTGTTGGTATGGATTCTGTTCAAAGTTTATTTGAAAGAGAATTTATCAGTCTTACAGATGGTGTTAAGATGGAAACTCTGTGTTTTCGATCGTTAAAGAACCAGTTTGCATGAAAATTGTACAAAATGGCACTTCAACATTTAATAACTAAGAAACTAGTGTGAATTAAAAAAAATATCTGGACAAGACAGTTTTTCTCAGGAGCCTGAGGTACCTCTATACAAATATTCATGGTTGTAAGACACTTAGATTTTCTTTTACAGATGAACAAATGGACAAACACCTTTTTTTACTATTATATATATTTAGCATGATCAGTGGGCACATTTGAAAACCCTCCACAGTTATAACCATCAGCCACCGGTCTCGACCAGAGCATTTGAAAACTAGATCATAATCTTTTGGTCATGACCGCTGCCATTTGAAAATTCATTTTGGTTACTGTCTGATTATGACCAGAATGACTGAGATTTCTCTCCAGTCTTAACTATTATGTGGTCACGTGATGTGCAGAAGACTCATTTTGCTGAAAATGATGTTTGGAACTATGGATAACCGTGCTGCACTTTTTTCTGCTGAGCAACTAGATAACCAACAAACAACTGTGACATATCAGATTATAATGGGGATGACCAATTCGTTGACTTTTCAAATGTGCCCAATGCCAGTTCCCTGCAGATGAACCCTAATGAGAATGAAATTGATCCAGTGTCATTGTTTACATCTCTGGGAATATTATTTTTAACTTTAAAATTGCTTTAAGTGTTAAATGAGCTTTTGCTGAAACATTCATAAATTTTGTTTCACTAAGTGAATCCTGTATAAATTACTTTAGAGATGCTGCTTTTATGCATTCACTTAATTGCGGCTCATACAAATCATGTTAATATTGTTTTACTCTATATTTATATTTTTCAGTGTAGTTATAAAATATAAAACAAATGAAGCATGATATATATATATATATACATGTATTTTTTAGAAATATATTGTTTATTTCACAATGACGACAACTTCTGCTTATAAAATGTATTTCCTAATTAAAAGCAGACACTTTGAAAATATTTCATATTCTGCTTTAAATTAGAAAGTACATCTTGTTTTTATATTGTTTACATCATATCTTCTAGGTTGTCATGAAAGGTACTTGAAGCATAAAAAATGACAACTTGAAAGATCTGAATATCATAACTTTATTCATGCATAAATATGCATTTACAGGAATAAAGTGCCCAAATTCAAAAATAATTACAAGCAAAATTGAATTATTTGTCATTGTGAGGTTCTTTCATAAAGATTGTTGCATGAGGTTTCTTGTCTCAAGGCCTCATAATTTTGAATCCTTTCTGACAAATCTTGCAATTACTCCCAGTATAGTTTAAATTATAATTCTATGCTTTAGTAGCCAGCCTTTGTACATTACTAATCACTTTTAGTTAAATAAAGATAATATAACTTTGACTCCTGAACCTATAATATTGATTGATAATAAATGTTACATACATTAAAATGAATAAGTAATTAATTATTGCTCTGGATTTTTAATTACTTTAGCCAACCTATTTATGCTAAAATTTTCTTTTGCAAATTTATTTTGACTTTTTATAATTGAAAAGTTTGATTTGATTTGATTTATAAATTCTCAAATTCTAAAGATCATTGTTTTGTTAAAGACACACAGTAGTATATATAACAATTAGTATACCATGATTTTTAATTTTGACATCACCAATTTTTTTTTTCAATTGTCAAATTGAATTTTCTTTCACAAAATGTGACAATGGCAATTGGCAGTGCAATCCTTGAGCAATTAATTAAAAATTTAATATAGAAATAATTTGATACTGAAAATATTTTGTTTATTTTGTGCTTATTTTATTCTTCAAAAATTTAATTTGATTTGTAAGGATTTTTTTATTAACTTTTCTTTATCATCACTAAAGTAGTTGGTATAATAGTAGTTGGTCTGCATATAAATTGTTAATGAAGTAGCTACTAGACAACAAAAATTTAATGGCCACATTTGAAATTTATTAGCTAGATAACTAGTGGTTATTATAAATTTAAACTATACTCCTAAATGACCTTAATCTTCTGGCAGTTAATTATGATTATGTAAAATAATTCTGAAAGTGAATATGAAAATAGGTCAATTGAAAACAAACAGTATGTGCAGAAATTTAGTAAACAGACTATGAGAAAATGAAAATTTCTCTGATTCTTGATATTTCTTTAGAGCAATTATTTTGAAGCACAAAGGCATAGTCCTGTAGTGGATAAACTTGATATACTACATAATCTATTTTTGCAACTTTTTATTAAATATGAATTTTAAACTTGATCTTAAGTAAGTTAAATTGTCAGAATTGGTCAGTAATCCTCATGCCAGAGTTTATTAAGTGGTTAGTCTTCTAAAGAATATTTCTTACACAATAAAATATTTTTTTTTGTCCTATGTATCTGGTTTTGTGCTGTAATATTTGGTTATATGTGAATCATACTGTTTTAAAATGCAAAAAACTGCATAATTGTAATTCATGAATTTTTTTGTATTTGCAGAAGTGTTTGACAACTACATGCAGCAGGATGCACATGAATTTTTGAACTATTTGTTAAATACAATAGCTGATATTTTACAAGGTACTGATATTAATGTATTAAATTTCTATTAAGTTTGTTATAATTTCTGAAACATGCTTTTATATACAGTGTTCATTTCATATTCATTCTCACCGCCTGTGGGCCATAGTTTCTCCATCATTGCTGCTCATCAGTGGTGGTGCTCATTGGTACAGTACTGCTCATTAACCTAGTAATGAGATGATCAGCAAGCACAAAACTTTTTAAAGCAAGAATTTTAGAGGGTTTTTGTTTTTGCAGAAGAATTTTCTATTAGCTGAGTAATGATGTAGAGTATTAAACAGTGGATGGAGTATAATGCTGTATATCATCACTAGATTCAAAGAACATTCTTCTGCCAAAAAAATTCTAAATCTTTGCTTTAAGGAGTTTTGTGTTTGCTGATCATCTCACCGTGTGCCCTGAGCTAACATACAGCAATAACCATACAACCATTGTCCACAGGTGGTGATAGATGATCAGTTCAGTACTTGCTTGCTGTTCTGGAGATCTAAAAAGGCTTCATGGTCATGAAAAAGAATTTAGCCAGGTTTTCATTATGGGAAAGAGCAAGTTTAAAGTTAAGGGAGTTAATGTAAAGTGATACAGATTGTCAGTAATTTAAAAAACCTTAAAATTTGTTACATGCATACATGTGTTATAATAGGCTGTGTTAATAATTTATTTTACTAATATTTTTATTGTGATAAACATGAATTCAAGAATTAGAGTAACACAAAGTCTTAAGTAAAAGTCTGCTGACTAAGGTAATCAATTAACAACTTAAGCATAATGCTATTCAACAAAGAAATAACTAAAAATAACTCTCAGCAAAAAACTCATATTTAATTCAAATCCCTCAGAAGGAATAGATTCTTAATCCAGACATATAAATAAAAGGCCCAATTGAATCGTTAAGTAATTATCTAAAATTTTCTATAATATGTTGTGTAATAAAATAATGGGTAGTACTGGATCGAGAACCAATTGTGGCATGCAAATATTGTATTATAATAATATAGCACACTTATTAAAATAAAACAAAATAAGGATCTATGAAATTGCAATTTTATTAATCTTGCACATGACTTAATTGAGGACTAAAAAATATGGTTCATAAAAATATAAAACAATCCTTGACTACTATTTATTAATCAGTCAATTTAACCCTTTTAGGGTAGAGTAAATATTTAATACGTAGAATTAATATTTTGCTTCTAAAATCTTCTATTACTGAATTTTAAATACTTATACACTGATCTGCTATTACATTGGTGTGTTATTATCATTATAAATTAATATGTTCAATTGTCAACCATCATATAAAGTAAAATAGCTTGCATGTTTTTTTTTACTATAGAAGACCACAATTGCCAAATTGAGAATGATTATATTTTTTAAACACTTGCTGCAGTGGTCTTAATATTAATAAATTCAGTTATAGGGGATAGATACATACTCTGTTGTGCTATTTTGACTAATTCATTGAGTGTATAATAAAGCAATTTACTTTCAATTAACACTGAACAACACACAATAGTGGGTTATCACAACAACAAGTACTATTTAAATTTATGACTCTCCGGCAACAAGCAAGTATTATTTTAATTTACGCCTCATTATTCAAAACAGAAACTCAACTATTTCCAGGCATGGTAGGTGCATACAAAACCCGCCAGAGAATTAAATGTCAGTTAGTGTGCAGCTAGTCCTTTATATAAATAATTTATTTCAGTGATATTAAACACTAGTTTAGCAGAATAAAGAATAAAAACTGGAATAAAATCTTTAATTTTATTTTTGTAATTTTCATAGCCCCTAGTCCATAAACATGGCCCCCAGCTGTGCTCCCATGTTCTGGGATCATATATTGTTTAGTCAAGTAAAGGTCTTTTTTTTTCTATTGGATGAGTGGATGGGTACTTATATTGTACATGTGTATAGATGTTGTACATATGTATAAATGTTGTTAATAATGGTAGATGTTGTGAAATGTACCAGTAATCTTAGAACTACATGCTGATACCAATGACATAACTAGATTTTTGACACATCTGGAGCAAAGAATTTCAGAGCGCCCTTTCACATAATGTACATTCTTTGGTATTAGTAAGCCAAAAGTATTCAATACATTTTCTTAAGAAAAAAGGGTTCTATGTTTAATTTATATATTTGTCATCTATTTTATCGATTTTATAAAATAACTAAGATTAATTTGTGGAATGACAAATTGAATTCACATTGGTTATTTTGTTTAATTTATGTTTTTTAATGATGAATTTAAAGATATTTTTAATAGTGCACAAGAAAATGTTCCTAAATTTATTAATAATAAACTACTACTAGCTTCAAAACAGTTTGCACTAGTGTCCTGGGAATCCTAATGTTTATAACTTTTTGCTTAGTTCATAAAAGTTTTTCAATCCACACAAATGACATCCCATTTGAGATCATTATTTCAAATATTTATAAGCATAGCTGTTTAAAAAAATATTGAATAAAAAATTATAAGAAAAACACCATAATTTTTTATGAGCTGAAACTTATCTTACAGAAAAAAAAAAATTCAAAGTAACTATATGCAGCGCTCCTTTCTCATTCAATGCTTTTGAGGAATCACTCCCCCCCCCCCCCCTGGTGGTATGTCACATGCTGACACCTTAGAAAGATGAAAAGCATTCAGTTAGTGATATTTAGACAGAGCAGACCATTCTAATTGAATTCAAATACTCCTACTCATTGGCAAAATTGTTAATATTTGAATATTTTTGCATTTGCTTTTACTTTTATAAAACTTTTGTTATAGTTGTTGCAATATTTCAGGCTCTTCCTTTTCCCCCAGATGTTAGTAGATTCTTATATTCTTTCCAAGATATTGAATTTTTATCAATTAGTCTTTATTTTCATTAATTTAGTGTCATTTTTATCAATTTGGTGACATTTTTATCAATTTGGTGATATTTTCATCAATTTGGCAACATTTAAAAAACGCACCAAGTTGGCGATATTTTGCTAAATTCACTAGAAAACTTTCACTAAGCATTGTTTATGGAGAAATATGTTAGTCTTAAGGTAGATAAATGACAAATGGCATCAATTTACAAAGCTATTACCCAACTCTCATGAATGGAACGAGCTAGATCTACGAGAATGATGATAATAAATTTATTCCATAATATTACATATGAAAAGTGAACAGATTTCACAAAGTGAAATCACAAAAGTGAATAGATTTCAACTGTATCATAGGTATAGATTTCTATCTGGATAATTTGGAAATAATTCCTAATGAAGCCACTATTAGTAATAACATTAATTTTTTGGACTTAAATCTTATTATTGAACCTACTAATAAGATAGTTACCAATTTATATGATAAAAAAGACTATTTTAACTTTAACGTTAATAAAATATTACCTTTTAATTCCTGTAACTCGATTCAATTATTTAGAAATATTATACTTAATCAGCTTTTTAGAATTTATAGATTATCTGATAAAAATTTCATGCTATGCATATTAATAAACTTAAAATTACTAGCAAATTATATAAATATCCAGCTTATTTAGTACATAGTATAGTTAAAAAGTTTGGAATGGTAGATTATACTTAAATTCACTCCTTAGTATCTTATTTTAGCCAGACATCCACTTTCTCTTGAATAAGCATTACCATAAGCATTTACATGTTCTTACTGTTGAATATCACCTTTTATCGTCTTTTCGAATTACTGTTATTTCTTTATCACGATTGGCAACAGCAGTTCTCATCTTTTTATTTTTTGAGATTGGCAACATTGGTCTCTTTATTCAAGGCTCCAATGGATCAGACGTATGCAGTGTTTTTGCAGGTATTCTTGTTTCCTATTATTTTTCAATCTTTATGCATGTTGTCCAAGTTTTCAGTGTTTATAGATATAATCTATCACTTATATCAGAAACATGCATTTTGTGTTCATTTTTTTAAAATACTTGAACTTGATAAAGAGTTTTATTGAAATGAACAATTCATTATTAGGCCTAGGGCTTGCCCACATGTAAAGCTTTCATGCTTGGATTTTACTTTATTATTTATCGATTCCTTTCCATTGATGTTTTATGTTTGTCTTCAGCTTGATGACTAGAGGTTTGTATTTTATTTTCCACTTGATTGATGATTCTCTGTTTGATACTTTTATATGTAAGGCACTTTTTAATGTTGGGTTTTTTGAGTTGAAACATCTCTCTATTCTTTCATTGGATTTTCAAACTTTAATATATGTATATATATATATATATATATATATATATATATATATATATATATATATATGAAATATGTAATAATAAAAATTATGTAATAATAATAATAAAAAAAAAATAAAAAAAAATTCAAGTAATATTAACATCACCATCGAAGCAAATTCATGCCCATAATGCCGATAAGAGAAGAGAACAGCACCAGCCCAAATTCGATGATTAGTCAGAGTTAAATTCCTCCTCAGGTTTGAGTATTTAACTCTAACTAACCCAAACACATGCCTGTTTCAGAAAGAGCAATAGTACATTTCTCCAACCCAGACTACAGGCATCAAAAAATGAAAATAGGATACATTAAGAAAATTTGTATTACCATGCGGCATGAACCCTTCCTCTTCCACCACGTATATACACGATCAACCTCAACAGTTTAATCTAGAAGCGGAATGAACAAGTCGAAATTCTACCAGGGAGGCAGTACGAACGTTCACAGTAATACTCCAAGACCCGTCCAGTGAGTCTAAGCTGGAGACCGGACAAGCAATTCAGAATATGAACATCCCAAATATGCAATCCTGAATATGAACATGAATCAAAGATGAAAATTCTTGCTAAACAAGTAATTCATAGGAAAACTGGATAAACGAGAATGCCACTATACACAATTATAAGGGCGCTCAAATCGTAGTTTCAATACTGGCAAAAGTTACAATTTTTTTGCGAAAATAAAATTCAAAACATTAATGTAAATGCATCTTATTTTCCGATTTTTTGATTTTTCTAATTTTTTTGACTTAGTTTATTATTTTTCATTTTTATTTATTTATATAATTAATAAATAATTATATATAATTTTTTTTTTATTATTTTAATGTATGTTAGCCACTATAATTGGGAAGTTTTCTAGGATGTTATCGAGTGAAAGTTGATACACTGAGTTGATAATTTTAATAACAAACTTGGAGGGATATGCATTATTAGTCGCTGTACTCAATAATTTCAATAAAATGTGCTAATTTATAATATTCATCACAAATTTTATTGATTCTAAGAGCCTGGTTTATTATAATATTTAATACAGATATATGCAAACAAGAGTCAAAATGTTGAATTTTTGATGTATTAAATTTGAAATCCTGTCTTTTATCATACAAGTTTATAACCATATTACAATTTTGTAGATTTAAATTTAAATCTAAAAAGTTTGCAACATTTGAGTCATTATTACTTGCATTTAATTGTAAATTTTTTGGATAAAAGTTTAATACTATAGGGATATTATTTGGGGATACACATAATATGTCATCTAAATATCTAAACATGTGCATATTATGCAAGCTTGGATTAATGTTTTTTTTATAGAAGAATAAATACAGATTAGCTAACAATGATGAGGCACACACCCCTTGTGGGATACGAACCTGTTGTTTAAAAAAGTACCACCATGTTGAATATAATTCTCATAAAGAGTGAAATTAAGTAATTTTTTAAAGAGAAAATTTGAATATTTTAGGTTGATATTATATTTTTCAAAAATTCCTAAAATAATTCTATACAGAGTATCTATATTAATATTATTAAACAAATCTTTGAAATCAAAGGTATAAATACTTTGAATATTAGTAAGAGTTTTTAATTTCTTAACTAATTCAAAACTGTTTTTTACAATATGACAATTATTTGAGATTTCATCTGTCAAGGATACTTCATGTGATATCTTTAATAATAATTTTCCAGCATTATTAATGTAAGAATTATGCCTACTGGTAATGGTTCGAAAAGCAACAGGGGATTTATGAAACTTGGGTACTTAAACAATATATGGAATGTTATTACAACTATTTTTTAGATGGATTTGCTTATATTTGGCTGAAATTCTATTGGATAAGATTTTAAACATAAACACACATACAAAATAGCAATGTGAATGATTGTACTTAAAAAAAAAATTATGATTAATAATATCCACATTCTCTTTCAAATCTTAAAATTGTACACACAAAATGTATAAAATTATTTGCACATTAGTAAATACTTATAACTTTTAGATGAATATAATTTATATAATACTTATAATTTAGTTGAATATGATGTTTACTTGAGAATTATTCAATCAATTATGCTTTTATGTGGGGTTTCCAGCATTTTTTGAATAACTGCTCATATAACATATACTATTTTTTTAGAATTATTTTCACTCTAAACCCATGTTTTTCCCAACTTGAAATGTTTGTATAATAGAGATAAACAATGTATCAACAAAATATATTTAAAAAAAAAAAATTAAAGATACGCTGTTTTCGCAGTTCAAAGTCAAAGGTCGAATCAATTGACCTAGAAATGAAAAATATCATTGTCATGGGACATATCACAAGAAAGGTCATACCTTAAGCTATAAAAATAAGTTTTATTTTAGTGTAATTCATTGATTAGGTCAAAATATACAGATGTTTGAATATGTCAAGAATCATGAAAAATTACCAGATTTTCGAAGCTTCAAATTTTTATAAATAAGAAAATAATGAAAATTGAGGACTAAAATTTTGCATAGTCTTACTTTGCTAGTCATAGTTAATTTTGCATAGTCTAATGAGTTGACAGCAAAATAGCCAAGTTTAAAAAATATCTGTGTCAGTTGGGTTGTGGGCTGTGTTGATTTGACATGGAATGACTCATATAATAATAGAAAACAGATAGTTTATTTTAATGTCAATTGAATATTTCAGTATTACCTACATTTTTAGTGAAAGTTTTTTGTTTTTTAACAAATGAACTGAAATCCACATTGGAATGCAAATTAAAAACCTAGATATAACTTTAAATCCAGTTTAAAAAACAAATCTGAATCAGAATTCAGAATAAAAATATAATTCAAATTAAATTTGTTGATGAACTTCCCATTGCTGAAATAGTTTTCCCTTTATGTGGAAAAGTGTTAAACTGATTGGGTCTTACTGCAGTTTGATAAATTTTGCATTACAGAGATATTTCTGTGTTTCAAATGTGTAGCCTCAATTTCCATATTTCAAATATCTGCAAGCCCTTTTAGTTGGATAAGAGTTTGTTTACAACAATGATAATATGAATAGTCATTGTTATAATATAGTTAAAAAGAGTCTAATATTTATCTTCTTTCATATAGAGAACATTTTAATAATAAAAGTAAAGCTAAATATTAAACTCTTATTGGTTATTTTTTACTGCACAGAGGAATCTACCTCAGGGGCTAGCACACCCTCTTAGGAAAACTTCCTGTTGCTAAGGTACTCATGTACCCTTCTAGGGTAAGAACTAAATACCTACCAAATTTTCACTCTATTCATTCTTGAGATATCGTCACCAGAGACTTACTGACACACACACATATACATATATACAGACTTCACCTCAAAACATTTAATTCGTGTTCACGAATGTTTGAACCATGCTCTCTTATTGAAAACTTGGAATTTAAATTTTCGACCTCATCACATTACTTTCCTTATACATTATACTATGCTATGTATATAAGGTAAGTAATAAAATCTTGAGTCCTTGGCGACATTTGCATACCAATAAAATATAATGACAAACACAGGTAATGATTAAGAGTAACAAAATGCGTAAAATAAGTATAAAGTTCCCCCCTCCCCTCAAAAAAAAAATTAAAATTAAGTAGATGAATTCTACAGTAGCTGACATTGAAACATTACCAGTCTTCAATCTACGAAAAAAGCAAAAATATTAAGAATACACAAATAAAGATAAATTAATCACTTTCGATTAACACTTTTACATAACACACAATGCAATACAGACACCAAATTTACTATAATCCATCCATGCAGCTTAGCTTGTAAGTTAAAACACATGAAGAAAAAACACACACGTTTTTATGTTATGTTTACAAACAAACTAGCTGTCACCCATGATTGATGTTTAATTAGTTCGAGAAGGTCTACTTTTCCATCGGACTGAAACCAGCTGAGTTGAAGAAAATGTCATCCTCTGTTCTTTTAAGAGCACAGTCACCATGTTGGATAAAAAATATTATAGATGCACAAAAAAACCCCCATTTCATTTAACACACATAAAGCAAAATTGCATGAAACAGATGCACATAGTAGTAGTTGCAAACATTACATGAAAATGTTTCATTCTACAACTCAATATTTGTTTGGAAGAATGAGGGTTATATTGGCCATATAATCTAAGTTAATTACCAAACAAAGCTTCAGACAATTATGTGTGACACAATTCACATAGATTTTAGTCTATACATACCTATTTCTAAGTTAATGGAATCAATCACACATCATACAGGAACTAAACTTATAATATTTGTAACAAAATAAGCACTTACCTTGCATTTAGAGAAGGTTTCCGTCGAAAAAACATGAACATTGAGGAAACAGATGAGGTCCTTTTCAACATTTTACAACATAGTTGAAAAGTGTTTATGACTTTGGTTATTCTGTTAATCTGTCTGTCTGTCTGTTTTGTCTGCCGATAGCTTCCGTAAAAATCACTTTATCAGAATGAAATTTTAGTATGTTGTTGAGACAGTCTGTGGGACATATGGGAATGTAAATGTATAATATCACCCAATTAGTTTTTGATGGAACCCGGGTTGAAAAAATGAATAAACAAAGTTAAAATTCACAAATTGCTTCTAAAATTTTAGGAAATATTCAAATTATTCTATAAAATATATAAAATAAATTTTGACAAAATATATTGAGTAGTTTTTTAAATAAAAATTAAAATAATAATTACACCCATATAATATGAAAAGATCACGTGACCCACTTCAAAATAAAATATGGCATCCATCTTTTTTCCCAGAGTAAAAATCAGGATTTTTAAAGTTCTTTTAAATTTATATTTAGTATTGCATCCGTCCTAAAATCTCTTTATTTTTGCTTATATTCTGCGCCAATGCAATTACAATATTTTTGAGTTTAAATGATCATCAAACATTAATTATTACTACAGTGAAGCCTAATTTTAATGGAATTTTTTTCATGCAAAATTACTTCACTTTGAAGTTTGGATTAAAAGTGTGTGAATGAAATTTTCACTGCTTTTACATAGAGAGCAAGGCGATTTATATTTCGATGACATCATTTGAATAAAGTTCATTTTTTTTTCGATGAAGTTTTAAGTTTTCAAGTAAAATAAATTATTGTAGTTCTATGATAATTTTAAAAATATCACCGCTGAATGTATCACATTTTAGAGATGTGATACATTCAGAAGATTGCATTTCAGTTGGAAAGTGTTTCATAATCAATGCTTTATGCATGTTTGATCTTTCTTGTTAACACTTTCCAACATAGTTGAAAATTGTTTATGACTTTGTTCATTCTGTCTGTCTGTCCATTCACATGATAACTGCCTTAAAAATAATTTAATCAAAATGAAATTGTAGTATGTTATAGAGACAGGCTGTGGGACATATGGGAATGTAAATGAATAATTTCACCCAATTAGTTTTGGATTGAACCCGGGTTGAAAAAGGCAAATACATTGGGCCCTAACAAACCTAACTTTTCAAACATTTTTTAAGTAAAGTTAAAATTTGCAAATTGCTTCAAAAATTTTAGGAGTTATTCAAATTATTCCATAAAATATATAAAAAGAATTTCAGCAAAATATGTATGTTAGTTTTTAAATAAAAATTAAAATAATAATTATACTCATTTAATATGAAGAAATCAAATGACCCACTTCAAAATAAAATATGGCATCCATCTTTTTTCCTAGTGTAAAAATCATGATTTTTAAAGTTCTTTTAAATTTATATTTACTGTTGCATTCATCCTAAAATCGCTTTAGTTTTGCATATTTTCTGTGCATCTATATTTTGCGCCAACACAGTTACAATATTTGTAACTGTGAGTTTAAATGATCATCAAACTTTGATTATTTGTACAACGAAGCCTAATTTTAATAGATGTAGAATGTAAACAAGTGATTGTAAGATGAGTTGTATAAGAATTGCTGAATTTTTATCATGCAAAATTATTTAGCTCTGGAGTCTGGAATGAAACTGATATGAATGAAATATTCATTGCTTTTACATAGAGAGCCAGACAATTTATATTTTGATGATGTCATTTAAATAAAGTTCATTTTTTTCGATGAAGTTTTAAGTTTTCAAATATAATAAATTATTGTAATGTTTTGTAATTTAAAATATGTTAGCACTAAATGTATCACATTTTAGAGATGTTTAAATAAAATTGCATTTTAGTTGGAAGGTGTTTCATAATCAATACTTTATGCATGATTGATCTTTCATGTTTATTGACTACTTTGCATGTTAGTGGGGGAAGTGCTAATGACAACTACTAATCACAGAAGGGTCGGGTTGGACCAGTTTGAATTGGCTTGAAAAAGAAGGGGTCAGGTCATTTCAAGTATTTGGGGATAACAAGCATATCTTTGCCATAGATCGTTGACAGGAAAAAGTTTTGGTCATTGTGTAAAGAAGTTAACTGTGCCATTTTGGTACTGACATTTTATACTCAGTTTTTGGAGCAGATGATCCCGGAATATGCAAATAATTTAACTAAATGAAATATACTAATTTCAGTATCCTTTTAGACTAAATTTGCATGACATTTAACAGTAATGTATTTCAGAAAAGTAGCTGACATTCTAGAAATCACTTATAATGATAAAACCCCTTTTTAGAAATTTAAGTAGTGAGTTAGTCACTTTGTTTACTTTTCCAATAATAGTCTTTCCACCATCACTGCATGTCACCTGGTTATAAATGTTTTTTTTGTCTCACCTGTTTAAAATGAACTTGCCTGTTTTGGGCAAATTCCTGTGTGACTGCATTCTTAATTGTTTTGATTTTAATTGTGTCTGTTGGGAGGGGGCATAATATTTGGTGTGGTGGTTACTCCTCTCCTGCTTTGTTTCATTGCTATTTCTGTACCTATGTAATGGGTGATTTTCATTGTTATCTTTTATTTGCTTCATACAGTAATTGCTAGAAATGGATTGCTATAAAAACTAGATGCTATAATTAGTAAGCACTAAATGTGGGCAATGAAGTTTCACATACTGAAACATGATATCAACAATATCGAATGCTTGAAATCTAAGCTTTATCTTGACAAAAGTACAACAGATTGAAATGATCAAGTTTGGGTTAGATAAAAAGCATTGGCAATGTACTGAAATTGGTATTGCTAAAAATGAGTACTTAACACCCAACTGATTAGCATTATCCATTTCAGTACATTAGTCTACATTAATGTTATTATAAATAGAGAATTCTCATGTATTTATTTATTTTTTGTAAGGAAATAAAAATTATATAATATGCTACAATTTAATGACTATTTGGAATCTCATGCTTTATTGTCGTATTGAGCTGCAATATAATACTGTTTCAGTTGAATGTATTCAGTTTTACTTGCAGTTTTTTATGGTATTTTTCTAGTACTCTTTGACCATATTTACTGCTATTTATGTTGTGCTTCTAAAGGATGATTGTTGAGACTAAAAATATAATTCATTGTAGCAGAAAAACAACAAGGAAATAAAGTTAAAGCAACTACAAATCAGAATGGCAGTGAGCAGCAGCAACAGCAGCAACAACAACAGAACTCCAAACCTGAACCAACTTGGGTACACGATATCTTTCAAGGAACTCTTACAAATGAGACTAGGTGTCTGAATTGTGAAACTGTAAGATTTGATTTTATAAACAGAACTACTTAAAATGTGTTTAAATGTTTAGTTTTATTTACAATTTATTCTTTTTCATACTTTTGTATAGTTGAGTTTGTATTGCCTTTCTATAGGTTAATTCAAATCAGATTATTTCATTTATAATTTTGGGGTAATGGTAAATGGTTCACTCTGCCATTTTATTATTGAATGGATTTATTACATATAAGTTTTAATTTCATGTTTGTTAAAGATCGCTCTTTAACAAACATTGCATCTTTAACAATGTTTTACGTAAAGCACAATGTTGACTAGGGTTCATTTGTAACTACAGCCTTTTTGTTCATTCTAAATTATGTATGTGAAGTATATATTTGGATGTTAACCATTATAGAATTTGCGATATATTTATGAATTTGAGTACCTGCATCAGCCATCATCATCATCATATTTGGCACGACAGCGCAGGATGAGCCATGGCCTTCCACTGAAGATTCCTCCAGGACTGTCTATTTCTAGACCTGGTCTGTCAGTCTCTTACTCCAATCACTCTAAAATCCGAATCAACCGAGTCAAGCCAACTCAGCTTTGGTCTTCCTCTTTTTCTACTAGTAAAGGACTTTGCAGTAAACATCTTCTTTACTGGGTCTCTTTCATCCATTCTAGCAATATGAGAGGCCCAGTTCATTCGCTTAATTTTAAAATATTTAATAATATCGGGGTCATTAAAATATCTATAAATCTCCAAGTTAAAATGCCTCCACCATAGGCCATTCTCCTTTACTCCACCAGGGATGCCTCTGAGAACCCTACGCTCGAAAACAGCAACTCTACCCTCTCCATTTTTTGTTAAAGACCAAGTTTCCGAACTATACATTAGGACCGGCCTAATGATAGTTTTATAGATAAAGAGCTTTGTTTTTCTAGAGAGTAAACAAGACCTCTAAACAGGGCGAAGTCCAAAAAATGCCTTATTGGCCAGTGAAATACAATTTTGAACTTCATGGATAATATTATTTTTTGCATTAACAAAAGAACCTGCATCAGCCATAAAATATAATTTTTCTAATTTAAAACTCAATTTCAAATTAATAGATAAATAATTCATTTTCAACTAAACATAATTGATTTTATATTTAACTCAAATTATTAAATAGCACATTCATTTATAGTATATTTCAACTTTTTTTATGATTGTTATGCTTGCTTTATAACCAGGGGGAAGAAAAAAGCACAATTCTTGATGATCAAAGTTATTGCTTTGTTATCCATGTTCAATTTCACTTTTGAAATAATGTTTAATCCCCTTGTGTACCAAAATGTCCATACTATAAATTAGTTAACTTCATTGTGAAGCTCATTTGCTTTTATCAAGCATTTAATAATTTTTTGCATTTCTGCTTAATTGAATTATTTAAAAAGAATAATTTATAAATAGGTGTTAGAAGCTGCACATTCTCATTTTTTTTTTAAACAGATACTTCATCAGAAGAATATTTTAAATAATCAGAATATGTAATTTAATTATTTTTATCAGAAGAGTATTTAAATAATTTTGTAAATAAGGTTAATTGTTTTTTGATGCCACTTGATTTTAAAAATAACAGGTGTATAAAACTTAATCTACTGTTTTGTGAACTATATATTGCTTTTTAAATAGATGCCTTATCCACCAGGTAACAGAAATATGCCACCCCTTGTACAAAATGTTAATATACCTTTTATACCATTATAGTATTACTTATGCAGGAATGGTTCACCTGCACCAAACTGCACCAGATCTAGTATCCTGATGCAAATTGCACAAATTTTCGTGTTTTTTGTATATTTTGTGATGGCCTGCGCTCATCTCAAAATTTAATAGAAAAAGAAAAGCTTGGTGTATATTAACCCTTTCGCGACGGTTGGCACGCCCGCGTGCCAGCTGCGAACTTGCATTCAAGGACGTACGGCACGCACTTGTGCTGGGGAGAACTTTAGCCTAAACGGCGAGTGGCACGTATCGGTGTTTCTATGTGAAACGTTTTCATTTGAATTTATTTGTCTACTAGATGGCGTTAAATGCCCGTGGAAGCAACTTAAATGTATTTTGTAGATGCTTGACCTTGGCACAAGGAGAATCCAATGAATTATTTCTCCATTTGGAGCGGTGAAACATGGTTCTGTAAAGTAAACAGACAGAGCACTTCTCGCAGCATCAACAATTTTATAATTGAGTACCGGGTCTCCTTTTGATTTTAGCTTTTAATGATTTCGTTGGTGAATTACAGGAATATAAGAGAGTATCTTTTGGGGAGGGGGGTTAAAGGAATGTGCGACAGTGAAATGATTAGGCTATTTTGGATAAAAGTATGGCTGGTTTGAGACTATTTCTTTCTGTGGAGGAATATACGTGTATGGTAAACAAACCAGACAGTAATGAAAGCAAAGCAGATAGTGAAGATTTGTGGAACAGTGTTATTTCTGATGATGAGAATCTGAAAATGCAATTGATTCTTCAGATTCTGAGCGTACTATTATTACAACTCCGCCAGCTTCAGTTGCTGTTTTTTCGAATGATGCTTGGACATGTGATTTGAAAGATCTGAATTCTTTGGAGTTTTTGAACATACCTGGAATAAATCACAATATCATGCCGCCTAATTTAGATAAGGAGCTTGATTTTTTTAGCATATTTTTTGATGATGAACTAGTAGAATTTATTGTAAAAGCAACTAATGTGTTTGCAAAGAAAAAATGGGAGAAAAATCTCCTCTGTCCTTCCACATCGAAGACTCCACACCTGTTTCAAATGTATTTACACCTGTGACAGGAAACGAATTTCGTGTGTTTCTTGCACTAGTAATTTTGAAAAGCATTGTCAGAAAAACAAATCTTAAAATGTATTTTTCTAAGAATCCAATTATCAGTACCCTTTTTTTTAATTCAGTTATGAGTCACAATCAATTTATAGGAATATTACGTTACCTTCAATTTACTCTTGATAGTAATGCCCCAAAACTAGATAAATTGAAACCCGTGTTACATGCATTAGTTTCAAAATTTGAATCTATATACACTCCTAGAAGAAATGTGTTCATTGATGAATCTTTGTTCTCATGGAAAGGAAGGCTGGGATTTCGTCAATATATCCCCTCGAAAAGGTCCAAATATGGAATAAAAATATATAAATTGTCAGAATGGGAATCAGGCTATAAATGGAATTTCCTTGTGTATACTGGAAAGGACACGGAATTATCAAGTTCTGATGGTGAGTATGGAGAACTCGTTGTGAAAACATTTCTAAGTGAACTTTTAGGAAAAGGATATACTTTGTATTTGGATAAATTTTTTACCTCTCCTGTACTTGCAAAGTATTTGTTGTCTAAGAATACGCATATATGTGGTACAGTTTTAAAAAATCAGAAGGACATGCTAAAGAATTATCCATCTGTACCTAAAACATATATACACTAAAATTTTTAATATTTTGATAAAAGAAAATTTGTATGAAAAATATACATCAAATAGAAAATAAGTATTTCCTTTCTTCTTGAAAAAAGTAGAATGCTGTGTTGAAAGGGTGATTTATAGTGAATTTTTTTCGAGAGTTAGGCTTAGCGCAAAAAATTAGCCGTCTTTTAGGAACAGTTCGGAAATGAAGTGCTCCGTCCTTTGGGCCACGGCAGTTTCGGAATGCCGCCATCCCGAAAGGGTTAAAAATTCTCCGTGAATTTTTCAAAATTCCTGCAATTGCAGTGCATACCTTAGAAATTTAGGAAACCTTGCCAACCTTACCAACTTCCGTAAAATGTGCGAATTCACAGTAGAGAACTTGCAATTCATTTTCCAGTTCATTGCTGAGAGTCCAAAAGTATCAGTTTGTATTCACCTTGATCTAATGATTCCATACCAGAGCAATAAAACTATTTTATTTTTAAAGTGTGAGTAAAAATAAACAATTATTTTATAAACAAATTATTTTTTTCTTAAGTAATGTGACTGCACAATTCAGTTTTTATCCTTGGGCGTTGCAGAGAATACATAATTATCTTTTTCCATCCATGTCCATCCTCTTATTGTAGCATATTAGCTTAGCTAAACCAGTATATTTTCATATTTTTGTTAATTCTGAAGATCAATTTTTGAATTATTTTTGCATCAATAGTACGATTGCGCAATTCAGTTTTTATTTTCGGGCGTTGCCTTGAATATCAATTATCTTTTCCATCTAAGTCCATCCTCTTATTATTGCATATTAGCTTGCCTAAACTAGCTTGTTTTCATATATTGTTTAATTCTAAAGGTTACTTTTTTAATTATTTTTGTATAAAAGGTACGATTGCGTAATTCAGTCCTTATTCTCAGGCATTGCTGAGAGTACATAATTATTTGTTTCTATACATGCCCATCCTCTTATTATTGCACATTAGTTTGACTAAACTAACGTATTTTCGCATTTTAGCTAATTCTAAAAGTTAATCTTTTAATTATTTTTGCATAAATAGTACAATTGCACAATTCAGTTTTTATTCTCTGGTATTGTCGAGAGTACACAATTATCTTTTTCCATCCATGTCCATCCTCTTATTAATTCACATTATCTTGATTAAACAAGCTTAATTATATATTTTTAAATTCTAAAGTATAATTTTTTAATTATATTCCATAAATAGTACAATTTTGCTATTCAGTTTTTATTCTCGGATGCTCAGAAATATTTTGTACAATTTACCAAATAGTTTAAAAGTATAAATAATAAATAAAAAGTATAAAGTACAAATAGTATAAATAATAATATAATAATTCTTTAACAACTCTTTAATTCTCTTGCTGTGCTGTGCTGTGAATTTAAAGGCATTTTTCTCTGTTTTACAAAATTTCAGATTTTGAAGTGGTAAATTTGTTTTATTATGTTAATTTTTTAAGGATATTTTTTTATTGAATAATGCATTAAACAATAAATAAAATAGTAGTTATATATTAATAAACAATTAGTATATCTTACGCATTTATTTATTCTTGCATAGTATAGTAAATTGTGCTTTGATACTCAGTCATGAAAGAAATTTTCTCTCTTTTTTCAACTTTTCCTATCTTAAAAAATCCCATTAAAAACTGTTTTTTACCCTTTCTAAGGGTAGCAAGTTTAAAGTGTGTATTAATAATTCAAAACAAGTTTCAACTAATTTATAAATTTATTAAAAATACATTCTATTTTATACATTTCCAGAAACAGGAAAGACTAATTATCATAGCAAATTACACTTGCACTCACTTTTTTACCTTGAGAAAAACTTCTTCTGAACTTATATTTTATCTAAAATGTACATTTAGAAAAGGAAATTTAGGCATTATAATTAAAAAAGAAATATTAAAAATATTGATTTGGAGGATCTTAGAAAGTTTTTAATCGTATTTGGTACATAAATAAAATATAACATAAATTTTGATTTTTGTAAAATTGCATAATCAGAAAATGCACTGTTCCAAGTTTCAAAACAATTTTAATAGTTGAGCTTAAGACTCTTTTGCAAAATAGAAAAAATTCATTTAAAGGTTGAAGCTGTATATCTATCAATTCAAAATTATATAAAACATTTAAAGGAATTTTTTATTGTTTTCTACTTTTATGTACTTAAAATAAATGTCAAATAATACAAAAATTAATTTTTTGAGAAAATTGTGTTAAAATAGCAGCCATATGCTGTATCTTGAATTTTGCTGAAGACAACAGAGTAAATCTGTAAAACTATGCGAAATTTCATTTTTAAAATTGAGCAGTAGGTTGAACAAACACATTGGCTGTTCTTTTTTATTTCAAATTAAATGTGTTTGAAGATGCTCAGTGTTGTACAGTCAACATTGTTATTTTTTGGTTCACATTTTGCTAATGTACTTAAATATATGCAGACCAGTTAAATTTTTTAAAATACTTTTTCACAGATATTAGGTATAGACATATTTTCAAATTATTTCTCTTGAAGTTTGTAAATTTGCTGCTTTGAAGCATTCCATGCTGCTCCAAAAGTGATTTTTATACCTGATTCAAAGCATTTCTTGCTACAAAGTGAGTTTTGTACCTGCTTCAAAACATTTCATGCTGCTGCAAAAGTGAGTTTTGCCTGCTCTGAAAATTGATACGAAGAGCAAGTAGGTAGGCAACATACCTGCTTATTGTACTTGTGTAAGATGATCCTTCATTATTTATCCACCAACGTTACGATTACATTCCCATTTCAGACAACACCATCCATGGACCATTTTTGCACATATTATGCCTTTATTATATAATAATAAAAATTATTATATAATAATAAATTTTATTATATAATAATATAATAAATTATATAATAATAAATTTTTGACTTTAGTGCTTTGAAAGTTGCTTATGGTACATGTTTTTGGTTTAATTGAAAAATAAACATAGTAGACTTGCAGTTAATTATAATTTTTTAAAATGACATGAAGAACTTATTTACATTCATATATTCATAGTCAAATTCTGCTAGAATGTTTTGTTAAAATAAGTTTGTGATATAGATAATACTGGTTAATATAGCTGATATACAGAAAATACTGGTTAATACAGACGATATGAAAAGTGTATTAGTAGCGGTAAGTATTTTGATTAAAAATCACATGTGTTCTGAAAATTGGCAGAAAGAAAAGGATTATTTTTTTATTAATTATTTATTTATGAGTTTGTAGTAATTTTTGTTTTTATCAATTAAGAATTTCTGTTTTAAACTTTTATTCGTACAAATCTTAACCTGTTTTAGGTTATTTTCCTCTGGATTAAGAGAAATTTCTCTGGATTAAAGATATTTATACACAAATTATAAGAACTTTTAAATATACATTTTTTCTGTTTTATATCTTCTAATATGAGTTAGCTTGTGCATGCTCTCATTTAAAATTGGCGATAAATCAAAAAAATTGTCAAGAAATAAATAAAAAGCAGCTTTTTTGTTAAATTATAAAGTAATTTGTAATACTTGAAACAGCTGAAAAATGTTTATTTATAGGTTTAAGGCAAGGTTGGGTTTCTTCCGGAAGAAACTGGAAAAAACTGGAAGAAACGGAAGACATCATCAGAAAACAGAACAGATGCTCAAAATTAAAATTTATTAACGATATAAAAGAATTAAACTCAAAGCTTAATATTATATCAAATCTAAAGTGCATAACTTAATTAATATTAAAAATAAGTTATTTTTTAATAACAAACTTCATGTATTTACAGGTGATGGTTTTTACTACTGGGGGGGGGGGGGGGGAGGAGGTGATGTGTTTTCACTGTTTCTGCCATCTCTGTAAAAAAATTACCTATCAATTCTTTATTTTTCATATAAAAATG
This sequence comes from Amaurobius ferox, assembly GCA_951213105.1. Lineage (NCBI taxonomy): Eukaryota > Metazoa > Arthropoda > Arachnida > Araneae > Amaurobiidae > Amaurobius > Amaurobius ferox. The sequence continues at coordinate 29,759,979 of OX578133.1, forward strand.
CATAATTTTAAATTTAAAGACTATTGTGCAACACATTAAATAAAAAAAAATGTAATTATTTATACTAGCATGCATATCTCAATGCTGATTTTAACGGACTAATGTTCTAAAACTTTTTGCATAGATACTATCTCATATTATTATCATATGCTGATGAAATATAAGTGATAATAATTACATAATTTTTAGCCAAAATATTTGTTCATTAATATTTTTTTTAAATGCAACCCTTTGTGTGTGTATGAGCTGTTATATTAAAGTTCTACAGGACTTGAAAGAATTTTTTCATCATTTGCATAATCATCCATTTGCATCATCCATTTTAAGTTAAGAAACTCATTGTAGCATCCTACTGCTAAAAAACTATGCTTTTTCTATGCTTTTTTCCACAGTTTTTTCTACTTCGGAAGAAACTTGCCAACCCTGGTTTAAAGTTATTTTTTAGCATTATTTTGCTTTTATAATTTTATCTATTCTATAATTTAGGTAAGTAGTAAAGATGAAGATTTCCTGGACCTGTCAGTTGATGTTAATCAGAATACTTCCATCACTCATTGTTTAAGAGGATTTAGCAATACGGAAACTTTATGCAGTGAACATAAATATTATTGTGAAAATTGTTGTAGCAAGCAAGAAGCTCAAAAAAGGTTAGTGAGATGCAAATTGATTTCTGATTCTAACACTTTGAAAAATAGAGAGTATATCCAAAAGGCTTTGATATTTGAAAATATTCATAAAAAATAATTTTTTTGAAAATGGTTTGAGCTAAAAGTATTTGATTAAAGCAAAATTATTTTGGCTGCAAAAAAATTAGGTCAAGTAATCACCATTAACCCTTTCGCGACGATTGGCCTGCCCTCGTGTCGGCTGCGAACTTGCATTCAAGAACGGACAACACGCACTCGTGACGGAGGAAACTTGACCGTAAATGGTGAGTGGCATGCATGCGTGTTTTCACATGGAACGTTTTAATTTGTCTACTAGATGGCGTTAAATGCCCGTAGAAACAACTTCAATGTATTTTGCAGATACATGACCTTGGCACAAGGAGGATCCAACGAATTATTTCTCCATTTGGAGCGGTGAAACATGGTTTTGTAATATAAACAAGTAGAGCACTTCTCGCAACATCAACAATTTTATAATTAAGTTTTGGGTCACGTTTTGATTTCAGCTTTAAGATTTCGTTGGTGAATCATAGGAATATAAGAGAGTATTTTTTTTGTTTGAGTTTTAGAGGCAGTGAAATTATTCGTTTATTTTTGATAAAAGAATGCGAGCAACTAACGATTATTTTGTATTCAGATTTGCATGAAAAATATACATCAAATAAAAAATAAATATTTCTTTTATTCCTGAAAAAAGTAGATTTCTGTGTTGAATAAGTGATTTTTAGTGAATTTTTTTCAAGAGTAAGGCTTAGCGCAAAAAAATTGCAGTCATCTGGGAACAGTTCGGAAGCGAAGTGCTCCATCCTTTGGGCCGCTGCAGCTCCAGAATGCCACCGTCGCGAATGGGTTAATAACTGTTCCATAGAATTTTCCCAAATTTTCATACTTTCTTACAATTTCCCCCAAAATAAGAAAATCTCCTGAATTTTAGAAAATGTTGACAAAATTCACTTAGAGAAATTTAGAAAATAATGCCTATAATTTGTAAAATAATCTGTACAAATTCTAAATTAAAAAATCTTTTCTGTATGATGTTCTAGTAATCTTTTAATGATGGCTTTCGAATGGCAGGTCGTTAAAATACATATACACCCAACTCTTTTTTTACATGGTAGATATGTTTCTCAGAAATTCATGTAAAAAAAAACCATGTTAAAAAAGATAAGTTTCCTATAGTAAAATTGGAGATACATTCCATGTTATCCGAAAACCATGTAAGATGAAATAATGAACTATATTTAGTTTAAAAACCGTGTACGAATGATATATACATACATATGCAATTTTATTGAGCAATAAAACGTAAAATACATAATTCATAGGTAAAAATAAGTAGCCCAAGCAAAACAAAAAGGAATCTGTTGATCTAAAATTAAGAATAGAGAACTCAAAATTAAAAATAGAAATACAGAAATAATATTTAATTACATAATTATTCATTGCTACTTAATAATAAGCACAATTTTTTGCGATGAACTGGACCAAAGTTATTATCATCATTAGAGGTATCCACATCCGTCAAGCTCTTTAATGGAGACTTTCGTCCTCTTAATAAGGGGATTCCCCAGTAGTTACTGGGGAATCCCCTTATTCGATAACATTATAGCAGTGTGCAGTGCTGCCTAATTTTTGAAGTGTGGTAAAAACATGAATTTTTTTTATACATTGATATCAAAGACTGCAATTTATACTAAACCACTCATGTCATGTACATAAGTATAAGACAATGACTTTGAAGTTGTGTTAGATCAAATAAATTTTTCAAAAAAGGAACACTTTTTTTGAACTGTGTAACTTCAGAATCGTGTAAAAAAAAAGCATATAAAAAAAGAGTTGGGTGTAGTTAATGTCGAAAACCCAGACCACTCGACTGACATGAGGGTTTACAGTAGCCATTTGAGTGGCCGGGTATAGTTAATGTCAAAACTGAGGCGTTGGTAAAAATAAACAGTCGGTGCTGAGAAGAGTGTTCAGTCATAATTTAGGGAGGAAATTTCTGTGGTTGCTATCATTTTTTTCTCCAGCTTTAAGAGGTATGCAAAGTTTTTTTTTTGTCTTTGACTATGCTCATATGTTTCCACTTTCTCTATTTGCATATGTCTTATGTTGTATTTTTCATTTGAAACATGAAGATTGTTTTAGGTGTGCCAATTGTATATTTATTTCTTTGTGAGTTACATAATTGATTGAAGACCCTGACCACACGACCAACCCGAAGGTTTATGGTAGCTTAATGTGTGGCCGGGCTGAGTTACATAATTGTAAATTATTGATGGGTAGATTATAAAAATCACAAGAAATGTCTTGGAAGTTTTAAAATCAACTCTTCATTGTGTGTACATTGACAGCAGAGAATATTGCAGTTTCTTGCAATCAGATAATAGTAAAGCATTAGCCTTTTTCGGTGACCAGCTGCTCATGGTGCATGCATGCAATCATTTTTTAAATGAAATTAACAAACATACACTGGCAATTAGTCCAGTCACTTTAAAAAAAAGTTCTTAACTTGCAATATTTTTCTTACAGTAGCTGTCACCTTCATAGCCACTCAATGTGTGGGTGTGTGCAATCTGTGTATGCCTTATGGCTGCTAGTAGCCCACATTTGGTGATTAACTTGGTTGCTTTTTTAAAAGCTAGTAACTTGGAGTAGTTGATGACTGTGTAGCCACCCGCTGTGCTGGCGTATTAAGGAGACATACTCTGCTTCTATGGTTGACGAGCTAACATACTTCTGTTTAAATGTTCACCATAAAATCGGAACTTTATATAAAAAAAATTAATATTCCACCTAACGAAACTCTATCATTGCGGTTTGCTGCAAAATCTGCATTAGCATAGTAAATCAATTTTAATTCCTCAACATTAGACAAATAGTGGCATTACTGGTTCAAGAAATTAAAGATGCTCTGGACGAAAGCAAAACAATGGTAGCAGTCTTTATTGATTTAAAGTCCGCATACGATCAGTTTGGAGAATAAAGTTGTACCAGGGACTTCAGAACATGGGTATTAATGGTGTAATGTTTAATTGGTTAAAAAGTCTAACGGAACGATTCTTTGCAGTGAAATACGGAAACCATATTTCCAGTTTTAGACAATCATATCTGGGTTTGCAACAGGGTGGGGTCACGAGTTCCACCCTGTTTAATATTTTTATTAATGACTTGCCCCAGCTCTTGGAAAATATAGAGGGTATTGGCAGACGTAGAGGGTATTGGCCCTTTATGCAGACGATTTGATAATTTGGACAAAAAATCCAAATAAAAAACGACATAAAACTGTGCATGATCTAAATGCGGCTTTGGGGCTGCTCTCGGATTGGTGTTTTGAGAATAATATGGAGATTAACACAGAGAAAACTGTATATCAAACTTTTACTTTAAATCACCAGCCAACTAATATACCTATTTTATATAATGGTTTTATACTGAAAGAATCTGTGAATTCAAAGTACCTTGGAGTTTGTTTCGACAAAAAGCTGACTTGGAAAAAACAAGTGGAGGAAATATCAGTAAGAGTGAGGAAGAGAGCTACAATTCTAAAGAGACTCGTTGGTGTACAATAGGGATGTGATAGAGACACCCTCAACTTGACCTATAATAAATATATAAAACCTATTCTGACATATTGCTCAGAGCCCCTGATTACATGTAGTAAAGAAATTATGAATAGGAATGAGGTATTGCAGAATGAGGTTTTAAGACTAATAACTGGTGCAGTTAAAACAACTCCCATACAGGCAATGCTTCTTCTGACTGATACTATACCATTAGAAATTGTTTTTCAACAGAAGGCGTTATGTTCATATGAAGAACTAATTCGATTACCTACAACCAGCTACTGGAGGAATTATAATTTACTCCAAGAAAGAAGACTAAAGACTCAAGATGGGGTGCTTCAGAAAATCATCAAATTAAAGATTGAGATGGATTTGCCAAATAAACCAGAAATCCTGCCTGGCTCTATTGACCCCATGTTATCAGGTGCAGTGGGCAGAATACATCTTGTACAAGAAGTACAAAGGAAAAGCACAAGCGATGTAGTGCTGAGGGCAATGGCCTTAGAGACTATCTCACTTCTTTACCCTTTGACGAACTGGATACATATTTATACTGATGGGTCCCGAATGGCACGTGGAGAGAACGTCGGGGCTGGTGTTTACTCTGATATGTTTTCATATCGTCGATCTCTTGATCCACATGCATCTTCCTTCGAAGGTGAGGTTGAGGCCATCAGAATAGCCATGCAACATCTATTGTTGAGAACAGAGGTTTTTTAATGCAGTGATTTTGTCCGACTCAAAGGCTGCAATTTAAGCGGTTACCAATTTCAATTGCGTGGATTCTTCAAGAGTTAAAGACTGCATTCTGAATTTGAACATTTTGAAAGCCAAACTAAAGATCATTGTGCTTCAGTAGATCCCCTCTCATTGTGGAATTATTGGTAATGAGAGGGCTGATTTGCTGGCGAAGGAAGGAACAAGAATAGTTCAATTCCCAAATAGCTCAATCCCTTATACAACTATGACAAGAATCATTAAACATACTATGAAAAATAATTTCAAATCTGTACAGTCGAGGCTAATCGAAAACAAGACTTGGAAGTCTATGCTTAATAAGATCCCTAGTTTTCCGAGATGCCATGCAGTTGCAGCGTTTCGTCTGGAAACTGGCCACGACTGTTTAGCTAAATATCTTCATAGATTTAATCTAATTCCAAGCCCAAACTGTGTGTGTAGTGTGTGGTGCTAACGCAGATATGGATGCTGATCATCTAATGAACTGCCCAGGACTCTCTGGTGACATGTACAGAAGGTATTGGCACGCAAGGGAGAGGATGCAGGCTCTTCAAGCTGTCTGACTGTTTTAGATTTGTGTTTTTGGCTACCGTCCATGTATCTCCTATGTTTGTTTTATTGCTGTTTTTGTTGCTTGTTCATGCTACTTGTTTCTTGTTATAGATTTTCTCCTGTATTTTTGGTGTTGTGTATTTGTACACCAGTGAATGATTTGTATCAAGTGCTGCTGCTAGAAATAAAAATATTAGACAAATTTGATATGTAGTTTCTGGTATTACTTAGGTACAACTTTAGAATACTAACAGCTTTAGAAATATATTCCAGTGTTTCATGCTTGGGTTTTCTTAAAACTGAAAAAGAACATTAACAGCATAATATATATCAGGCATGGTTCTATTAGCAACAAAAGATAATCAACAAAGAATACTTCTATAAGGTATTTTTAACATTTTTTCTATTTTTCTGCTAGTGGTAGGGCAATAAATTTTAGATAAAACCACTCTCTTAGCAATAGGAAGAGAGGAAATAGAAAATTAATATTTTGCAAATGTTTGGCATATTTTAATAATATTCTTCTTTTGAGGAATAAGAAATTTATCTTTTGTATATTCAAATTCTATACCTAGAAGTTTTTTAATTTTACTAAAATTTTAACATCAAATTTACTTTGAATGAGAGACACAACAGTATTTAAGTATTTTTGTGTTCTTCCAAAAATTATAATGTCATCCACATAGATCAACAATAGCACATTTTTGTCATACCAGTACATTGTTTTGATTGCACAGTGGGGCAAGGATGCGATGCATTTGGGAAAGGGCAGTGAAGTTATTCAAGAAATGTTGTATTAGTAATGAACTTGATAGCACAGATGATGATGGGGTTTTAAGTGACAACGACAGTGATTCTTATGACATGGATATAGATGGGATTGCTGATGGTTTGCACTTGACACGCCAATGGCAAAGAAAGACTTTTTTAACTGTTTGGTGAGATTGATTCAGACTATATGTATTTACCTTGCTTGGAAGCAGGCCTTAAAGGGTTCCAATAAAGTTTTTGTTATGCAAATTAAATTTTAATATTATATATATCATTTTGTTGTGTTTTCAAGTGTTTTTGAATAAATTTATTGGAAAAAATTTTCTCCCCTTTTTGAGATCAACTTATATGCAAGTTTTGGATTTTTTTCTCTGAAAGTAGGGGAGAGGGGGATCGACTTATATGTAAGTATATATATGGTAATTAGTGGTAGACACTTTAATGTAAATGAACCAGGCTTCCGGAAATCGGCCGTCCTCCCGTCCTCGCCGGGTTAAAATTCGGCGAGGACGACCAATTTTCGGAAGTTGCCGTCCTCTCGGGCGGCCTTGAGAATAGAGATTCCGGGGAAAAAAAAAAAGATAACAAATTGTTGTCATCGTAAAATTGTGGCGAAAGCCGCCCTTTTCCGTGCCATGAATGAAAATTGAAATGTCGTCACCTGCAAATCCCTCCACCCCCACCCCATAAACTTAGCTAGTGTGCATTATCAATGCCTTCTTTCTAGGCGAGCCGTCAGATCTGCATTGTAACCACAGGCGCCGGTTATTTTTCTCCCCTCATCCTCCACCCAGTGAATCCGATGACCGCACGAAAATGCGATAGCGCACTCCCGATCGAAGTGACATGTTCTGTTCTCCTTTTCAAGGTCTACAAATCCGGACCAAGCCCGAAGAAATTTATAAATGTACAATGAACTCGGCCTGAAGATAACTGTGTCTCAGCAGGCCCGAAATGATTTGTATTCAGATATGTTAAAAATAAATTTGTCAAAATTTTGTACGGAGAATTTAGTTTGTTTCCTTAAACATTTATCTTTACATAGCTGAAATAACAGGGTTGCCACTCAACCTGGAAACCGGGAAATGTCAGGGAATTTGAAAACAGTCAGGGAAAACCGGGAAAAGTCAGGGAATTTCGCGGGAAACCTGGAATTTTTTTTAAAATTTAAATAATGCAAATAAAATTCACGATGTATACTAAGAACGATTGTTCGAAAGATCAAGGATCGGAAAAACCAGTTATTAGCTCGACGAATGCAAACATTTCTGACCGCCCGCCGCCGTCTAGGCTACGCGTAACGCGTATTTCATCCCAATAAACCAACCATCCAACTTTTGACGGCACGGCGCCGGCGCTGCGTAGTACCTTGCATTTTGCTAGCTTCAGAGTATTGTAGACGTGCCAACTCTCCGGGGCCGGAGACTCGGGATTTTTCATTACTTCTCCGGCCTCCGGATTACTAACGAAATTCTTCGGCTTTTTTTGTTTGAAATTTATCAATTAACCAGACATACTATAATTCCTCGGAAACACCGATTTTCCACTTTTTTAGCACTGATTTCTACCATTCCCGGGATCGTAGTAAATCCATAATAAAATGCAGGGTAAAGCCAATCAAATTAACGGAGATTTACGGCCGCGTGTAATGTAAATCTCGGTCGCTTATTTTATGAAAGTAATAAATATATTTCTTCAAAGGTTGTCTAATTCAGCATAAATCGCTAACATGTTATTTTGTTCATTAATTTCTCATAAACACTGCGATTGCGCAATTCAGTTTGTTCTCATGAATCGGCGAGAGTACAGTGATATCTTTTTCCATCCGTTTCAATCTTCTAAATATTGCATTTTTGATTGACTAAACTAGCTTATTTTCATATTCAGATTAATTATTATGGTTGATTTCTTAATTATTTTCGCATAAACAGAGCGATTGCGCAATTCAGTTGCTTCGCGTGAATTGCCGAGAGTACGTTAGTATCTTTTTCCATCCATCTCCATCATTTAAATGTTGCATATTAGATCGACTAAACTAGTTTATTTTCTTATTATGGCTAATTATTAAGGTTAGTTTTTTATTTATATTTGCATAATACAAATTTTTCTATTTTGAAAAATGGGTAGCATGAACTCACTCTCTGAAGTGATATTTCCCAAAAAGTGGTATTAAAGCAATAATTTAGGCAAATAAAAAGGAAACCATTTTAGCAGGAATATATTTCTATATATATATATATATATATTAAAGATCAATATTTATTACTTTCTTTAGTGAAAACCTGTGTTTTACCAAACATAAATATTTGTTTTCATTGTAAAGTAATTTTCATGGGATAAAACCTTTATATATTTTTTGTTTTATAATTTATTGTCCTGAAATTTGATGAACCACTTGCACCATTTCTTTATGAATCTGTGACAACTATAACATAGTCAATTTTGCAGAGATTTGTAAAGCCTTGTGTTTTAGACAAAAATGCTTCATGTCTTTACAAAATTGATGTTCTTGAAAAAGATAACTTGATCCCAGCCTCTGAAGTGACACTTAGTTTTCCTTTAAAAGATGAATTGAGAAAGATAAAGAATATAGACATTTTGAAAATGCGACAATTCATGTCTTAAAGCATATCAAAGATTTGTGCATAAACTTTTTGAGCATTCACCTGTACGATTTCCATTGACTAAAGCAATATCGTTTCTTAATCCTGCAGTTTTTCTTCAAACTGATTTGGCGATTGAGCGTTTGTCAGCATGTCTAGAAATATTGGTTTCTAAAATATGGATATCTGGATTAAAAGCTGACAACATTCATCAAGAGTTCCAAAAATTATTCAATGAGCCTTCAGTAGTAAACATGATGAAATCTTACAAAAGAAGTGATACTAGGCTTGACGATCATTGGATTAGTATACTGCATCTAAAACAAGTTTCTAATGATTTGACCTTTTTTATAAAATTGCTTTCCATTTTATCACATGGTAATTCATTTCTTGAAAGGGGATTTTGCATTAATGCAGAATGCATTATTGATAACCAAACAGAAGAAAGCCTTAAAAGCATTAAGACAAGTTTATGGGGCAATAAACAATGCTGGGGGAGTTGAAGCAATTGATATAACAAAGGCCATGATTCAGTCAGTAAAATGTGCACATTCCAGGTACATTGATACTATGCAAAGAAAGAAAGAAGCAGAAAGTAATAAAAAACAATTGGAAGACAGTCGAAAATGTGTTGCTTTAGAACTGAAAAGTTTAGAATGGAAGAAAAGCAAAATAATGGTGGATGCTCAAAAAGAGGCTGCACTAATTGAAGACAAAATAAGAAATCTCCAAAAATAATATTTTTTCTACATACTATATTCACTCACTATCACATAACTTGTATATTAACATTTTTGGTGTTAATTTATTTTACCACATTTATTATAACAAGTGTACATGATTTGTCTAATTTACCAAAGCAATTGATTTTTTTTATTTGTATATGTATGTCAAATATTATTTATTTGTCCCAATTTGTAACAAATTTTTAATTGAAGTGTAAATATTTTAATATTTACACTCTAATTAATATATTCCCAATTATAATATTATATTCTCTATGTTAAAACACAGAGAAAAGGTATATGTGTAAGCCTAGATTAACTGAATAGTTTATCGCGCTGTTTTTTATAAACCTGGAATTTATCTGGAAAACCTGGAAAAGTCAGGGAATTTCATATTCTCTGGAGAGTGGCAACCCTGAATAAAAGCAATAAGTTCATGCATCAATTTAAATCCATTGTAAAAATTTTCAAAAGAAATATGTTCGGCTCGGTCGTAACGGACATTTAAAAAAAAAAAAGACTCAACCCTGCCCGAAACAATAGAAAACTCAAGTCCAGCCCGGGCCTAAGCCCAAATCCTCATTTAACTCTTTAAAACCCAAACTATAAAATTTTCATTTGCTGTAATAGACAGGAGAAGTAACAAGTTTTAATTTTTGGAATGGATTCTTCTAGTTTCAGCCAGAAATGTTTTATTTTCTTCCCCACTTTGGTTTCAACTTTAAAACTAAAACGTTTAAAATTCATTCATGGCATTTGTTCCAGTTGTTTGATAACTGAAGTTAAAGTATGAAACATCTATTCAGTCCAAGAAGATTTTAATCTTGATTGACTAAATTCCCTAGAAATAAAGAGTACTGATGAGGTTTAAACTGTTTAGAGACAAGAGGATTTATATGATTATTTATTTACCATTCCTTCAAGTTACCAAACATTGAAAAAAGGAACGATTCCTTACAGATCTTACCCCTTTGCCCCCACCCATAGATCGGAATAGAAGGTGCACTCCCATAGGACCCTATGGCAACATTTTTAACATGGGATGTCGCATAGACACTAGAGCTAGTGAGTTGGACCGACTGAACTACGATGCGTCTGCCAGATTTGGCGCGTTATCGCTCGCTTGGCGATTTTTTTTTTTAAACGGGAGGGGAACAAAATGTTGAGGACTGTACTTTTATAATTTTTGAAACTATAGAAAGGATCAGGATTTAAAAATACATTAATCTGCAACATAAATATATTCATTAGTTTAAGAATATTTAAATAAACATAGTTATATATTTAATTCAAATAATCATAAAATAGATTAAAAAATAGACATATTGCATTGTCTCACTATAAAACATAATGCACAAAAAATTACAAGCTAACATACTCAAAAGACTGAAATATTATATAATATTTTCAGTCTAAAAAGTATACTAGCGTGTTGTTCGTTAATTACTTGATCCTTAATTTATTCTGGGATAGTAAATATCAAATTTACATAAATACACTATCGAAGTTGTGGAACTCAATCATTAATTACCCGAGGGGGGGGAGTTTTCCACCATAAGGCACTTAATAAAAATTTTTCATAAATATATACACATACTATATCACATTCAACTAAGAAAAAGCTATCCAAATATCAATTATTTCACATTTTATAAAAATACGGAAAATATTTTTTAACTAATTATACCACTACCTCTTAAAATTTAGTCTAATCCGGCAGTAATAGCAACACAGCACTAATTTCGTATGATGAACACATGTATACTTATATGAACACGTGTATACTTATGAACACGTATATACTTATAATGAACACGTATGTAGGATGGTGATAACTAAAATTATTTCAATTTTGATAAACATAAATTACATACCCTGTAACGCAACCAGTTTTCTTTTATCAATCCATTTCTATGAAATGATCTAAACACTTAACAAATAATCCTTTTTCACGTTACTCAAACCACGCTAGTCGGTTGTTCTAAGTTTTCGCTGAGCGAAATAGGGTTATAACATTGAAAATCGGCTTGGACTCAAACCAGAGAATCGCCAAGCGCTCGGATCAAACCAGACCATCGCCAAGAGCGCGCCAACCCAATGTTTGGTCTATCTCTAATGGCCGCCGCGAAAACGAAACTATCGAGAGTGACAGGTCTGTATAGTAGTCTGTGGTGTATACATATGCAGTTATCGCACTTCATCGTGAGGCAGTTGATTCTAATTTATTATTGTTGTGCGATGTATTTGAGCACATATATTAATGAATATAAAGTGAAACAAAAATTCTTAGGAGGACGGGTAAAAAATTTCGAGGACGGGTAAAAAATTTCAATAGCCGTCCTCGCGGACGGGCTAGATTTTGCCGATTTTCCGAAGCCTGAAATGAACAATGTATCACTATTATGTTATGGTTTAAATTGAATTAGTGGATATTGCCCAGGTAACTTTTTTGGTTACGGATCATTTATTAAGTGTCTGAGTCGAATTTCACTTGAGTTCCGGCAGATTGGGTCTTGATTTTCAGGAATATGCCAATTTTCCATATCTCTGGAAATTAGCATACTCCGGAAGTGTCACAGCAAAAACAAGTATAAATACCCAGAGCCAATAAAGACACAATAAGCCATGCCCATGACTAGGCAAGCAATGTGAAATTTCGACTAAACTGTATAGTTGTGTTTATTGCTTATGGTAGTAAGTAGTTTTTGTCAATATTTGTACAGCCAATGTTGTAATGGCCTACAGCTCGTTCATCTGACAACATAAAAACAAAACCGAGACTGTTGCCATAGCAGAATTACAAAAAATAATGTTGCCATTGCGAGAACTAAAAATAAGCATATTCACAATAAAAACAATTATAAATATAAAAATGAATAACAAAATTAATGTGCGTTACTTAACATTCTCCTATCTTTTGATTTAAACATTATAATCAAAACTTATAATAAAATGTTATGAACTTTCCAAAAACAAATTAGTATTTAAATAAAAATTAAACATTTTCTACATTTATCTAAACCTAGAGGGGAGTCTAATTGTTCTGCCACTTCTAGTAACAGCAGTCTTTCGTAGAACAGAGGGTGAAGTGTTCATAACCCTTTTATCACTAGCTATAATATCTGTTTCTGGTTCTCGGGATGGACATTCAATTTCAAGAGGGAAAATTCTCTGAACTGGTCGAATTAGTTTCTCCATTGCTGTCTTTAATTTCACAACTCTGTTGCTGCCATCTTTTCCAGGATAAACTTCAATTATTTTTGCCATTGGGCCAGAAAGTTCTTTTCTTATTCTTGTATTCAGTGAGAACTATATCTTCAATTTTGACATTCAGCATTTTCCCCCTATTTTGCACTAATTGGCCAAGATACTCTACTCTAAATTTTTTCCTCTGCTGATCCTTTAATGTCTGCTGATATCTCAGTCTTTTTGTGAGATCTGCTTTGTCCAAAAGATCAAAGTCTGGCACTCCCACCAGTCCTGCATGTCCTGCAGTCCTGCAAGAACATAGCCAGGGTCAAAGGAGTTAGGTTTTCAGGATCTTCGGAAATGCAAGTCAGTGATCTGGCATTCACTATTGCTACACAATCACATAGAATGCTCATCATTTCTTCATAGCCCAAAGAAGCTGTTCCCAAGACACTTCTCAACAGTCTCTTAACCATCTGTACATTCCCCAAACCCTCTCCACCAAGCAGCGGAGGGTGGATTGAACTTCCAAGTAATTCTTTTGACAGATGCTTCTATTTCAATGGCTTTCTAATCAATTCTTTGTAGAAGATTATTAGCTCCGACAAAATGACTTCCATTATCACTGTAGGTGGTATCAGGCCTTCCACGATGTGCTATGAACCATCTGAAACTGAGCAGAAAGACTTTAGTAGATAATGATATTATGAGTTCCAAATAAATAGCCCTATATACAGCACACATGTAGAGGACAACCCAACTCTTCACACCTCCCCTTAATATTAAGGGTCCAGCCAGATCTACTCTAGTAATTTTAAAAACTGATGCTTGTCTCACTCTGTCTTCTGGAAGAGGAACTGGAGCTGTTTGTATACATTTTGCATTGTGTCTCTTGCATCTAATGCATTTCATAATTACATGACTTACTATTCGCCTTCCATTAAGTATCCAGAATTTTTCACGCAAATCTGACAATAAAGAGTGTAATCTGGCATGAAGTCTTATTGCATGGTGTTCTTGAATGATAAGTTCTACCAATTTATGTTCGCTTGGCAGTAGTATTGGATACTTGAAATTCTCTTCATCTTTACATTCCATCAACTTTGTTTTCACTCGAATTAAAGCATTATGGTCTTTAAACACAGAGACAAGGATTTCAAACTATTTAACCGTTCTTTGGTAAATGTATCTCTTTGAACAGTTTTGATAATTGCCTTTTCAGCTTTATTCAACTCATCAGCAGATAATTCTCCAGCGTTTCGATCATAAATGTTCTTTCAAGCATTATGAAGAAATCTTAAATTCCATCCTACCATTCTTACAGTTTTTGTATACTTTGAAAAATATGATAGAAACCATGTCTCTTTAAAAGTTTTACTCAACAGAACCGTAGAAATATTTTATCTTTCTTGCAGTACGTCTACTTTATTAACAGTGCATTCAGAGTGTGTCCAATCCTTTTCATCCTGCTTCAGCCATAGGGGCCCCTCCCACCATCTGGATTCAATCAATTTCTTCACTGAGCATCCTCTGGAGGGCAGATTAGCAGAATTGTTTTGGCTATTAACATGTCTTGAATTCTCAATATTAGATAATTTCTGGATTTCATTTGCTCTATTTTTGACAAATACTCCCCACTGCTCATTTCTTTTAATCCAGTGTAAGGTAGTAAAAGAATTAGTCCAAAAATATTCCCTAATATAATTAAATTTCAAGCTTTTCTTCACAAAGTCTGCCAGATATACATCAATACAACAAGCTAAAAGTTCTAGTCTTGGAATATAAATGTTTTTTAATGGTGCAACTCTTGACTTTGCCTAGAGTAGCTGCACAGAAATCTTAGTATCTGTTTCACATTGCAAATACACAATTGGCTGCATATGAAATCCCAGTAGCTGCATATGAAATCCCAGAAGCATCACAAAGCACATGTAGACTCAATATTGAGTTACCATTTGTAAAAGCATGTCTAGGAATCTTCATGGCATTCAGCATTTATAGTTCAGCTATCCACTTCAAAAATTTATTTGAAACATATTCCAATACTTCAGCATCCCAACTCAATTTAGATTTCCAACTATTTTGTAATAGCAACTGAGGATAAAATGTGACTGGACAAGTGAAACCTATAGGGTCAAATACTCTGTGCAATGGATAAAATAGTCCTTCTAGTGATAGTCCCTTCCGGTTTGTTTATCGAATTGATGTCACAAAGCAATATATCCTGTTTGTCCCACAACAATCCTAAGACTGATGATGGATTAGACTTGACACAAGTAACCATTATTTCAGTATGTTCCCAGTCTCTTAACTCAAATTTTCCTTCTGCCATCACCTCTGTGGATATTTGGACAAATTCCTGCAATTCCACTGAGTCTACAGAATAGACACAATTATCAACATAAAATGCTGATTTAAGTTTCTGTACTACATCATGTTGAGCTGAAGATGAATATTTATCCAAATAGTGTTGTATCACTGCTCCAAGAAGAAAAGGACTACAGTTTAATCCAAAGACTACTCTGCAATGTTGAAAAATCTTTTAGCATTCTGGCTTTTGCCTTGCCATCAAAGAAATTAAAAAAATTCTTGATCACTTTTATCAACAGAAATTTGCAAGAAAGTCTTCTTTATGTCCGAGATAACACCAATTTTTGTCTCTCGAAACTTCAAAAGTATGGTGGGAATAACTCCAACCGATTTGGTTCCTTTGCCAAACAGTCATTTAAGGAATAAGATCCTTTCTGTTTACAGGAAGCATCGAAGACAGGTCTAACATTAGTCGATGAATTGCACTTAAACACTCTTCGATGAGGTAGAAAATGACCACTATTTTCTAAACTTTCTGTGATTATTCCTTCTTGCTACCACTCGTGGAAAACAGCATTGTATCTTTCAAATTTTCTTTCTTTCATGAGTTTAGATGTTGTGGAATTCAATCTCTTCTCAGCTATTTCTCTATTAGTTGGCAATTTTCCTTGGTTATGCATCCAAGGGAGACTATGTTCCATCTTCATTAATTCAAATTGTTTTCTTGAAATGATCCAAAACAGCTGTTTCTACTTCGTCTTTACTTTGATGCTGACAAGGATAGTGATTCCAGTAGCTTTTAACTTCCATAAATCAGGAACATTGTTACTATGAATCAAAAATGAAGTTAAAACAGAACCATAATTGTTATAATTTGAATCCTCTTGAGACTTTCTCATTACAACCCATCCGAGATGAGTTTGCACAGTGACCAGTCTACACTTTTACTGATGAACGAGTCCTGTGTAAAGATGACCAGTGAAATCGGCTCCAATAAGTATCTCAATAGGTGGCTGATTGCTCCCTATATCCGTGAGCTGGATTCCCTTTTGTCTCATTTCTTCCAACCATGATCCAGTCTTGAGTCTTGAACCACATATAGTAGGTTGGTCTAACACTTCAATTTTACAGCAATAGTTATTAACTGAACTGTTCAAAATTACATTGTAGCACTTGTGCTCTCTCCTGGAGGTGGTTCCTCCAAACACAACTTGTGTTAACAGGGATCGCATTCGTCCTAAAATTCCTAAAAGTTTGAAGCTTCCCTTGAATTCCTAAAATTAACCTAAAATTTTTAAATGATCCTAAAATTTTGTAATGTTTTGCTGCAGCGCCAAATTTACTCTACTATCGCCCGAATGCATTCCATTCATAGGGCAATTGATGTTAAAAAAGACTTCAGAATTAAAATGTTGTTCAAAATAGCACTCATCTTTTACAAAGACGATAAAAGTGCCGATTCTTAATGGTTAAATCCTCTCCGTCCGCGGGCGGTTTTAGTGAAATACGATCCCAAGACGAATGGCGACCCACGTGATCATTTACGACCGGAGTTTGGGGGGAGATTCTTTTGTTTGTGGGAGTGGGAATCTCCAGCGCAAGCTAACAACCCTTGAAGCCTTTAACCTCTCAAAGAAATAAAATAGAAAAAGACGGGTTCAATTGTTGAATAGTGTGCTTCTTCATATTTACTGTTGGAAAATAATCAATACATCGCGATTCACGTTCCCGTGAACGGGCGTTTATGCAAATTTAATATGACTCTTCCCATTCACCGGCGTGAACCGTGACGTTTTTTCAACATGAGGTTTCATGCAAATCAGTTCTCAATGCGTACGCATCTGATTTGCATATCCGGGGGCGTTTCCGGAGCTGTCCATTCTCGGATATATAGGGCAGAGGTTTCTTGAAGCAATTAGATAGATCGATAGATAGATAGATCGATCAGATGAGATCTCAGACTTGAGATGATGACGATCGATTAGACACTGATAGTCTGATGCAGGCAGACAGAAATGTTTTTGACAAAAGCACTGCGGGATATCGTTTGACGACGGTTTTTAAGTCGAAACGGATGCAGATGTGGTCAGTTCAGACCAGCGTGTATTGAACGTTAAATTTACTTACAAACGCTCGCTTACAAACGGAACTTACAAACTTTACTTACAAACGGAAGTCGCTTTAAATACCTTTTGATGTTCTATCCTTTGGTTTCCCTTTGCCAAGTGTGATACCTTCAATGGTGGCTGCAAATACATGTAAGTGATAGAGGTAGTATAGTTAATTACTACCAATGCTTCAAGGAATCTCTGTCTAGTCATTTACAACTGCAAACTTTTTGTACATAGTATATTTTGATGTTTTACGGCATGGAAAATTACCAGGTACGTGTAATATGCCTATTTGTGTTTTTCACAAAATAAAGTGAACAAAGTTTTTCTTTAAAACTGGACCTGTGTACTTTCATGACCCAGCCAACACTTATTGACTCTATGCCAGTGCGTACTTTGCTATCTTCAAATTCAAATTTTTAAATTTTCCAACAGAAACGGTTATGGGCCAGTTCAACGCCCAATAGAATCATAAGTGCAAGTATTTTTAAAGAAATCGTTCCAGTGTTCAGAGGGGGGCCGCAAATGAAAAGTACCAAACGAAGTGATGAAAAGTACCAAAGATTTGAACTCTGTAAGAATTTTTGCTCAAAAACCAATATTTAAAAATATAGTTTTCTGGACTAGAGTTCTTTTGAGCCGCTGGAACTTGTGTATATGTTTTTGTTGATTCTATCAAAACAGAGGATGATTGAAGGGAAATAGCTGTGTCTAGATTAACGCGTTGCAGTAGCTTTGATGAAATATAGGATAACTTATTTCCCTCATATTATTTAATTACTGCCTTCGGCGATCAGCCCTATTGTTTTTAAAAAAGTTTTTAAACTTGCAATACCTTTCTTGCAGTAGCTGTTGATCGTGCACTTCTGCGACGCATGCCATAAATAACGGGGCAGTTTATAAAGTAACTGTCGATCGCACACCTACGTTACGTGCGCAAGCCACAGCTAAAGGTGCCTTCCCACTCACCGCAACGCAACAGCAGACTTTTCACGGCAACGCTCGAGGTACACGCAAGTCTTTGCGGCAAAATAAACCCCTTCACACTGTCGGTCGACGGCGAAGAAATGTAGCCAATCAGATGCAAGTGCAGAAATTTCTCCTCGTTCAGCGGCCATGTTTACAAACCATCTCTTCCAAAGAGATTTTATATACATGAAATATTATATAATAAAAATTAAGCTATTATTACTAATAAAATCTCTTTGGTCTCTTCTGATTCAAATTTATATTTACCAGCGGGTTGCTAGTTTACAGTATTGACGCGTTTCAGAAAATCCGCCTTTCTGTGAATTTAAACAAGAGCGTACGCGAGTTTGCTTTGGCCGTATATACATATTTCATCAGTTTTCTAAAATAAGCTAACTAAAGTAATTCCATCGCAAAACACAAAGGATCCTAATTTAAATTGTTTTAGAATATTTACTACACTGTGGCAATTTCCTCGTTTTAACGAATGCAATTATGTTCTCTTTCTCGAATCGTTAAAAAAAAAAATCCGACAGAATTCAGAAAATAAATTTTGACATATGTTCTTCATAGACTTTTTTTTATCCTTCTATTGCAATCCTAAAACAACTTGAAAACATATTCTTTTTTACTCTTTAAAATAATATTCTAAAATAGCATTAAATGCTTTGCATGATATAATTTGCTAGTACATTTCAGGTGTAAAGTTTTGGCTTGGGTGGTAGAGAATCAGCTCCGCAAACCAGTGGGTTCTGGTTCGAATCCAAGCGAATATTAAATTTTACAAGTGCTGCCATCTGTTGCTGAAATATTCAAATACAGTGTTTCTTTAACAATCTGCAGAATTTTTTTGTTTTAAATTATTTTAAGTTCTATATACAAAATAACCTTATATCACTAAATTATTTTTAAGTTTGAATGCTTATAAAAATTTATTTCGAAGTTACTTTGAAAAATATCTTGAAGTATACTTTATATCAGCTATAGATGGAATGTACTCCTCTTAATTAAGGAAGTGTTTGTAGAAATAGCAAATATAAAATGTGTGTATAAAATTAGACAGAAATCATCGAACATCATTATACAAGTAGTAGTTATCCTTCGACATGTAATTTTGAACATTTTAGATTGGAATAGAAACAAAAATCAAACTACTTTGAAATTTTAAAGAGGTTGCATTTTAATAATTTGGCGCTAACATTTGAAGAATTTTTTTATTATTTTAAATGCACATATACAATTAGAAATTTACAATACATTTGAAAATCATTCATTTTTAATAAAATAAATAAGTTTACATGTAAATATGAAAAGTTTACTCTTTTAAGTTTGAATGCTTATAAAAATTTATTTCGAAGTTACTTTGAAAAATATCTTGAAGTATACTTTATACCAGCTATAGATGGAATATACATTTAAATCTATTTTAAAACATAATTACTCAATAAATATAAATGTAGATAAAATAATTTTTAAATTTAAAAGTTTACTTTAATGAGAAATATTTTAAACGTTACAAATGAGCAAAGAACATATTCGGATATTTAAAATAGATACGTATTTGAAAACCATTGAAATCAAGTATAAAATAGTAATGAACTTAAATTTGTTTAAGACATAATATTTCAATAACGGTATTCTTGAATTTAAATACTTTTTACGCTTTTTTTTCTTTGATTGTTTCATTTCAGTCAATATCGGCAATATCGCTTTTTAAACTAATTTTGTATCTTGAGTGTATATTGAGTGAATATTTTTCAACAAATATTTATTTGCTTTTTTATACGGATGTGTGACAAACCCAAATATTTTTTAATGTTCATTCATCTGTTTAAGCTTCTGATATCTAAAGTAATCCATATAAAAAAGATCAAATCAAAAATTTACTATACGAAATATTGATTTAGCAGTAAAAACATGATCTACGATACTATTGGTGTTGCGTTGCCGTCAACCGTGCGGTACGCGTTGAATTCGGTTTCATTTCGAATTTAGCGTTGCGGCCTGCGTTCACCGCAGAAGAGGACATTCCCCCTCTTTTTCATCGTACAGCGCATGCGTGAACTCAACCGTCCTCTGCGGTGCGTTGCGTTGCGGTGAGTGGGAAGGTACTTTAAGTGTGCAGTTTATGAAGTGTTGATCTTGTACCTCAGCTACGCGTGCAAGTTACGGCTAACGATGTAGTTCATGAAGTAGCTGTCGATCTCACGTCTCCGTTACGCGCTCAAGTCATGACTAATGGTTCAGTTCATGAAGTAGCTGTCTATCGCACACCTCAGCTACACGCATAAATCGTGGTTACCGGTGCAGTTCATGGAGTAGATGTCGATCGCACGCCTTCGTTACGCACGCAAGTGATGGCTAACGGTGCAGTTGATATAGCAGTTGTCAATTGCATACCTCAGCTACGCGGCCAAGTCACGGCTAACGGTACAGTTGATGAAGTAGCTATCTATTTCCGCTACGCGCGCAAGTTACGGCTAACGATATAGTTCATCAAGTGGCTGTTGATCGTTTCTGTTACGCGCGAAAGTTATAACTAACGATGCAGTTCATGAAGTAGCTGTCGATTGTTAGAAACTTGGTTTTGTTTACATCGCGATTCTCGTTTCGCCGGAGCGTGACGTCATTATTAAAATGATTATTCCGTTCTCGTGAACGAATCGCGATGTGGACAAAACTTGGCTGATCATGCAAATCACCTTTCTCGCCGCTCACGCATCCTGTTTTGCATATCCAGAGGGCGTTGCCGGCAACGGTTATGTTCCGGAACGCACCCATCTTCGGATATAAAGGCTAGACACTTTTCTGGTTTTAAGTCAGATCGCTTTAAAGGAGATCGCTTTTAAGTGAGATCGCTTTGGTCATTAGACCGGTTAGTCATTCGATCGATATACTGATCGATGGAAGGATCTAGAAGGATCTAGATCGGGCAGACGGATCTTCGTAAAGTCATGTTTCGATGTTGTCGAAAGTTACGATAAAGTGTTTATCGGTGAACGCGGATATTTAAACTAAACTTAGTAGTTTTTGATGGTTCTCAGTTAAGGAGACCATGTTTCCCGTGTTGTGGACTTTATAGTGCTGATCCGGAAAGTTTAAAGTTTTTGCCATAGCGTGTGCCCAGCTAGTGGTGGCATCGGAAAGTGCACGTGGTCACGTAAGTGTGAAATGCTTTTATTCCACTTACTTGTGTAAATAATACGTTAACCAGAAACGTGTCTAGGCATGGAACTTACACTGAAAAACCTTCATATGAGCTGTAGTGCTCATGTTTTGTAAATAGTATGCTTTAGTTTTTGCTTACCTGTTCTCATGATATATATACTGTAAGCAAATACAATGGATTCACTCTTCAATAAAAGTGATTTTGATTTAAACTGGAACTGTTCTCATTTAACACTTCTACTGCTACTTGTATTCCTACAACTACTATCTAACGTTTGTTATAACTGCAACACTCTGTTTTAAATTTTCAACGAAGTTGTGGAACCAGAATTTCGTGGCTCATAGTTATTCTATCACCAGCTTCATCAGAAATTTAATTATACGTTAATTTTCAATATATAACTTACGGATATGATACATATTTCCGTCAAAGGTTATGGGCCAGTGCTCCCCATAACAACATTAAAAATTTAGAAGTGTTAGAGTTCCAACGAATCCTGTCGACGGGGGCCGCGGACGGCGCCATTTGCATGTCGACGAAAGCGTAAACAAAAGGTCTGTTCAGCTCAGTTCCAAAAGGCCACCTTGCCATGGAGGCAAATAAAATTACTGCATTAACTAGAGACAATTACGTCACTTGGAGGAATGAAGTTTCATTCGCTCTTAAAGGAGAGGGCTGTTTCGGATTTGTAGACCGAACAGCGTTACCGGTGGATGAAAAAACGTCACGCCGTGATTATGAAGATCACATGCGAAGAAAGGACCGCGCGTTAGCAATCCTGTTCCAGAATGTTTCATCTGATTACCAAGAGTTAATTGACATTAACGATGATCCGGCAGATGCGTGGGATAAGTTAAAAATGCACTTCGACGCGCCGACTCGCGCCAACCTGGTGCGTTTACTGGATGAGTTCTTCAGCCTACGTCCGGAGCCAGATGAACCGGTGGATATCTTCTGTACGCGTTTGAAGAAGGCGGTCGCCAAATTGAAGGACGTCAAGCACCCGGTGGAAAGCGTCTATGTGGCATTCCAGGCCATAAGATACCTCTCTGATGACTTCCAGGGAATAGTTCAGCTAATCTACAGATGGGAGGACAAAGATTTCACTTTGGAGAAAATCCAACATGAATTGTCTGCGGAAGAAGGACGTATCCGGCAACTCCGTAGTGATAGAAACAATGTAAGTCAAAATTCATCTGTATTCTTGTCTCAGAGTAATGTAAATGTAAAGTGTAAAAATAGCAAAGTGTTTAAAAGTGTTAAACCAGTTAAAAGGGTCATAGGACCATGTTATTTTTGTAAGAAGGCAGGTCATTTAAGGAATAATTGCCCTATTCTTAAGTCTAGCTCAAATATAATTGAATTGTATTCATCTGCTAGAGTTGAAGCTAATACTGTGCAGGATCCTAGCGATAGACTCAGCTGGGTAATTGACACCGCTGCTACGCGGCACTTTTGCAATGATATTAATTTATTTTCAAAATTTAAGGAAAGCAAAGGTGCATCTATGTCGCTGGCAGTGGGTGATATTGAGAGCCCAGTTGAGGCTATCGGTACGGTCAAAATGTATGTTCAGTTTCAGAACATAAGAAGTAATATTGTTTTGTCTGATGTAATGTTTTCGCCTAAGTTAAGACGAAACTTATTAGCCGCATCTGTTCTTGAGGAACAGGGGTATACTTTTAAAGGGGCTAATGAGGTATTGTGGTTTTACACTCCAAAGGGAGAAAAATTCTTCTATGCTAAGCGAAAAGAAGGGTTATATTTTTTAAAACCTCAATACGAAGTTCAGACTGCAAATAACAATATTGAAGACCGTAAAACTAAAGGAAAGGATCAGGGTAGGGATAAAAATTCTAAGAAAGATAGAAAACCCCTAAATAAGAAAAACAGTATTGACAAAATGAAAAATTTGCCTAGAATAAATAAAAGTAAATGTAACTCTGAGGTGAAGTCGAGGTCAAACAAAAAGGTTAATGAGAAACCAAGTTGTGCGGTTTCTGAGGTTTTGAATAAAACGGAACTCTGGCATAGGAGATATTGCCACATTAACTCTGATTATTTATATCAGACAAGTAAAGTTTCCGCGGCTAATGGACTCCCTAGACTAAAATATGCAAAAATTAACTGTACACACTGTAAGTTAGCAAAGTCTAAGAGAATTTCTTTTAAGCCAATTGGTAGGATAAGGTCCACTAAACCTTTACAATTACTCCATATGGATGTGTGTGGTCCCTTACCTACAGCTTCAATGGGCGGAAACAGATACTTTTTGACAATCACTGACGACTTCAGCCGGAAAGTGTTTGTTTATATAATGAAACAAAAATCAGAGGTGTTTAAGATATTTAAAGAATTCCAAGCTAAGGAAGAAAGGCAGCTAGGCAAAAAGATTTTGTGTATCCGTACGGACAATGGTATGGAGTTCTGTCACAACCAGTTCAAGGCATACTTAAATAAATTGGGGATTAAATCAGAAAGGTCAAATGCATATACACCCGAACAGAACGGGGTTTCTGAAAGATTTAATCTGACTGCACTAGATTGTGTGAAAGCTATGCTTGATCAAAGCAAGGTTGATAACAGAATGTGGGCAGAAGCGATTTTGTGTTTTACACACACCAAGAACAGAATATGTCATAAGTTCAAAACCAAAACTCCACACGAGTTATATTATGGAAGGAAGCCAGCCGTTGCTCACCTCAAAGTTTTCGGGTGCAAAGCCTATGTGGGCACAGCCAAACAAATTAGAAATAAGTTGGATATGAGAGCCCAAATAGGAATAATGGTCGGATATGCCGAAAGCACCAAAGGCTATAGGATTTATATAGCGGGTAAAAAGAAAGTTGAGGAAACTTCTAATGTAAGGTTTGAGGAAGGAGTGGCAGCGGAAGGCGTCCTGGGCCCTAATTACCCTAAAGGAATCACCTTGAGGAAATCGAACGTTACTCAGTCGATTGACTCGGAATCAGAATGCTTAGGAGGAGTGTCAGAGGAAGAAGCAGGTGAGAGCCGTGACACTAGTAAATCTAGTGGGGATGAGGACTCTCCTGCTGATTCTGGTCTGACACCCTGCTCAGATATTGACTGGATACGGAAAGCAGTACCTAGGCCTGATGGGAGTAGGACGGATATTTACTACTCAGTAAAAGGTGACAATAAAAGGCTGAGATCTCATAATGATGTCAGAAAGTTTTGTGGAAAAGCTAACATTCATTATGATCAGCAAATGTTTAATTTTAGAGAGAAAAAGGGGGTAAGTGATATCAAAAGGAAACCAGAAGCAAGCAATGTTGAGATCTTGATACCCAAGAGCTATAAATCGGCAATAGAATCTCCCCAGTCCGATAAATGGCAAGAAGCCATGGATGATGAAATAGCTACAATGCAAGAGAGGGGTGTCTGGGACTTAGTGCCTGCACCCATCTCACAACAAAAAATTATAGGAAGTAGATGGGTTTATACCATTAAGAAGGATGAAAGGGGAAATGTTAAACGATTCAAAGCTCGCCTAGTAGCTCAAGGATATACCCAGATAAAAGGGGACTCATATGATGAAGTGTTTAGCCCTGTGATTAATTTTAGTTTAATCAGAGCTTTCTTCTGCATATTCGTTTGCATGCTTAAATGGAAACATTTTCAACTGGACATTAAGTCCGCATATCTTTATGCAAAGTTGAATGATAAAATTTTCTTGAAACAACAAAATGATATAGACCATACAGTTTCACTTTTGAGTAAAGAATTTGATATCAAAGAATTGGGAAAAGTCAAAAGACTTTTGGGTGTGGAATTTAAGGAACTTAGTTGTAAACGAGTCTTTTAAAATTAACTTTGTTAATACTAAAGATAACGTAGCAGATTACTTCATGAAGCCAATGACTAAAGATAGAGTTTTAAAATTTAGTAATGATATCTTTAAAATATAAAATTTAACTGTTCAAATAAAAATTTTACTTTAAATTTTTTTTATATTTTCAAAGTATAAATGGTTAGGGTATTTTATAATTTATTCCTCTCTCATTGATACAAATGAAATGTATCTTGAGTATATATTGTTATGTGACAATGAACTGTTACTTTTCTCACATTACACTTGAAAAAAATATATATATCCATTTTTACTACACGCATAATGCATTTTCGCTTATGTGAATAAAATGTTATCTGAATGTACATTATTGATATAATTCACATGAAACATAAAATTTTTTTAATCTGTGTTTATCTCATATGTATATTTACCTTCTGTATCTTTTATTATCATTGCCATTGTATTGGGTATTTAGTGTGTATACTAGTCATGGGCTAAGATAATAAAACTTAAATTTTTAATCTTAAATGTTAAATTTCATAGTTATACATTAAATTTTCTACAAACTTGAATGTGATGTTTAGACTTAAATTTTTAATCTTAAATGTTAAATTTCATAGTTATACATTAAATTTTCTACAAACTTGAATTTGATGTTTAGACTTAAATTTTTAATCTTAAATGTTAAATTTCATAGTTATACATTAAATTTTCTACAAAACTTGAATTTGATGTTTAGACTTAAATTTTTAATCTTAAATGTTAAATTTCATAGTTATACATTAAATTTTCTACAAATTTGATTTTGATGTTTAGATTTAAATTTTTAATCTTAAATGTTAAATTTCATAGTTATACACTAAATTTTCTACAACTTGATTTTGATGTTTAGATTTAAATTTTTAATCTTAAATATTAAAATTGATAACTATACCTAAAATTTTTCTAGAGCTTAAAATTTTTGATATCTTTAGACTTTTAAATTTTAAACTTAATGTTTGTTTATAAATTTTCAAAATAGTAAAGAAATAGCTTTCTTCAGTATGAGCTAGTACTTAAGAAAGGGCAATAGTATGGTTATACTGTTTTCTTTGACTATGTTATCCTTAAACATGTAATTTAAAGAATGCTTATGATCTGCATAATAGATAAGTGTACTCATTTGATTGTTGCCATTTTGAGAAAAGGCTATTCACTTTCTAAATGTTATAAGAGTTATAAATTTCTTTAATGTATAAAATTTTGTGTATGCATACATTATGTTTTTAGGATACTAAGAACTTTGATTCTTAGAATAACCTTTTGTTGGATGAAAGCATGGGCGCCGAGAGTTGGTGTTTTTGCATGAGGGGGCCGATTGTTAGAAACTTGGTTTTGTTTACATCGCGATTCTCGTTTCGCGGGAGCGTGACGTCATTATTAAAATGATTATTCCGTTCTCGTGAACGAATCGCGATGTGGACAAAACTTGGCTGATCATGCAAATCACCTTTCTCGCCGCTCACGCATCCTGTTTTGCATATCCAGAGGGCGTTGCCGGCAACGGTTATGTTCCGGAACGCACCCATCTTCGGATATAAAGGCTAGACACTTTTCTGGTTTTAAGTCAGATCGCTTTAAAGGAGATCTCTTTTAAGTGAGATCGCTTTGGTCATTAGACCGGTTAGTCATTCGATCGATATACTGATCGATGGAAGGATCTAGAAGGATCTAGATTGGGCAGACGGATCTTCGTAAAGTCATGTTTCGATGTTGTCGAAAGTTACGATAAAGTGTTTATCGGTGAACACGGATATTTAAACTAAACTTAGTAGTTTTTGATGGTTCTCAGTTAAGGAGACCATGTTTCCCGTGTTGTGGACTTTATAGTGCTGATCCGGAAAGTTTAAAGTTTTTGCCATAGCGTGTGCCCAGCTAGTGGTGGCATCGGAAAGTGCACGTGGTCACGTAAGTGTGAAATGCTTTTATTCCACTTACTTGTGTAAATAATACGTTAACCAGAAACGTGTCTAGGCATGGAACTTACACTGAAAAACCTTCATATGAGCTGTAGTGCTCATGTTTTGTAAATAGTATGCTTTAGTTTTTGCTTACCTGTTCTCATGATATATATACTGTAAGCAAATACAATGGATTCACTCTTCAATAAAAGTGATTTTGATTTAAACTGGAACTGTTCTCATTTAACACTTCTACTGCTACTTGTATTCCTACAACTACTATCTAACGTTTGTTATAGCTGCAACACTCTGTTTTAAATTTTCAACGAAGTTGTGGAACCAGAATTTCGTGGCTCATAGTTATTCTATCACCAGCTTCATCAGAAATTTAATTATACGTTAATTTTCAATATATAACTTACGGATATGATACATATTTCCGTCATCAATCGCACACCTCAGCTACGCGCGTAAGTTATGGCTAACGATGTAGCAACATGCGCAATTCACGGCTAATGATGCAGTTTATGAAGTTGCTGTCGATCACACACCTCAGTTATGCGCGGAAGTTATGGCTGACTCATTAAGTAGCTGTCAATCGCGTTTCCGACCGCAATGCGGGCACACGAGTAATGATATAGCTGCTGCGTATCAAATGAATCGTCTTTTATTAGCGTGTTCATGCAATCCACGTACGATATATGCAATAACGACAATTCTACTGCATGTAATAACGATATACACGCTGCGCGGGCACATGCAATTTGCATAGATGTGAAATAGCTGTCAATCGCGTTCCAGCCCACTATGAGGGTTCAAGGCTAACAGATAAACACTTTTTCCAAAATAAATTGGCTTTTATTAGCATTATTTGCTTTAAGCCCGTCCGCTGCTTGTGCATGCAATCCTTGTACATTACATGCAATAACTACTAACTTATCAGCTAGATTTTTGCTCTTATGGCCGTATTTTATTTTACAATTCTTCAAAAATTTGAAATGTGATTTTGAGCCTTTTGGATTCTTTTTTTGTTAATTATATTAAGATTTTCTTTTTCTGTTTATATAAAGTTGTTTGAAAACTAAACTAACATTTTTCTAACATACATACATATAGTGTGTATGTATGTATATATTTACACAAAAAATACCTGTGATAAAGTGGCCACTGGATACTAAGTGATAATTTTAATTTTCAAGTCTACAGAGCATTAAAATGAAAAATGAAATTGGAAAAATATTCAAAAGATTACCTTTTTCTTTCAATGATGTTTGTTTTTTGTATCAATTCTCCTTTAATTAATGAAAAGAACGGTAATTAAACAGTACTAATAATAGAAATAATAAAAATTAGCTCCTAAAATTTTCCTAAAATTTTGAAAAAAATACCTTAAATTCCTACCTAAAATTTTTAGAAAATCTGCTATGATCCCTGTGTTAATCTCTCAGCACCCACAGGCTCAAATCCCATCTGCCTTGCAGTATTTTCCAGAATATAAGAATGCTGAGAGCCTGTATCAATCAGTGCCCCTAACCTTTCATTCTTTTCCTTGAGCTTTAAGAACCACAAGCAGTTTGCAATAGTATTTCTTTAGAATGACATTGACTGGATAAAGTAATATTCTGATCCACACCTTCTTTGAACTCTGTGTAACTGAAGCCTTTCTATTATTGGTTAGTTCAGGACACATAACTACCCAATGCCTTTTGGAACAAATTATACATTGAACATTTGATTTGCATTGTTTAGAACGATGTCCAATACGTAAATAAGTAAAACCTCTCTTCTTTATTTTCAAAATATCGTGCTTTTCTTCCAGTGGAGATTTTTGAGCTTTGAAGCATTTTTTACTTTCATGAAATTTTCCGCAAAATACATAAATGGCCTTGTCATTTGGATTTATTCCTAAAAATAAATCTGTAGCAGTCGGTAAATTCATGCCCGTTTCCTTACAGGTTTCCTTTCGAATAATTTTCTCATTTTGCTTAAAACCTTCTTTAGCGAGATAGTTCTTCACCTTTTACTTCAGTTCTTGGGAACAATAGCAGGTTTTTCAACTTATCAATGTAAGTATCATTTTCTTCACTTTTATTAGTCACCGGATTTCTTAACTAGACTCATAGTATTTCTTCTGATATGCAAGATTCGACAAGGGGAAAAAGCATTGCTGCATATTTGTCAGAAGTCATACCAATTGATTCAAAAAACCTTAAATGAGATTCTAACTTATCATACAATTGAGATGTATTTGCTTTGGATTTTGAAGACACTGCATTTTTAATCACCAGTCCAAGCAATTCCCTGACATAGAACTTTATAAGTAGCTCTTCCCTTCTAAATCTATTTTTAAGGCTTTCAATAGCTTTTGAATAATTTTCTGCAGTAGAAGGGAAGCTGTCTACTATTTCTTTTGCTCTAGTGCCAATGGTCATAGACTGGATTAAATATTGAAATTTATCTTCTTCCATCAATTTATCTTTATGAACTCGCTTGAATTGACTCCAAAATGCTAGCCAATCTTTTATTTCACCACCAAATTTCAAAAATTTAATTTTTGGAAGCTTCAGTTTCATTTTCTCCTGAACATGGTAAAAAACCGCACTTTGTTTGGTTGCGTTTTTATTTAAATACATTTCGACGCCAACCCTAGCTATAATAATTTTTTTACGATATTCTTCTATTACCCCATATTCATTTTCATGTTCTTCCACTTTTGAATCACCGCCAAGCAAAGCGTCACAGATTTCGTCATTTACTTCTGCTAAATTCAACATTAATCTCTCCATATTTGCCAAATTTGTTTGAATAATTTTATCATCTGGTTCCTCATCAGTTAAAGCCATTGTCAAAATATTATACGACTTTGTGAAAGATGTACGAATCGAATTTTACTTTCTTATGAGCAGTTTCATTATGAAAATACGACAGCTACAGGCTTAGTTGAAACAAAATTCTAAACAAAACTAACCTTTCTATCTTTGCTATCGCTTCCGGGCCACCAAATGTCAGAAACACCGTAGAAATTTACCCAATTTTATGCATTTCAATATTTACTAAAATAATTACAAAACTGCTTTTCAGGAACCATTTCTTTATTCAAAGCTTAACATTCTAAACGTAAAGCTCGTTCATCTGACAACGTGAAAACAAAACTGAGACTGTTGCTATAGCATTATTACAAAAAATGGTGTTGCCATTGCGAGAACTAAAAATAAGCAAATTCATAATAAAAACAATTTTAAATATAAAAGTGAATAACAAAATAATATATGGGTCCCAGTGAAACACAGTATGGTGTTATGTTTTGAAACAAGCTAATCGACAGAGGCCATGGAAAGCCAGTTGTAACTATGCACTTAATTTAGCCCTAACTGCGCACCATAGTTTTGTTTATATTTTGAGAAGAGGAGCAGAGGTGAGTAAACACAGCCATGGTGGAGATGTTAAAACTCAACAAAACAAATTATGCAACATGGAGTGTAGATTTTATTCTCATTTCCACTCATTTGGCCAGATTCTATAATTTTATTGGATGCTCTTTGATATTATTGAAGTTTTTGGCAAAAAGTTAAGCCACAGTGGCTACACAAAAGTTTACTACCCACATTTGAAAGATAATTAGATCATTTAGTTGTCTAATTTTGAGGGGGAAAAGGGTGGTAATTATTATTTTTTTCTTAAAGAAAAAGGATAAACAAGAACCAGAAGGGTACAAGTGACATTTTTATACCTGCTAATAAATCACTTGTTTAAAAGAATGAAATGATAGCCTATGTTATTTTAGGATTGATTATTTTATTCTAGATAATAGCAAGGAATTAATTTAATACTATAGGAAATATTTATGGTTTACAGACTTAAAGTTACAGACTTATGGTCTACAGACTTTAAGGATCTCTTTAATATTAATATACTAGATCTTTATAAAGTGATTTCAGCACTATACAATGCATTTGTTGCTGATAATGCTAACCGTATTAAAATAAAAATATTTTCTAAAGTTCTCTGCTTTATTTTATTTAATAATTATATATTTAAAGAAATAATTTATACTTGGGAGTAGAAATTTGGGTTTTCTGGAAAAATTTCCGTAAAGTTTTGAACTTATTCTTAAATATTACATGCAAACTAGAATAATATGCTCAGTAACTTTTAAAAGTATTTGTTCTTAGATTAGAGCTGTAGTCATATATATATATTAAATAAAATAGTTATAAAAGGGTTTTAATTTAGAAATATATAAAGATATTCTATGTACAAAATTTTCTAATACATATATATTGAAGTCAGCAGCTGCAATTTAATATTTTCATTGAGTACCTGTGCTTTTGAAAAGTTATAAAATAATTATATTTTATCTATAACAATAGAAAAAATATTATAAATTTAAAACAATGCACAAAATAAATTATAAATTAAAAATAAATAAAAATTGCTAAACTCTTTCTGAATCATAAATAATTTACTGTTTATTACATGTGTAAGAAATACATTATTAAATATATAACTTTCAAATGCTTTCTTTCTTTAACTAAGGATTAGAAAGTTTTATTTGTGATATAAAAATATTATAAGAAAAAATAAGAATTGCTTATAATTTAAAAATAATGTATTAAATATTATATTAACAATGTTTAAAAGATGCCTGTTGACCAGGGTTTGGAAAAAATAGGGGGTGGGTTTTTTAAAGCCAAAATCCATGATTTAAACAAAAAAAAAAAATTGTTTAGACTCAAGGGATTTTAATCAGCCAACTTTGCTGCTGATAATTGAAAGGGGAAATCTGAAAAACTCCTGTTTACGCCCTACAGTGCATAAATTAGTCCAACACAAGCCCTTAATCTACCACTTTCTTGAATAACTACTACTCTCTACAACTATTATTACTACTAACACTTAAATAATTTATAATAATAATAAAAAGAAAAATAAATTGTTCAGTTTATAAAAGGCATAAGAAATATATTATGTCTCTATATTAAAAAATATAGCTGATGCCACTGCTGTTTAACAAAATTCTCATTTTTCGAGATTCTTTGCTTCACACCACAAAAACTATTGCATTTAAAAATATGAAATTTGGTACACTTGTAGAGAAAGCTTTGGAGAATATACTGAAATAAACCATTTTTTGATATATATTGTAGTTTAAGAAATATTTAATGTAAAAGTCAAAGACAAAATATTTGAGCTGCGAGTTTGCGTCCTGGATACACTAACAATAGCAAGACCATGAATTTTTGCAGGCAGGTACCTACATGAGTGAAATTTTGCAGGACGGAGTCTCTTTTTTTAATTTTGATGTAGTTTTTAAGATATTTTACTTTTTATGCACTTCTAAAGGGATTTTTTTTTTCGTATTGGCACATCTAGCAATTTCTCTGTCTCATACCCTAAAAACTATAGCATACAAAAATATGAAATTTGGTATATTTATAGAGAAATAATAGAGTAACACAACGAAATAAACCATTTATTGAATGAATATGAAATAAACTATTTAAACTTTAGTTTGGCATGACATAGCTCACAAAGCAAGCTCAGGATCAAGGAATTCAGTTTTTGGATTCCCTGAGCTAAGAAAAATCCCCGATTTTACCTCCTGTGAAAAATAGGTAGAGATAGAAAAGGAGATTTTTGAAAGTAGAATTTTTAAGAGAGATAGGGATAAGCGAGCATAGCGAGTAGGAGGCTAAGCCTCCCGAAAGGGGTTGGCGAAGTGTAGTGAGCAG
Source organism: Amaurobius ferox (assembly GCA_951213105.1). Taxonomy (NCBI): domain Eukaryota; kingdom Metazoa; phylum Arthropoda; class Arachnida; order Araneae; family Amaurobiidae; genus Amaurobius; species Amaurobius ferox. Next base: position 29,792,833 of record OX578133.1, read on the forward strand.
AGGGCAGAGACCCCCCCCTAGTTAAATATATAAAAATATCTTAAAAATGCTTATAATTAAACTTTTAAAAAAAATAATTCATATATATAATATTAAAAATTGTTTAAAAAATACCTGTTTATAATTAAATGGCTGAGTACCATAAAATGAAAGAGACAATTTGGTGAATAGTGGGTTAAGCATATATTTAGTGCTGTTAAATTATTTTCCTTCAGCCGAATCACTTGCAAAAATTTTCCATATTTATAATATTTTCATAAATTGTACAGAATTAATTTCTGAAAGAAAAGGCTTCTAAAAAGATTATCTGCTGTTTAACCAGAATGAGTAAAATGTCACTCTTCTAGTTTTTGTCTATCCCTGTTCTTGAAAATAAAGCATTATTCTCTTTCCTCTTCAAAATTAGAAAACTAAATAATCAAAGACTTCTTGTAAAGTTACCTACATTTAAAAATGCAGTGTGGAAAGAATGTTATATTTCATTTTCAAATGAATTAAGGTAAAAAAAAAAGTGGAACATTTTCCGGAAAAAGATAGCAAAAAATTTTCTTACCCACATCTCTACTTGTGCATATCAGGAGTCCCACAAGGTGGTTATAATAGTATATTGGCCAATTTGTATTATTACCGTTATGAATATTCTTTTATATCTTCTGATTACCAAATGTATAGATATGTTGATGACTTGATTTATTTAGTTACCTCAGATTCAAATAATATTCATGATTTTTATCCAGATAATCTGGAATTGTTGCTTAATAAACTATCAGTAAGTAATAATGTTAGTTTTTCTGGATTTAAATCATAGAATTGACCCATCCAATAAGATAATTGCTAATTTATATGATAAGAAAGATAATTTAATTTTTATATTAATAAATTATTACCACTTACTTCATGTAATGCTATTCAATTATTTCGAAATATCGTAATTAATCAGTTATTTAAAATTTATAGATTATTTAATAAAAATATCATATTTTGCATATTAATAACATTATAAATACCATTAAATCATATTATTATCTGTTATACTTAGATAATAGTATTATAAAATGTTTTTAATTAATGAAGTATTATTAATTGCATTTTTTATATCAGCATTATCATTCTCTAATATTATATTAGCTTTGTCATAATTTTTATCACAGTGGCATTAGTATTCACTACCTGTAACTTTTAGTACTTATGTATAATATTATCTATTTAATTTCCGCAAGTTGTTTTATCAGATTTTTACATTACATGCCTATTCTCACTGTACATTCTGCCAGGAGACCATTGCATATGTGATTTATCAGACTAAATTTAAAATTCAACATTTATTTGTTAATCTAAAATAAAAATTCAAAATGTATTACTAACATTATATTACCACACTAATTATAAATCAGATAGAGGATGTTTCTTAAATAATTTGTCATATGTGTGTGTGGGTATATATATGTGTGTGTGTGTGCATATATATATATATATATGTAATAATTGTCTTGAATACTCCAAGGAAGATACAATTTAAGTTATAAAAATCTATTTTACTCGATGCCACTAGGAATAAATATAATTACATGTTCTAGACGACTTCTGATCGTCGACCAGCTCTCACCAAATCTGTGTGCCGTCTGCATAGTTCTTTACAAGTGCAAAATACATTTTCATCAGAGGGGGAGGGAGTATATGAAGCATGTGACTGCTATCTTAGTGGTTTAGGCTTTAAAAATGTGATTGGTAATGCAATTTCAATGAGAACGTTTACATAGGGTTAAGTTTAGTGACCATATATGGTATGATCGAGGAAGCATCTCCAGACTTGTTAATATTAGTGGTGTGGGATAGAATTTAATGTAGTTGCAATATGTGCTGGACATGAGATAGGAATTTGGAATAATAAGATAACTGTGAAAGAAAAGGGCACGTTTATTGGGAAAGGCTTAAAATTTATGTATCATATCCCCCCCCCCCCTCCAAAACAAAAGGCTTGGACACAGACACACTTCATACCCAAGGCTTTTCAAAGTATAACATTTCAATATAAACTAAAAGAAAAATCAAAAATAAAATTTATAATATAAAAGCAATACAAATATAAATATTTACAAACCTGTTTTCCAATTTTATATCAAAATTATGATGACTTTCCATAAGTATAATTAATTTAATGGGCAACTGGCATAGTATGAAAATAGTTCAATGAATTATTATTTTATTCTGTGTGTGATGAGTTAGTTTGTGTTAAAAAAATGTAGAGTTCCTTGATCAGGGGAACTCGTGCACACCATTCACTCATCTCACAGTGTTATGAAGTTTGTATTTATGTTTGTGTTGATGTGTCTGATGGAATCCCCTAAATTTATAAAATGCCTAATAATAACACAATTTTCAAGAAATTTAACAATTAAATATTAATTCTAAGGTTATATATGATTACATATGATTTTAAAATACTTAAATGAATTTACAAATGTACTTGATACGAGGCATGTTTTTTAAGTAAGTACCGTTTTGGAATTAAAAAAAGACGTGCAAAGATATCGCAATAATTTTATTTCTACATGAAAGCCTGTACCTTAATCTACTTTTCTACATAATTTCCGTGAATATTGAGGCACTTGTCATAATGTGGCACCAGATTTTGAATACCCTCCTCATAAAATTCTGCCGCCTGACTTGTTAACCACTGTATTACAACTGTTTTGACTTCGTTATCGTCTTGAAGACGCTGACCACCCAGGTGTTTCTTCAAGTGCAGGAACAAATGGTAGTCGCTGGGCGCCAGATCAGGGCTGTATGGAGGATGATCTAGAGCAGGGGTGGCCAACCCAAATGACCTTGCGGGCCACTTCGGAAAAACATTATAATCCCGCGGGCCGCATATATATATATATATATATATATATACATATTTTATTGCCAATGGCCAGGCACTTGACTCATCGTCATTCGCCCATAATTCGGCCTTATATGTGATCTATTTAGCCATCCTAGGGACATTGCCCCAGGCGCACCAGAGGGGGGCGGAACACACTGTGCCCACAACACAACAACATCCATGCCTTACGTGGGGCTCGAACCCACAACATGGCGGTCGAGCGATTGCTTTGGAAACGCATGCCTTGACCACTCGACCACCACGTCGGCCCGAGGGCCGCATATAAAAATATATATCTTTATATTAGATTTGGACCAATTACAAACATTTATAGGAGTGAAAATTTAAAACAGAATGAATTATTATTATTGTTTTCATTATTTTTCATGTATACAAACATAGATAATATAATAATAATAATGCAATGATCGAATAATGTTTAATTTATTTAATGAGTGAGATATTTGTTTCTCAACTCTTTCACTTAGTTTTTGCAAGTCGATCTCAATGCGTGTATTTGCACATCGTAATTGATGTTGCAGGTTTTCTTCCGTTAAGTTTGAGCGCGATTTATGTTTGATAAATTTCGTTTTCGAAAAAAACGATTCACAGGTGTAAGTTGATCCAAAAGCGCTCAATAAGTGTTATAAAAATCTATTTTTGATTCTGATGTTTCAAAAATGTGTTTTAATTCATTATTGCATTGTAAGTCAATCAGTTCCATTTGGAGATATTCTGGGGCCGACTCGACATCGACATGAAAGGGAGATGAATATATTTCAAATAATTTTTTTGTATTTTTCTAAAATGCAATACTGCGCATTCAATACTGTCCACTTCTAAGTATGTATAAAAACAGAAGCAACGTGTAAAATAGAAACAGTTATGGGATTTATTTGTTACAAAACACTAAAAACAAAAATATTGCACAAAATAATCGTATTTTGTAAAGTTGTAATGAATCTCGCGGGCCGCAAAATTATTCAAGGCGGGCCGCATGCGGCCCACGGGCCGCGGGTTGGCCACCCCTGATCTAGAGTTTCCCATTTAAAAGATTTGATGAGATCTTTGGTCCGATTAGCCACATGTGGACGGGCATTGTCATGCAGCAAAACGATACCCTTACTCAACTTGCCACGTCTTTTGTTCTGGATTGCACAATGCAGATTGTTCAATGTCTCACAATAAGACGCTGCATTGATTGTCTCATTACGAGGCAGAAACTCCACTAGCAATACTCCTTTTTTGTCCCAAAAAACTGTGCACATGATTTTCCGGGCAGAAATTGTTTGCTTAAACTTCACTCTTTTGGGTGATGATGAATGTCGCCATTCCATGGATTGTTGTTTTGATTCTGGTGTGACGTAGGCCACCCATGTTTCGTCACCAGTAACAATTTGGTCTAAAAAATCTTCACCTTCATTGTGGTACCGCTCAAGGAAAGTCAATGCACTGCCTAAACGTTGGGTTTTGTGCAAATCCGTCAACATTTTTTGAACCCAACGTGAACACAATTTCCGGTAATTCAAGTTTTCGGTCACAATGCGATACAAAACACTACGAGAATATTGAGGAAACCAGTCGCACATTGATGAAATTGTAAAGCGTCTGTTTTCTCTCACCTTTTCTTCCACTTTCTGCACCAAATCTTCATTAAAGACCGAAGGACGCCCACTCCGTTCTTCATCATGCACATTTGTGCGGCCATCTTTAAATGCTCTCACCCATTTCCTTACCATTCCATCACTCATAATGTTTTGTCCGTAAACTTCACAGATCTCATGATGAATATCGATCGGTTTTACGCCTTTAGCACTAAGAAATCGTATAACAGCCCGTACTTCACAATCGGCGGGACTCACGATTGTCGGAGGCATCTTAAACACTCAGTAAACAACGTATACAATGAAGAATCAGACTGTAATGGCGTCAGTGCGTAGACAAGAGATGTAGGTAACCAGCGCGCATGCGCGGAACGCCGACCGTAGCGCTGCGGCGGCGGAATCGCAAAATGGTACTTACATAAAAATCATGCCTCGTACAATATCCTACAATGTTTTTAAATAGAAGTTCAAAATTTCACTGAAATATTTATTTACATTAAATTCCATTTGTTAACCGAATATAATACATTTATACAATATTAAGTGTATTGATCCCAGGTTTAAGACATCCTGATAATAACTCCAAATGGTTTCGTTATTGTCATTCATTTCATAAACCCACAAGACCAACAAACTTTTCATTCCAATTATAATAAGAAATTACACTTCAAATATAACACTTGATAAAATAATATTTAAAATTTTCAATGAATATAAAATAAGTATTTGTTGGCAATCTCACTCTTTACTTGTATAACTATACTTTAATTCTATATTATCAAATATGTACAGTATTATTTATCTATATCAAAATTCACATTATTTATATTTTAAATCTCCCTTAAATCTTCAACTCATTTTTCTCAAAAAAAAAAAGTAAGTCTATTTTCATATGTTATTCATTACTTCTCAATAACTCTATATTATCACCTATCTTAATTCCTTACTTATTCTTCATTTATTCTTTCACAACTCATAATTATTTTCTTCACAACTCATTTATTTTCTTCACAACTCATATTTATTTTCTTTAATTTATTTCTATCGAAGTCTCTATTCCTATATTGATCCAATAACAATGGCAGTTAAAAAGGGCTTATCCTCACTTGTGATTGGTATATCCTCATCCCAGTACCAATGACAAGGGATAAGTAAAAGTTTTGATAAAAGAAAAAGTTTGCTCTCAACACAGAGTCATTACTTTTTGTTTACCTTAATAGAGCTCTGCCAGGGTTATTGATCCTCTTATGTGTTTTTATCATTTCTCATATCTTAATTTACGCAATATAATATTTATTTCATACCACACTCTTCTTTAAAATTTATAAAATCAAAATCATCACTAATAAAATACTCCTTATTTACAGTAGTCACTTTCATGTGACTATCACTTGTTCTTCAAACTTTATTTATATTGTATAAAGTGGAAGAGACAAAATAAAAAACTGAAAAAAAATTCTGATTGCTTGACAGCCTTCTGGCCTGTCAAGAACCATGGGTTCTATAACCCTTGATTCTTTAGTAAATTTACTAAAGTATTATAAAAAAGGGGGAAGGGGCTTTGGCGTGTAGTTAAATTATAAAAGGTATCTCAGTTGGACTAAAATCATTAAACATTTTTACAGAATTTTGAATTTTATAAAATAACTAGAATATAATTAGATCATTAACACATTATGGAAGATTTAGAAAATAGTATTAAAGAATTTAAAATTATTAAATTTAGAAGATGTCATAAAAATATTAACATTTATAAATGTTTACTTTTTTGATTCTTGAAGCTTAAATGTTTCTGCAGGATAAAAATGTCTTAGTAGAATGTACAATCTCTGAGTTCTGTTTACTTAAGGAGTTTGGTTTATTTATTTCATAATTCACATTTGATAGTTTATTTAATATGATCTATGGACCAGTATAAGGAGAAGTTAATTTTCTGGTATTGGGATATTTGAATTCTTCCAGCATAACTAAGTCACCAGGTTGGAAATCAGCTTCTTGAAAGTGTGAGTCATACCTAACCTTATTTTTTAAATGATACTCTTCAGTTCTTTCTTTAGCAATTTTTCTAGCTTCCAATATTGGTGGGTATATATCATTGTTATTAAGTGGAGAAGTATAAGACAATTTCCCATACATCAAATAACCTGGTTACAGAGTGAGGGATATTATTGCATTCAGAAGTTACTTTCTCCAATAATTTTGTCCATGCGATTTTATCAGGAAAAGAATTGATTTTGCAAATTAATCTTGAAATAATTGTTTGATTTACTCTTTCATTTTCTCCATTTGTTTGTGGTCTATGTGAAGATGTTAATAACTGAGTAACATTATAGTTTTTTAGAAAATGTTTAAATTTAGAAGCAGTGAAAGCAGCATTTCTGTCAGTTAAAATCTTTTGTGGGGCCTGAATCTGAAATATTTTTCTTAAATAATTTATATAAGTACAGTGACCGCCAGTTATAAGATCCAGTGTTTATAAGAAACAGCCGTTTATAAGACCCAAAATGACAGAAACAAATACAAACTTCGTTTTAACATTAAAATTGTGTCGCTTATGAGAAACACGATTCCGCTTATAAGAAACAGTTTTCTACAGAAAATTTGTTGATTTCCTTGCGACGCGGGTGTAAAAAAAAAAAATCGATTTGTTTAAGGTTAACTGAAGGACGAGTTGTTATCTCTTGTCTCTGGGCGTACGGGGAGGGGGTGGGATTTTGCTATGTAACAAAGGATGACAGAGAATTTCTCCATAGAAAGGCTTGGGGGGATCAACCCCAAACCAGTAAGAAACAAGTTTTAATCTTTTGGCAGTTAAGGAAACGTATTGATAATTAAAGGCATCTTTGCTTATGCACTCAAATAAGATTCGTACAGCTGTAGTTAGTTATTTTATGTTTTTCTAGTGGAAGCATGTCGCAAAAGAGAAAAACCCTTACTTTGCTTGAAAAGCAAAGTTTACTTAAAAAGTATGATTCTCTACCTCCGTGTAGTCAAAGAGAAGCTGCTTCTGCATTAGAAATTCCACACTCAACATTATGTAAAATCCTGAAAGACAGAAATGAAATTTTGACGCCAAATTGTAATCTTCAAAGAAAACGGAAACGAGAACGAAAGGCAGCTGCTATAGAGGAAGCACTCTTACAATGATTTTCTAACGCCAGATTAAAGAACACTCCTATCAGTAGGGCAATTTTACTGAAAAAAGCAGAAAATTTTGCGGAAAAATTAGGAGAAAAAGTATTCCGTACGACTGATGGTTGGTTAAGCTGCTAGAAAGATAGAAATAACATTGTGCACAAAAAAAAAAAAATTATAGAGAGAAGCAGGACACGGACTCTAAGTCATCATCTTCATGGATTACGCAAAGCTTACCACCTCTATTTGAAAAGTGCGCTCCTCATCAAATTTTTAAAACACTGACGAGACTGGGCTCTATTTTAGAGTGATGCCCGAGTATACTATGATAAAAAATGATCTATCCTCCATTGGAAAAAAACAAAAAGATCGAGTTACAGTTCTGTTAACAACAAATATGACGGGAACTGTAAAAAAAAAGCCCTTTAGTTATTGGCAAAAGCAAATGTCCGCGCTGTTTAAGTGGAATTAAAAAATTGCCAGTGATCTACGAAAATTCAAAAAATGCCTGGATGACAAGTAGAATTTTTGAAGACTTTTTGTTAAAGTGGGACAGGGAACTGATGGGAAAAGAAAAAAATCTTTTAATCCTTGACAACTGTTCGGCTCATCCTGTAGTACAGCTGACAAACATTGAACTTTTTTTTTGCGACCCATTACAACTTCCATCATACAGCCTCTTGACCAAGGAATTATTAAAGCATTTAAAACTCTGTATTGGTCAAATTTGCGACAAAATAGTGGATGCAATTGATGTAAAGAAAGGATCGGCTTCCGAAATAAGCAAGAAAATAACCTTGCTTGATGCTATCCATATGATTGCAGGCGCATGGAAAAATGTTTCTGACATATGCATTTTTAATTGCTTCCGTAAAGCAGGATTTTTGAAAAATAATGTTGACATACCAGCAGAAGATGAAGAAGAATTAGAAGCACCTTTCAAAGAATGGTTTCACATCGACGAAAATTTACTAACATCTGAAGAAAAAAGTGATGATGACATAGTGGCAGAAATTCAGAATGTTTGCAATGAAGAAGAAAATGAAGACAACGTTCCACAAGAAGAAAATTTTCCTACAGCCAAACAGTCCGAGAAGCCCTAACTATAATTAGAAAAAGTCTTGAGCACAGAGGGGTATCAGAAAAAGTTTATGGACTATTTTATGATTTAGAAATGGCTGTATGTAAACTAATCACAAACTCGTTAGCACAAACAACACTGGATAAGTTTTTTGCTGTTCCTCAGTAATAGATTACGGTATGTATGAAAATGTACTATGCTCTTATACATAAATGAACGACCTATGAGTTTTACTTTTTATTCTTATTTAACTACATACTATATGCATATAGATAATGTTTTAAGTTGTAAGGCTTAATTCGTAAAATAAGAAATATTTTTGAATGCAAAACTCAATTTACAAATGTATTATGTACGTACTAATATTTTACTTATATACATTTATCATTTAAATTCTGTAAAACTGTGTTCAATAGTTAGTATTTACAATGGAAGAACGATATTTAAAAAAATTCCGGATTTAAGAAACAAAACAAGCGAAACGAACGTGTTTCTTATAAGCTGCGATCAGTGTATCAGTGGTGACACTTTTTGAAGGAAAAGTCCAAACATATCTGGTGGCATGATCTATAACAACATGTAAATACTTTTTTGCAGAATTATAATAACTTAGTCCACCCACAGTATCAATAGAAATTAGATCGAATGGTTCCAGAGCAGGAGGCAAACATCCGAGTAGTCCAAATTTTTTCTGTCTGGATTTTCTGTTTAATTGACATACTTCACAGTGTTTTATATAATTTCTGGTATCATTAATGATTTCTGGCCAATAGTAATGAGGGGAAATTAAATTTAACATGGAATTTACTCCAGGATGACCAAAATCTGAATGAGCTTTTTCTAATAACTTAATTCTTAGAGAATATGGAAAAATAATTTTAGTGAAACCTTTCTTTTTGATAGTGAGTACATTGTTAACTTTCTTAAATTTTGCATTTGTGGTATTATCCAATTGTTGATGTTCTTCAATTTCATCTAGTGTAAGTAAATGGGTACATAAGTTAAGATGGTGAGATATGGGATTTCTAGTTAACATATCTGCCTCATAATTTGTAGAGCCTTTTTTGTATTTGATTTCAAAATCATACATAGAAAGTTTAAGTGACCACCTAAATAATCTACCAGTTGGATGTTTAATACTTTTCAACCAGACTAATGCAGCATGATCAGTATGTACAGTAAAATGGTTTCCATGCAGATAGCTATAGTATTTATCAATTGAGTCCACAATGGCAAGACACTCCCATTTCTGTTATGGCATAATTTTTTTCATATAGTCTCAATTGTTTAGAATGGTAAGCAATAGGATGTAAAGAACCATCTGGGTGTTCTTGCTTAATAGTACTGGCAATACTATCAGGGGATGCATCACAGAAAATATGGCAGGGATAATTGGGATTGAATAAGGTTAATAAAACAGGTTTTGAAATTAAAATAGCCTTAAGATGTTGGAAGGCCTTTTGACACTGGTGTGCAATTCCATGCTTCATTTTTTCTAAGTAATTTATTCAAAGGGGATCTAATTTTAGCATAGTTATCAATGACTTTATTATATACATTAACACTTCCTAAGAATCTTTGTAGGTCTTTTACATTTCTGGGAGGTTGTAATTTTTTGATTACTTCAATATTTACATATTGGGTTGATACTTTCCATTCTCAATTTCATATCCAAGAAAATTAATTTTTTGTTGTGTAAATTTGCATTTAGAGTATTTTAATTTAATGTTTTCTTTTTCACAAATTGAGAAAATAGTTTTTAGATGTTCAAGATGCTCATCAAAATTTTGAGAAAATACAATTATGTCATCAAAATAATTTAGTGCAAATCTAATTTGATATTTGTCTAAAATTTGTCTCAAAGTTTGAAAAATAGCAGGAGAGTTTTTCTATCCAATGGGAAGATGAGAGTCCATTTATACAAACCAAAATTTGTGGTAAAGGCTAATTTTTCTGAGTCATTTTCATTAAGAGCTATATATCAGTGCCCTGACGTTAAATCAATTGTGGAGAATAGTTTCACATTAGTTAATTGGTCTAATACAGCATCAATTCTAGGAATGGGTTCTTTATCGGTCTTACTAATATCGTTGATTTTTCTATAGTCACAACAGAATCTCGTTCTGGAATTTTCATCTCGTTTATATGCCAAAGTTACTGGTGATGAATAAGCACTATGGGAAGGTGCTATAAATCCAACTTTAATTAGCACTATGGGAGGGTTCTATAAATCCAGCTTTAAGTAATTCATCTAGTTTTTTTTTTATTTCTGCATTATCTTTAGGAGATGCACGATATGGTCACATCGACACAGGAAGTTCAGAAGTCAAATGAACCGTCTGAGGTTCCAATCGGATGCATCCCACATCATACTTATCTTTTGAAAAAATATTTTTTACACTGGCTAATAATTTCTGTAATTTTTCATTTTCTTCATTATTTAATAACCCTATGGAATTATTTACTTTATTTTCTACAATTTTTTCACTATTATTTTTAATATTAACATGATAGGAAGAGCTATTTTCTGGGAATGAGTCTCTATATGTGATGTCCCAATAGAATTGATAAACTTTAACCCTTTCGCGACGATCGGCATGCCCACGTGCCAGCTGCGAACTTGCATTCAAGGACGAACGGCACGCACTCCGGCCGGAGGAAATTTTACCGCAAGCAGATAGTGGCACCTATACGTGCCACCACGCGTAACGTTTTAATTTGTCTACTAGATGGCATTCCATGTCCGTGGAACTAACTCCAATGTATTTTGCAGAGACATGACCTTGGCAGAAGAGGATCGAATGAATTATTTCTCCATTTGGAGCGGTGAAAATCATTTTGTAATATAAACAAACAGAGCAATTCTCGTAGCATCAACAATTTTATAATTGAGTTTCGGTTTTTATTTTTATTTCAGCGTTATGATTTCGTTGGTGAATCATAGGAATATAAGAGAGTATTTTTTTTTTGTTTGAGTTTTAGAGGCAGTGAAATTATTCGTTTATTTCGGATAAAAGAATGGGAGCAACTAACGAGTATTTTGTATTCAGATTTGTATGAAAATTATACATCAAATAGAACATAAATATTTCTTTTATTCCTGAAAAAAGTAGATTTCTGTGTTGAATAGGTGATTTTTAGTGAATTTTTTTCGAGAGTTAGGCTTAGCACAAAAAATGCGCCGTCCTTTGGGACCAGTTCGGAAGCAAAGCGCTTCGTCTTTTGGGCCACGACAGCTCCGGAATGCCGCCGTCCCGAAAGGGTTAAAATTGTGGAAATTCAAATATAATTTAAAGAGCTTACAATGGGCTCCTGATAATAAAATATATTTAATATTAGTGTCAATTACAAAAGAAGTTAAATTATGTGTTAATTTTCCTATAGTTGTAGGAATTTTCACAATTTTTTTAACACTTACCTTGCCTCCTGTTTGTTGTACTTCAATCTTGGGATCTTGTTCTATGACTTTAAATCTTAAATGTTTTAGTTGAGTTGCGGGAATAACAGATACGTTAGTCCCGGTGTCGACTAGTCCGATGTACTGTTTTCTGTTTCCTATATCTATGGGAATCTTAAACATAGTTCACTGATTATTTGTGTGGGGGCCATACTGCTGATGAGATTGTGTCAACTGTTCTTGAGGTATTGTCCTCCTAGGTCGGAACTCTGATTGGCGGAATGGCTGTGGCTGCCAATTCGAAACATTAGGAAGTCTCCATGGTTTCTGTCTTTGTAGGGGAGGTCCATTTCTTTCTAGATTCCATGTTTTTTGTGGTGGGTACGCTTGGACCTGGGATCTCTGTAGTTGGTGATGACTTGTTGTGTCTTTCATAATCCTTTATAATTTACTGGCAAGATGCTTCCACTCTTGTGGTGACTCAATCATTAACATTCTGCAATCAGTGGGTAATCCCGTTGTCAAGGCCTCTGTAATAATTTTTTCTGTAAGTCCAAGTTTTCTTCCCATATCCACTTTTACTTTAAAGTAGTTTTCTAAATTTTTGGCTTTTTATAGTTTAGTGTTTATAAAATCCTTGAAAGAATCATCATTTGTCTTCTGAAAATGTTCTACTAGCATTTTTTCTACTTGAGTTCAGTCCGGGATGTCAATACATTGATTGATGATGAAAATTTAAGTTTCCTCATCAAGGTAATCTGGTAGGCGTTCTAGCTTTTCTTCTTCGGTCATGCTTTGTTTTCTACATTATAAATTGTTAAAAAGTAACCATATTTTAATGTCCATTTTTTCTTAAATGTTTAATCAAATGTAAATCAATTTTTTATGATCTTCATGTAATTTTCAAAAGAAAGTATAACTGGAAAACTGTAATATTTATGTACATGTTTACTTTAATAGTCAGTTAAGGTTATACGAAAAAATGAAACAATTGAACAATTGAAGTCTTTTATTTGATTTTTTTTTCAAGCTATGCAAAAAGCTCCGTCCTCTGTGATCAGTGTATTCTGTCCTGAGCAAGCATCTGAGACAACAATGCACTGTCGTGAAAGGGTTACAAAGTTATGAAATGGTTAATTGAATTTTTTAAAAAATAGCAAATAAATTTACTATGAAAAGAATAGAAGTTCTGTAGAGGCAAGACTTGACACTTAATGGTGACACATGTTGAAGACCATACCTGGAAAATGTATATTTTAATTTTGAGCAATAAGTAGAAAAGTGCAAAAAATTAAGTTTTCATTAAAACAAACACCATTATTTTTTTCAGGAAATGCTTATAATGATGTTAGAATTTCATATTTAAAACTTCAATTTCCCATCTGTAAAATTTGAAATTTTAGAAATCTCTAATTTTATTGCCACTACCCCTGATGATAGCTGGTCTGACTCCAAGTTCCGAGAGCCCTGAGAATCGATAAATAAGATAAGAAATCATTGTTCTAAAAGAGTTCTTTTACATTTTTTGGAATTTTTAAAAATTTGTATAAAAAGCTATCAACTTTATTGAAAATCTGACTTTTAGAAGCCCTTCTAAATTTATTTATCGATTGCTAAAAAAAATGAGGTTCTAACATTTGTTTTGAGCGAGAAGATGGATTTTCTGCACACACTGCTTTTTACTCCCAAAATAAGGTTTTTACAAATATTTAAAAATTTATCATATTCGAATATTTAAAAGTCTCAGACACCTCTTTGATTTGATACTTACCTTAAAAAAAATCTGTGTGTTTCTAGACTGAGTAGGGGCATTTACATACATACATACAGCGTATGGCAGAAAGAACTCCCCGATTTGGGAAGCTAATAGAAACTAAACGAAACAAGGTAGAAAAAAATCTTTTTATACCTGAGTAGTACACATAATGCAGTTTGAAATCAACAAGTTTTAAAAATTACATAACTTAAGTGGTGTCCTCCATTGGCGATACATTGATTGAGCCTTTCCTGGTAGCTTTCCATGGCCCTGCGGGTCATTTCAGGCGGAATGGCAGCAATTTCCTGAGTGATTGCCACCTTGAGAGCTTCCAAAGTTTGGGGACGATGTTGGTATACCTTGGTTTTGAGGTGGCCTCAGAGAAAAAAAACCGCAGGAGTTCAAATCTGGTGAGCGCGGTGGCCACCCAATGTCACCACGCAAGGAGATGACACGAGGCTCTCGCAGAAGCCACATTTTCTGGCCCTGTTGCGGTCCGAGGTCGGCCTAGAGATTTCCTTTTTAATGCAGAGCTTGTTTTTCTGAAGTTAGACACCCAATTGTGAATTGTTTTCTGAATGGAATCACGTCGAACGAGCTCCAGGCGTAGGCAAAATGCTCACTGCTTCGTTATCGGCGAACCGCCATTTCGAATGAACTCCTCAACAGCAAAAGCACGGTGCTGTCTCACCCAAGCCATAGCGTGAACTGAAAACTGCATAAATGTAGCTGTCTAACGACACACTCCCGCTATTCTACCCCTACCCTACCCCTAGCGGCGTAGTTCCCAAATCGAGAGTTCTTTCTGCCGCACCCTGTACATGTTTACATTTTAATAGTAGGGCTTTGCCCGCTAGCAGTCAATAAATATATAGCAACCAGTTTTTGTGGTAGTCAGTTTTTTGTCAAGTTCTGTGCCCATGCAGTTGGTGCGAAAGCCCCTGCCCCCTCTGACAGCCTACTTCTGTTGCTCCTGCCCCCCTTCTTGTATAGGTGCAAAGGTTACAAAGTAGCAAAATGGAGTCCAAATTTAGTGAGCAAATAGAGTGGGTTCAATGCAGACTCAAAAATACAACTTGAAAATTGCATCAAAGTGAGAGTAACTGAAAAGAGCTACTCCATACACTAAAATATTTTAAAGTAAGTGAAAACTGCTTTTATCTTGTTTACCACGCACCCCATACTCCATAAACTATGTCACATGACTTAACCAACCACATCCATGCTTCCCCTGAAAAGCATGCAAAATGTAGAAAGTAGAGTGAAAAGATATAGCGACTTTCCACATCAAAATTATGAAATGATGAATTTAATTGTAAAGAATTAATAAATTAAGTTACAACAAAAGGAATTGAGGTTTTGTAGAGCTACGGCATGACATTTCATGATGACAAATGAAGACCATACCTTGAAATTCTATATTTTATTTTTAATTTTGAGCAATACATGGTAAAGGTGTAAAACACAAAAGTTTTCACCAGAACACAATGATTTTTTCAGGTTATGCTTATAATAATGTTAGAATCTAATAGTTAAAATTTCAAATTCCTATTTACAAAATTCAAGATTTTAGAAATTGTTAATTTTTTTGCCACTACTCCTGACAACAGCTGGTCAGACTCTGAGCTCTGCAAGTCCCAAGAATCGATAAACAAGACAGGAAATTGTTCTTTGTTCTGAACAGGTTCTTTCATGTTTTTTGGGATTTTTTAAGATCTGTATAAAAAAATCTATCAACTTTATCAAAAATCCAACTTCTAGAGGCCCTTCAAAATTTATCTGTCTATCATTAAAAAAAAAACTGAGGTCCTAACTTTGTTGTTGAATGCAAAAATAGATTTTCCACTCACCCTTCTTTTTACCCCTAAAAATTATGTTTTCACAAATATTTAAAAATCTCAAGTTTTTCGAAATTTCAAAGCCCCTCTATGGTTTGATGCACATGTTTTAAAATGCCCTGCATGTTTCTAGGTTGTGTGGGGTTTTTGAAATTCCATTTACATATACATACATACATCATCATGTTTTAATAGCAAGATATATTATTATATATAGATACATATAAGGGATGAGAATTGGGGTAAGAAGAAATGCTGTGTTAGTAAACTTCTAGGCAGTTTTCCGATTCAAGCAGAATAGGGAAGGGGGAGTGGTGGCCGGTTAGTTTTTTCAGTTTATCGCCACACTGAACGTTTAATTGACTTGTGGTGAGTTCCTATTTTTAGGTCTATATCCTAATTTCATACTAATAGTTGTTGTGGAATAATTTAAAGCTCTATACTTATGCAAACTTTCTTCCAATTTACTTAAAGTAACAAGTACAGAAGAATTAACTTGTATCTATTTAGATAATCTGTTCACTGGCATTGCTACAGAATTGTATACTATTAAAGCATATCTTACCTTTTATGCAGGTATGTTTTGCAATTTAAAGCATGTGTGTTCATTATAGACAGGTATGGGTTATATATAACACATGAGAAATTAAAAAATATAATAGATTTTTATTTCATAAATTTTGAATACAAAAAGTTGCTTTTCTTCTTTGTTGGGAGCTAAATATCTGGGTTTGTATATAAACTATTCGAGAAATAAAAAAGTAATTAATTATTAATTTCCCCCTCAAGATGTATCCTCATCATTTTATATTTTCTTTTCTAATTTCCAAGATTGAAGATTTCCGCAAAGTATCAGCCTCAGTATGAGGGAGAAATTTGATTAGGAAAATGTATTCGATATCCCAAATTTATGATATTTTGACTTATATTTTTCAAATATTTATAAAAAGCCTATTTATTGCAATGAAAGAAACTCAAAATTCAACATGATTACGTCTAAAAAATTTGAATTAGCAGTTTTCTTTTAATTGGCCCAGTCTGAAGAGAGGACTTCGGTGATGTCACTCTTTGCATTTACAGTATTTTCTAATATAAATAATTACTTTTGGCAGTGTTACTGAAATATCAGTCAATGATTTTCTGGGAATAAATTATAATTATTTATGACCTTGCAGTGTATGCATATGCATATTATCACTAAATTATCACTTTGTGATAATGCAATGAGATAATTCAATGTGATAATTTAATCTCTGTGATAATTCATTCACTTTGTTCATATGTGATATATTTAAGCTAAGAACTGTGTCAGGTGTTAGTTTTAAAGCTATGATTTGATCAATGTTGTTTTAAGTTCTAGTATTGCATGCTATCAAGCTGACAAATTTTGTGTATTGTTTGAAGTTCTTTAATTAATTAAAAGTTTAATAGTTTTTTATACAACTTCATATCTCTACTTGTTATCAGTAAATGGATAACATTGATTATGGGCCAGAATTTCTCATACTTTTGCAGTGCATGGCAAAGAGATACAACAAATGTATGTCATCTTTTCCTGATGTACTAAGGAAGGAATGGGCTGAATCTGCTATGGAATGTTTAGTGGTACATTTTTGAATGGCAGATGGACTAAGCATAATACTAGCACTGCTTGGTGACATTGAGCCTAAATGCATAGAGCATTGTGCTTTGGACATAATCTTTTGACTAACAAGTATTTCAGAACTTTTCCTCAATTAAGTGTTTAATGATGGTTGATCAAAAAGTTAGTTTCCTAGTTAGAAAGAGATAACTATCCAATATCTAAAGAGGGTATAACGTTTGCCCTGATGGATGAATTTTGTTATACTTTCATCAGTGGAATGTAACTGATATTATAAGATACACATCCTAGAGAGGTAGGATTATGTCTAACAAAGCAACTTCTGTTATATTATAGCTTTGAAATACAATTTAGGAATTTAATATTGATAACCAATCCTGCATGGCATGGGAAGTATTTAAGTAGCAGTGTAAGCCAGTATCTAGAAAGAATATTATACATTACTTAATGATTTCTTGCTCCATTTGGAATGTTTTGAGACAATTGATGTCATTTTTTCTAAGACTTTAAAAAATGGTTCAGTGCTTGATATACAGGGTGTCCATGGACTCTTGCAACAAAAAAAGAGGGGCGATAGTACACAGCAAGATGAACAATATTTGCCATAGAACCTAGTGTCACATTCCACTCATAGTGGCAGAAACACAACATGCAAATCAGGCCACCTATACTTTCTAAACATGACCCAGTGGTGGATTGGGCATGGTGGACTTATGACTTGGCCTCCATGCTCCCAGGACTTTTTCTGGGGACACATGAAAGAGTTAGTGAACAAGATACCTGTGGACTCTGTCAAAGACCTTGATGCACAAATCTCTGTTGCTGCGGGCCAGATCAACACCACACCAGGGGTCTTTGAAAGGGCGCGAGAATCCTTTCTTCGCTGGTGTCAGCTGTGTAACAAAGCCACTTGAACATCTCCTTTAAGTAATTCTCTGGTGAGAATGACATTGTGCCATAAATTTGTTACTTGAGTCTCTTTTTTTTCTCTGATAAAGGATCAATGTGTGCAAGTCACTTTTGTGTTTTCTACCACTATGAGTGGATTGTGACCCTAAGTTCTATGGCAAATATTGTTCATCTTGCGGTGTACTATCACCCCTCTTTTATTTTGTTGTAATAGTTCGTGGGCACCCTGTAGATTGGATATTCTATTGAGGACATTTATATTGCATTTCAGTTAGTTTTAGAAGAATTTTGTTGAATCAACTATATTATTGATGGAAAGATAAATTTTATATTGGACAAAATTGAGAAGAAACTCATCTGAGGAGAGAAGGCTTTGTGTGCATGTTAGAGATTTCTTTGTAAACAGTGTATCTAATATAAATAAATTATTTGGTGTTTGTATTAAGCTTTTAAATGTAAATTTGTTTAAAAATATAAAACTTCTCAGTTCTAATGTACCTAATGCATTGTTTTATAAAAATACCCCATTGTTAGCTTACAAATAAGTCAGTCACATTACAACAATCCTTGAAAAAAAAAATATTTTGCTGCAGTATGTATTTTATAGAAATTGCGGCAATGTAATGTGAAATAACTAAAATGCCACAAATCATTGTTTCATAGATGTTACATTGCTATAATTATCAAATGTTGTATCACAATGTTTCAATATTGCTTTCCAAGGACATCACATTGTAAGGTTGCAAATAAATAAGTGATATCACAAAAATCCCTGAAAATAAACATCACTGCACTGTGAATGTGAGATTGTAGCAACTTAATGGGATGATACAAAATCACAGTGGATGCTATGTTACTGCAACTAAAACTTGTATGCTGTATGGGATAATATCTGTAGGAGATCTTAAAATTAACTTACAAAGTAGTTGTTAAATAAGTACAATTACTATACCAAATTCAAGGGTGTTGCCAGACTATAAGAGTGGATAGCAATCCACAAAATGGTTGTTCAAACAGGAAAATTTCATCAAAAAAATCACATTTAACTCATAATTGATTAGAAGACATTTGTTTGATGGGAGGTGATTTAAGGAGATTTGACTTTCTTTATATAAATAATTTACATATATTACAAGTGTGAAGTCACTGTTAATAATGGAAAATTAAGTAACCTTGAGCTTTTAGATTATAGTAAATTATATATATATATATATATATATATATATATATATATATATATATGTGTGTGTGTGTGTATTAAATGAAATTATATAATATTTAATTTCTTACAGAATGCGTGTTAAGAAGCTTCCAATGATTTTAGCATTGCATTTGAAAAGATTCAAGTATATGGAGCAGCAAAATAGGCATACAAAGCTTTCCTATCGTGTGGTTTTCCCACTTGAGTTAAGATTATTTAATACAGTAGGTGCATTTTTTTATTCATTTATTTATTATACATAATAGCATAGAGAAGATATATTTATAAATATATTTTAATGAATTTATTTTTGCTTGCTCTGTATAGAAGTGGATGTTCTGAAATTCTTTATTTATGCGAAAGGTTATTTGCTTCAGGAAGTTTACTCATATACAACATATTTGAAAAATGAAGTAAACTGTCAGCATTTTTATAGCTGCATTTTATTTGAATATACAAAATGGAAATCTATCATGGATGTATAAATATAAAAATACATTTCTTTTTTTGGATCCTACACTTAATCCTTTCGCGACAGCAGCATTCCGGAACTGCCGCGACCCAAAGAGCGGAGCACTTCGCTTCCGAACTGTTTCCAAGGGACGGCTAATATTTTGCGTTAAGCCTAACTCTCGAAAAAAATTCACTAAAAATCACCTATTCAACACAGAAATCTACTTTTTTCAGGAATAAAATAAATATTTATTTTCTATTTGATGTATATTTTTCATACAAATCTGAATACAATATACTTGTTAGTTGCTCTCATTCTTTTATCTGAAATAAACGAATAATTTCACTGCCTCTAACCCCCCGCCCCCAAAAAAAAATGCTCTCTTATATTCCTATGATTCACCAACGAAATGATTAAGCTGAAATCAAAACGAGACCTGGAACTCAATTATAAAATAGCTGATGCTACGAGACGTGCTCTATTTGTTTATATTACAAAACCATGTTTCACCACTTCAAATGGAGAAACGATTAATTGGATCCTCCTATGCCAAAGTCAAGTATCTGCAAAATACATTGAAGTTGTTTCCATGGACATTTAACGCCATCTAGTAGACAAATAAATTCAAATAAAAACGTTTCACATAGAAACACACGTACGTGCCACTCGCCGTTTAGGGTAATTTTTCTCCGTCACGAGTGCATGCCGTCCGTCCTTGAATGCAAGTTCGCAGCCGACACGTGGGCGTGACAACAGTCGCGAAAGGGTTAAGGCAAACTAAAACAAGCATTTCAATGTTATTTAAAAAGTAGACATCCTGATCTGAAGTGAATAGCTGAGCTCAAGGCTTGATTTAGCAAAGAAAAAAGAATTGCATAGCAACAATTGCAACTCAAAATTTGTCTTGCATAGCAATTCAATGTTTTTGATTAATAATTGAAAATTGCATTTGATTTTTTTTTTCAAAAAGCAAGTAAACAGAACAGTTCTGTAAAAGAGGTTTGAGCCATAGTAATAGAAACATGTTGAGTGCCTTGATTTTTTTTTTTATGTATTGTCATTTATGTATTCTAATTTACCCAGTTAATGTATACTTTTCCAATTGTACCATGTAAAGAAAATGAAGTGCATTTGTTTAAAGTTTTTTTTTTATGTTTAAAGAGGTCACATACACAATCAATATATAATTAAAAATATCATTTTCTGTTGATTTGACTCACTTTATGCACTCTTTTATATGTCAAAACTTTACATTGAAGAAGAGGAAATAAAATAATAACAAAATTGAATACAAAAATGTTAAGCACATAGCACAATTTAGAGAAAAGTAAAGTGTAATAATTCATATATTAAAAGGTTATGCATATTGATATGTAATTAATTTGATCATTAAAGGGTAGTGATCATATTAATTATGTATCATTTTTAATTAATGATTGTAATTAATTTTATCACTTGCTTTAGACCATATAGCCATGCATTTATTTCGTTGAAGAAATTAATTTTCCATTGTCTGTAGTGCTATGAAAACAGGTTTGTGCATACACTAACTGAATGTACAGTGTTTGTTAAAGGTATTACTGATAAGGTCCTGTTATTGCTTTTACCTATCCTGTGAAACTGAATCAGATTTGCAGTAACGTGTAGGAAATTACAATCACCCGATACTTCCATTCATCTTTATTCTCCCACAGCCAAATCATAATCTTTCTTGCTGTATGGCTTTTTCAGGAATGAAAACGAGAAAATATGCAAAAAAGAGAAAAATGTATATACAGTGTTATTTTGTAATTAACATAATTCTAAGAAGCAGCACATTATGGAAATTCTTCTATATTTTCATTTGAGACTTTACAGTATAATATCATACAGGGAACAGGTTTGTGCCATCACTCATCCATACAAAAGCATTCATGTTTTGGCACAGTAATTCTCAAAACAAACTTGCTATGAAATACTACCATTGCTATAAAAGATGTATCACAGTTATTGCAAATCAGCAGAATTTTCACATCACTCTTTAGTCAAATTTGATTTGTGATATGATGCAGCTTAAATTTAACTCTGATCAAAACTATTTATTTGGGATAGTCAAGCAGTTGGTCAAAACCATTTGTTTGGATACTCAAACAGTTCATAACTTCTTGATTATATCAGTATGGATGAACTGAAAACAGTGACTATGGATAGATATCGCCAGCAGGGGTGTAAGTATCCCAATGAATCTTTAATTTTTGACATGCTACTGTTTCTAATGCAGCTAGCAAAGTCTTTTTGTGACTCCAAACACTGAGGCTTTATAATACAAACTTGATGACTGCAAAAACTTTTCTGCATGGATACAGACATGATTGGATGTACTGTGCTTATTAAGTTATCATAAAAAAAATAAGATACATATTAGATGAAGAAAAACTAAAAGTTTAATATTCAAGCTAGTGTTTTTGATACAAGATTGTAAATTTTCATAAAGCTTCTGTTTTCCCCTAATCCATTTCTTTAACCTGTTCATGACCAGCTAATGAAGGAAGAAGCATTTTCCTGAGACCATGCATATTGAGAAGCATCTGCTACTCTAGGTTAGGGCACTATTTTATGCTAAGCCTAATGTGGTGAAGAAATGGTATTAAATAAACATTGCTTTGAAATACATCTATAAATATCAGTAAGACATTTGGGTGTTGTTGCATTTGAGGGACCTTATTCTACCATTGTTTTCAAACATGAGCCTTGAAAACTTGCTTGTTTTGTTGACTATTACTTAAATGATATCGTAACTAAAATACAAATTAAAACTTCATTTCCTTTAAAAGTCACTTTGAACTATTTATATTTAGTCCAGAGTATGTGGAAAACTAAAGAGATGGCAGATCTTTGATATTTGAAATCTTAATTATTTATCTGTACCAGCAATGTCAACAACATCATCGCTCACTTTTACTCTTTTGCGCTCTTTCTATCTAATATGCTTTCCCCATGAAAATTAGCGATAAGAATTTTCAGTTCTAACAGCTTTTTAAACATGCCATCCAAGACGATCATCATTAAAATTAACATAGAATAACTGCAATGAAAGAAACCATATCTTTAAATGTCTCAGTTGACATGCTTTTCAAATCGTTGAACATCACAACAGTTTACACCTGTGTTTGTTTATGCAATCAGCATTCTCATGAAAAGTCAAAACTAAAATATGAAGGTCAATGAAACTAGCTTTGCAAAATCTACAGGATTCTATCAGCATCTAGTGTTATTTAGAAATATTAATGAAGCATCCCAATCCTATGTTACACATAGGCACATTGACCCAGGGAAAAGAGAATCTCTCCATTGCGTATGTGCAACATTGGTCTTGAACATGTTAAAATCAATTACTAATTTAAAAGAAAATTAGTTTGAAAATGGATGATTTAAATTAATTGAAATACTAAATGCAAAAAATTTCAGAAACTTTTAACTTATAAAGAATAATTATAGTTAAATGTAATTATCTTTGATTTTTCAAATTTTTATAAATAAAATACAAAATATTTTTAATCTAAACTGCATTAAATACCAAAGCCTGAATCCAAATTTGGCTTAGGCCTCCAACCACAGATTACCTAGATGCAAGTGTTTTCACTGGTAAAACTAACATAAGCCTTACCATTAGTAGCACATAATGATCATTCAATGATGTTTAATCTATGGATGGCCTTCTATATGTTTAAAACTTTTCTCTCAATCTACCTCTTCAGACATTGTGATTTGGTTTGTACCAAAAGCTCAGGCTACACCACTCTGCATCCAACCTAAGTCTAACATACTAATCACTCATCACATGTAAATGCATTCTTTTGTTGCTCTTATGACATAATACACATGAAACAGTTACTTTTGACCATAAGAAACACAAAAATAAAACAAGCATACATTTATTTCCACACCTATTATTTTGCATACAACATCCTCTTTGTTTCTTTTTTCTGAATAGAAGAGTTAGTTGGTCATGTGACAAGGCAAAATTACCCCAGATTTACATATCTGATGCCTTATCTACACACACATTTTTAGCATTTTCCCACCTATAGTTTTGTGAATATTCACTTCCATCAAGTATGCATTACCTTGAATACCAGTATAGAACAATGTATTTTAATTTTTGAGCTTTTTACGGACAAAACTGAAAATGGCCTCAAACTCTCTAAAGCAGAGGTACGCAATTTGTTTGCTAGTTTTACTTTAACTGAACAATGAGTTTTATTTTAACTGAACCCATTACCCTCATACAAACACATACCTACACAACAAAACAAGATTCCAAAATCAATATCTTTATTTTTAAAAAATGGATTTTCTGATTTTCTGTTTTTTGAAATGCATTGTCAGATTCACCTAGTAACTTCAAATTGCTGCATTTATGACAGAATAAGTTTCCAGTCTCTTGAAAAAAATACAATGGCTCAACTTTGAAATTAGAGTCTTGGAATTTATCAATAAAATTGGTCATTTAGTTCACATAAACTTCAAATATGCTTAAATTTTTTTATAAAATCTAAGTAAAAACAATGTCAGCCAATTTATTTATGTTCTTTGATATGTGATATTATAAGTTTAATTAACTAAGCTCAAGTAAGAATTCTATGAGTACAAAACAAAATGAATTAAACAGTAAAAAGATTAATCTCTGAAATCTGACATCTTAGTACCAGTGCGAAGATCTTTTTTGGGTTACATGATTATAAAAAATGTTCATAATGTCTTATATTAAATTACAAATGCAGGAAAGGCAGAATGCTGCATAACATTTTATTTCTTTTACAGTCTGATGATGCTTATAATCCAGATAGACTATATGATTTAGTAGCAGTTGTAATTCATTGTGGGAGTGGGCCCAATAGAGGGCATTATATTTCAATAGTAAAGAGTCATGGTTTATGGCTTCTTTTCGATGATGACATTGTAGATGTAAGTATACTATTTTTAGTACTTACTACATAATAAATACTACACAATAATTTATTTAAAGGTCTATCTAAATTTGATTGGTTGAGAGATGTACCTTTTTTAAGGTATTTTCAATGTACAGTAAAACTTTGATTAACCGTCACCGTCCGGACTAGGATTGTGACAGATAACCGAATAGACGGATAACAGAAATATCTTAATATATATGTACAGTAGTGTGATTTCACTGCGGGCTTGGGACGGAAATGAAAATAAAATCCCTTAAAAGTGAACAATACATACATATTGTATTTAATTTTACAAAACGATCAATATAAACTTCAGTATAAGAGTAGTAATGTACAGAAATGTATTGTAATACTATAAACCTACATTAATTTAAATTAATCTGTCATCTCCTTCAGTGTCTTTGAGGCTTGAGCTTTCTGTGCGGCGATGTTCCGTATCTTACGCAGAAGTTGAATCTGTGTTGCATTTGCCTCCTCTTGCATTTCAAACCAGTCAATGCACTTTGATAACATTGTTTCTGCTTCTGAGTGGCTAGTTGTAGGCTTTTAGTTAAGAACTGATCCTTCATCGTCATCAATTTCTTCTTCTTCAATAGTAGTCACACTAGAAACAATTTCATCATCGTTCAAACTTTCAAAGCCTCCATCCATTTTGTCACATTTTAACCAATCTGTTACTTCTTCTGGCTTAATGTTTTCACTGTTTAGTCCTACATTATTGCACAGTTGCACAATTTCGTCACCACTAACAGTCTCAGTTCCTTCAGTTTCGTCAATAGGTTCAGGCAAGAGTTTATTCCACCTATTCTCTGTTTGTTTGTTGATACTCACTCATTTTTTTAGACGATGACGGATAACAGAAACTGACGGTTAAACGAGTGACGGTTAATCGAAGTTTTACTGTACTCTTATTTTGTAGCAAATAAAGCAATTAGACAATAGATTTATATTGCTATATAAATCTATATATCAAATTTAGAGAAACTTTTTAAGATATGTCTTTTAATGAATATACACTCTAAGACTAAAAAATGGACTCTCCCCGCAAAATAATCCGATAGTAATGGAACTGTACATGCAAACACCTGTCGACCGAATATGCAAATGATCAAAAATTCACAGGCAATGGATGAATAGTTGAATCTACAGCGCATTGAAACTAAGCACCATGGTGGTGTATATAAGGAGCGAACTTCGCTTTCAGGAACAAAATGTGCAGTGGAATTTGATTGTGTTTATGTACCTTGATTGTAACAATGCCTTGCTGGCGAATTCACAGCCACTATGAGCATATGAAGGAGTTTGAAAAAAGGTGTGCAGTCGGACTGCATGAGGCTAGATGGGCACACCGACAAATCGCTCGGCATTTGGATAGGAGTGATGCAGCAATTAGACAGTGTTGGCAGGAATCGGTCTGAAATGGCAGATTTCAGCAGCAAGCTGACAGCGGACGTCCTAGAGGGACGATAGAACGGGAAGATAGAGCGATTGTCAGAGCAGTTGTGACAGCATGAGATTTGTCGTTATCAACCATCCAACATGTGACAAACACGGAAGTGACCACCTGGACCATTAATAGAAGACTACAGGAGCAGAATCTATACTCGCGGCGCCCATTACGCCGCCTATCACTGACCAGTATGCACTGTCAACAGCGATTGCAATGGTGCCAGGCCCGATCAACATGGAATTGTTCGGATTGGGAACAAATTGTCTTCAGTGATGAGTGCCGTTTCCAACTGAGTCCCGATGACCAGTGCAGATGTGTCTGAAGACAGCACGAACATTGTCATGATCCCGCTCTCACTGTTACATGCCACTGCCCGACAACGGGGAGTTATGGTCTGGGATGCCATTTCGTTTGATAGCCGGACCCCTTTGATAGTCCTCCGTGGCACCATCACAGCACAGCTGTACTTTGCCAACATTCTACGACCTTTTGTATTACCCATTCCTTTCGTGACACCCCGGGCTAACTTTTCAGCAAGATAATTCCAGGCCACACATAGCATGCCTGTCTCTTAATTGTCTGCGTTCTTATGACACACATCCTTGGTCAGCCAGATCCCCAGATCTATTGCCTATTGAGCACATTTGGGCTGAGATGGGGCATCACCTGTGACCATCCCAGAATGAAGAAGAATTAGTTCGTCAATTTAAGTCCATTTGGAATGACATCCCTCAGAACAGAGGTGGACCAATGCCATATTGAAGTGCTCACTTTGTGTAGATCTTTCAGTGCAATAAATCATCCAATTGTTCTGAAGTTCTAATCATTTCTTTTTCTGTACATCCACATTACACATACCTAATTTTGTCTCATTTGGATAATTCTTTCTTGGTGCGTCTATTTTGTTGTCTTAGAGTGTATATTAAATAATGGGCTTCTCAATCCATTATGAGCGTTTGTACTTCTAAGCTTATTAACTAATAAAAATGCAATTATTACTTTCCTTATATACATAATGTATAAGGAAAGTATTGTGACATGGTAGAAATTCGAGATTTCTATGGGAGAGCATTTTTCAAGCATCCCTGCACATGAATCAGACGTTTTTGAGCTGATGTGTGTGAGTCTGTGGAGAAGATGTCTCATGAATGAATGAAGCGATTCGAATAAAATTTGGTACAAAAATCACAATCGGCGATTACTGGAAGTCTATTGTTTTTACACGCAAACAAATGTTCAGAACCCACCTAAATTTGGAAAAGAAATTTTGAAAAAATCATTAAAAAAGAAAAACATTCAATAAAGTTACCCAAATAATCATTTCTTATGTAATTTTTCATTAAAAAGCTATTAACACAAACTTTAGAACTCTAACATGAACCATTCTCGAGATATTGCACATTTTTCAAATAAATTTAACAAAAATGCACATAAAATTCATAAAAAGTATTAACTATTGTGAAATCTGTTCACTTTTGATATGTAATATTATGTGATAAATTCATTATCATCATTCTCGTAGATGTAGTTTGTTCCATTCATGAGAGAAGATACTTTGGGTATTAGCATTCTAATATGATGCCATTAATTGTTTATCTACTATAAGAATAACCCATTTCTGCATTCACAATAATTGGTGAAACTTTGGCGACAAATTTGGCAGAATATCACTAACTTGGTGAGTTTTTTAAATGTTGCCAAATTGACGAAAATATAGCCAAATTCATAAAAATGTTACCAAATTGATAAAAATGACGCTAAATCAATGAAAATAAAGACTAATTGATGAAAATTCAATATCTTGGAAGAATATGAAAATCTACTATAAGAGAAGATACTTTGGGTAATAGTTTTGTATTTGGATGCCATTAATCATTTATCTACTTTAAGAATAACTTATTTTTCTGAGCATAATTCTTGAAGAAATTTTGGCGACGAATTTGGCGGAATACCGTCAACTTGGCAAATTTTTTAAATGTCGCCAAATTGATAAAAAATGTCACCAAATTGATAAGAGTGACATTAAAAATCACTGAAAATGACAACTAATTTATGAAAATTCATTATTTTGGAAAGAACATGTAGCATTTCTTGAGTGATATGAAGAGCCATCTTTGATAACATAAATATTTATTAACAAACTTAAATACCTATCTTAGGTTACATAATAAATTAGAATTCATGTCTTGTGACAATACATAGCACATCCACTACCATAATGCTTTCCTCCTTTTCCCGCCTCAGTCCGTGTCTCAGTCCCGTAACCATCCATTTCATACAAATTTATACTCACACTTTCTCCCGTTACAGACTACAGTTACAGCTTGCTTCACCTTAAGGTTAAGTTACAGTTAGTTGAAGGAAAATTATTTCCCAACATGGCCCCCCATAATTTTACTTCTGTTAACTTTGCAAATATAGATATACAAGTAGAACCATTACATTACATAACATTCTGTGTTTGTTTAAATCTTAACAGTTTATCTTTACTTACAGCTTTAGTTAATATATCTGCTAGATTGTCATTACTCAATACATAAATAAGTTCAAATTTTTGAGATTTTAAGTTTTCATTTACAAAACTTACTTTACGAATAATGTGGTCTGATTTACTTGAAGTTACTCTGCTTTCAGAAATGAAAATTGACGATTTGTTATCACAATAAAGTTTTACATTCACTAGAGTCTTAAGTAAAAGTTCGTCATAAAATAATTGTAAAGAAAGCTCTTTTTTCATACAGCTTACCAATGCAGATACTTTGGCATCACAAGTAGATAGAGATACAGTGTCCTGCGATTTAGAAGTCCAACTAATTAGATTTGGACCAATTTTATAAAGAAAACCTGTTGTTGACTTCTGATTTGATTTCTTACATCTCCAATTAGCGTCTGCATATCCTGAAAGAGTAAAATCCCCTTTAACGTATACCAACCCTTGGTTTTTAGTTCCTTTTATATATCTAAGAATTCTTTTAACAGCAGTCATAAGTATAAATCTTGGATCCTTATTGTACTTTTACAAGGTTACTAAAGCATGCCCGATGTCCGGTCTCGATTTCATTCCGAGGTACATTTAATGAACCAATAATTTCCTAATATTTGTTGGGACCACATTTTTCTGAAGTTTCGTAATTGTCAAAGTCCACATTTATGTCCATTGGTGTTGCAATACTGTTACAATCTTGCATTTTAAATCTCTTTAACATTTCATCTACATAAGCTTCTTGTTTGATGATCATTTGATTTTCTTCTACTGAAATTTCTAATCCTAGGAAATTTTTCATATTAATGTTTTCCTTTAGATTAAAATTTTCTTTCAATTTTCTAATTACACAATCTGAAATTTCACCATCAGAATTTTTAATTATCAGATTATCTAAGTAAATTCCAATGATTAATCGAGAATTTCCCTTCTCGTAGTTGAAAACACGCTTGTCAGATTTAAAGACTTTGAATCCACATTTTAGTAAGTAATCAGATAAAGTTTCATACCACACTTTACCAGACTGTTTTAACCTGTAAATAGCTTGGTTTAATTTACGCGCCATATTTTTATTCTTTCTACTTTCATATTCTTTGGGTTCTTCCGTGTAAATAGTCTCAGTTAACTTTCCATACAAATAAGCAGTTTCAACATCATAAAAATTAATACTAATAATTACTTTTACAAGGTTACTAAAGCATGCCCGATGTCCGGTCTCGATTTCATTCCGAGGTACATTTAATGAACCAATAATTTCCTAATATTTGTGGGGACCACATTTTTCTGAAGTTTCGTAATTGTCAAAGTCCACATTTATGTCCATTGGTGTTGCAATACTGTTACAATCTTGCATTTTAAATCTCTTTAACATTTCATCTACATAAGCTTCTTGTTTGATGATCATTTGATTTTCTTCCACTGAAATTTCTAATCCTAGGAAATTTTTCATATTAATGTTTTCCTTTAGTTTAAAATTTTCTTTCAATTTTCTAATTACACAAACTAAAATTTCACCATCCGAATTTATAATTATCAGATCATCTACGTAAATTCCAATGATTAATCAAGAATTTCCCTTCTCGTAGTTGAAAACACACTTGCCATATTTAAAGACTTTGAATCCACATTTTAGTAAGTAATGAGATAAAATTTCATACCACACTTTACCAGACTGTTTTAACCTATAAATAGCTTGGTTTAATTTACCCGCCATATTTTTATTATTTCTATGTTCATATCCTTTGGGTTTTTCCATGTAAATAGTCTCAGTTAACTTTCCATATAAATAAGCAGTTTCAACATCATAAAAATTAATTTTCCAATTTTTCATAAATACAAATGCTAAAAGTGTTTTTAAGCTATCGGTTTTAATAACTGGTGAAAAAGTTTCAGTATAATCTACTCCAAACCTCTGAGAACAACTGATTGCTACTAATCGCGCATTGTATATCATGTTAGATGCTTCTGGGGTGTTTTTAATGCTGTATACCCATTTACAGTTTATTGGTTTGATTCCTTCTGGAATCTTTTCATAAGTCCAAACATTATGAAATTTTAGCGATTCCATTCCTTTATCCATTGCTTCTATCCAATTTTCCCTTTGATCAAAACATACAGCTTCCTCTTAACTTGACGGTATATTTCATCGATCTCTCGCCTTTACTATGGTTTGATCTGGATAATAGTCTGGATCTACAGCTTCATTATCACTTTCAAATGATTCGTTGTAATTTATAATTTTAGTGTGAGCTTAACTGCGAGTTGTACAACCATTATCAGGATCTTGATCATTTCCTGGTTGATCGGTTTCAACGCTAGTCGATTCTTCTTCATCAAAATTGTCGTCTTCAAACAGATTTTTACCAAAATCTAATATTTTTGCTGGGGAATCTGAATATATTCGATTTTGTTCCAACAGTTTATTTCCCTTAGTTTCTTCAAGGAATCTAACATCTCGAGATTCCACTATGTCTTGAATTTTAGGATTCCAGATTCTATATGCTTTTCTTGATTCAGAATATCCTACGAATAGTCCAACATCTGTAATTTTATCAAACTTGCTTCTTTTGTGCTTTGGTTTCCAGTAATGAGCCTGACATCCAAACTCCAAAATATGAAACGTTTGGTTTTCTTCCAGTAAAAAGTTCCTCTGGTGTGTACTTATTTTGTAATTTTGAAGGAGTTCTGTTTTTTATATAAGTAAATGTATTTATGGCCTCTGCCTAAAATTTGATAGGTAAATTAGCTTATATTAATAAAGCTCACATACCTTCAATTAAAGTTCTGTTTGCTCTTTCACTTCGACCATTTTGGCTCGGTGAGAAGCATGTTGTTTTTTGATGATCAATACCTTTACTTTTACAAAGATGGTCCATTTCTGCATTTAAAAATTCCGTTCCATTATCAGTCCTGATTTTCTGAACATTTTTTCTAGTACTGTTTTCAAGTTTAAATATCAAATATTTGAATGTTTCAAAAGCACTTTTGACTTTAAAAATTTTGTAAATACTTTTCTTGAAAAATCATCAACTACTGTTAAAGGGTATTTAGCTCCTCCTGAAAAAGCTTCTTGTATCGGACCGATTAAGTCCATATGAAGAAGTTCCAATGGCATTTTTGATTGCTCACCGATTACTTCTTTAAATGGTTTTTTAGTGTATTTCGCTTGAATGCAAGTAATACAATACAATCACTGGATTTTGAGTCTTACTTACACTCGAAGTTATATACCATTGAATTTTTTAACATGAGTTTCATATAGCATTCATTAATATGGCCTAATCTTTTATGCCACATTTCCCAAGAAGTGCTTTTACCTGCTTTGTAAATAAAATTCTCATCCTTGATCGCTTTCAAATCAGCAACATAAAATTCCGATCGTTTTGCACTTAATATTGTATTGCCTTTCTATCTAAAATATGCCCGCCAGATTCATCAAATAAAACATTCATTTTATCATCTGTCAATTTTCGAACAGATATCAGATTATGTTTTAGTTTACGTACATAAAGTACATCTTTTAGCATTAATTCTGAATTAAATTTTCCACTTACTTCTTGTAATGTCACAGATCCTTTTGCTTGAGAAGATATCCTGCTATAGTCAGCTAACAAAATATTTCTTTTATCTTCCTGTACTTCATTTAAGCAGTCAAGATTTTCAGTCATATGACTAGTCGCTCCACTGTCTTAAGATCCATCTGGCATGTAATACACCTTCTGCAGCTTTTAAAGCTCTTTTTGATCCATTTCTGTCGCACATAATTTTTTATTCCGAAAATCCTCGCTTGCCTGCTTGTTTAGGACTATCCTTCAAGAAACTTGATTTTCGTTGATTAGCTGGATTATGCCCCACGGCTTTATGACCTGTTTTATTACAAATATAGCATATAATTTTTCTGCTATAAATTTGTTCAAATCGTTTTGTTTCATCGTATGATTTCGGACTTCTATATCTTTTGCTCTTCTGTACTTTAAAAACAGACAAGATTGCTTTTTCAGCTTTGTTAGATCTTTCCTCGTGCAACTTGAAAATTCGACGAACATCAGAAATGGTAGCTTCCTGAAAGGTGTCAAATTGCATTGTGATTAAATTATACTTTGGCAGGAGTCCCTTGATCAAAGTGCTTATAAATTCTTCATCTATATTTGCACCCAGTATATGTGCACTTTCCAGCAATTTCTCGGCTCTCAACAGATAGTCGTTCCAGTTTTTGCTTCTTTCCATCTGTAATCGTGACACATTAGTTCTTTCTTCTATTGTTCTTCTTTTCAGATCACCTTCATACTTGTTGTTTAGGGAAGTCCAAATTTCCTTGGCAGTATTACAAGTAAGAATCAAGCAAACTTGCATATCACTTAACATGCATGTAATAATTCCTTTTGCTTGAGAATCATATTTCTTCCATTCAGTTAGTTCTGCTTCCTTTTCTGGCAGATTATGTGTTAGATACAAACCTAATCCTTTTTCCTCCAATATACTTTTAATACGGTACTTCCAACTATTGAAATTTTTTCCGTCAAATCTAGGAATTGTTTGCTCCGCCATTTTTGCACAGTAGCGCTTACTACGCACTTTTAATTTACTGTAGAGACTGGTCCTATAACCCTTTGTAGTGTTTCTTGAGTGATATGAAGAGCCATCTTTGATAACATAAATATTTAATAACAAACTTAAATACCTATCTTAGGTTACATAATAAATTAGAATTCAAGTCTTGCGACAATACATAGCACATATCCACTACCATAATGCTTTCCTCCTTTTCCCGCCTCAGTCTATGTCTCAGTCTCCCGTAACCATCCATTTGACACTAATTTATACTCACACTTTCTCCCGTTACTGTTCACAGTTACGGCTTCACCTTAAGGTTAAGTTACAGTCAGTTGAAGGAAAATTATTTCCCAACAGAACATAAGAATACCCTATTTCTCCATCTGTAACACTTGGAGGAATTCTGGCGATGAATTTTGGCGGCTTATCGCCAACTTAGTGACTTTTTTTAAATGTTTCCAAATTGGCGAGACTGTTGCCAAATTGATAAAAATGTTATCAAATTGATAAAAATGTTGCCAAATTGATAAAAATGTTGCCAAATTGATAAAAATGTCACCAAATTGATAAAATGACACCAAATGGGATGCAATGTTTTCCATATATTTAATTTTGTCATATGATGTCCATACCTTTTATTATATAAGGAATGCTCTTCTAAATATTGCCAATTGGGCAATATTTAGCCCCACATTGATGAAAATATACTCAAAATTATAAAAATGCCACGTTAATGAAAATGCCTGATTGATGAATTTATTATTAAAATATTTAAATATATGGACTATATTGCTTATTGAGGATGAAAAATATTGATAATTGTTAATTTAGAATGGAGTAAAATATAAGTTCATTGCTTACAAAATAGTTTTACATATTGTCATCCGGAAAAGCACCAAATGTACAATTTAACGTTACAAACACTGTGCCGTGGATTTTTTCATCACTTTTTCGCCATTAAAGAAGTAAATTTATTGCATTATACAGGGTCTTTATAATTAAAGTTCCACTTTGAAATGGCTATAAAAGGAAAACTACTGGACAGAATGTTATCAAACTTGGTAATAGTTTACAGGAGGTCATGGGATTTTATTTTCATCAAAAAAAAAAAAAAAAAAACTTCAAAAATTCATCATCAGCGGCAAATGGCGCTGTATGCAATATTGTTAAACGAAACAAGACATGAAGACATCGGTTTAAAAAGTTTTTAATCGTTTCTAAAACATGTTACAAATCATGTTCAATGTGGCTTCCACCCTTTTCTGAAAGCAAGTTAAATAGCATTACTGCTTTCTCAACAGTAGCTCTTAGCATATCAGGAGGAATGTTATGGACATGTCGGTGTATCACATTTTTCAATTCCATCAAATTGCTTATATTATCACCATAAACAGTGGCTTTGAGGTAACCCCATAGCCAGAGGTCACAGGGGTTGAGGTTTGGTGACCGGGATGGCCAAGAAATGGGAAAGCGTCGGCTTACAATCCAGTCATCTGTGAAATGTTGCTTAAGTAACTGTTTGACACATGTACCAATGTGAGGTGGAACCCGTCCTGCATAAAAATTGTGGTGTCTAAGCCACTGTTTATGGTGATAACATAAACAATTTGGCGGAATTGAAAAATGTGATACACCGACATGTCCATGACATTCCTCCTGATATGCTAAGGAGCTACTATTGAGAATGCAGTAATGCGATTTAACTTGCTTTCAGAAAATGGTGGAAGCCACATTAAACATGATTTGTAACATGTTTTAGAAACGATTAAAAACTTTTTAAACTGATGTCTTCATGTCTTATTTCGTTTACCCATATTGCATACAGCGCCATTCCTTGCTGATGGTGAGTTTTTGAACTTTTTTTTCTCTCTTTTTGCGGAAAATAAAATCCCATGACCTCCTGCAAACTATTACAAAGTTTGATAATATTTTGACCAGTAGTTTTCCTTTTATGGCCATTTCAAAGTGGAACTTTAATTATAAAGACCCTGTATAAGGAAAGTCATGCTGCCCACATCAGATTTTTTCCCCCTTGGGCCATTGTAGCTGAAAATGTACTTCAATGCTAAGTCTAACTACTTAGCACATTATAACCATTTTTGCATAGTAAAGTAATAATTTTGCTTTTTCCTTATACAGCTTTATTTCTGTATTATCAGAGGCATTGGCTCTGATAATGCATGAATTAAATTGCTGTCAAAATAGAAATGTTTTAACCATAAACCTGCTCCCAATTAAATTTATCAAATCAGAAAAAAAAAAGTAAATTTGTTGACTATTTTCGAGTTATAAGTGATTATTACAGACAGACAAAAACAAGTTTTAGTATTCTTTCTTCCATACTTTATTATAGTATGATCAAACTTATATCAGAATATTTCCAGAATTCAGGATCCATGCACCAGAGCCAATTACACTTACCTGCTACAAACTGCTACAAAAACTGAATTTTCACCTTAATTTTCACTATGTTGCACCAATTTCATGATCAGCTGAGAAAAATCATAAAACTTAGAAAGAAAATATCTTTTAAATAATAAAAATAAAAAATCTGATTAGTAATATTATTGTCAATAGCTTCAAATGCATTATAGATGTTTAGCCAGATGTATATAATAAAACCCTGTGTTCAGCAGCTTTTTCTTCTCTTCAATTTTGCAATTTCTAGGGCTGCTATTGTTGGTGATGGAAATAATTTGCAAAATCAAATTGATTATACAATTTGTTTACTAGTTCTTAGGGGAGAGACCAAAGTTTAAATTTGAAAGTTTCTTTCGTTGCTTTTGGTTTCTTGCAGTACGTCATACAAACTTCACAGTAATAAAATGGATGGGGTGCAAAAAAATACCTTTTTAAATGATTAGCAAGATAACTGTAAGGATATGTACTATTAGCAAGATATATGTAAGCAAGCACTTGTTTAAAATTTTTATGTCAGATTCAAAGGTTTTGCGTTATAGCTCTAATTATAAACAATGGAGTTGAGATAACATGACAAAACGAAAGCAAATTTTTATGTTTTCAGCTTAGAGGCCTGAATGAATTATGTTGTATTTGTTTTAGAAATTTTCAGTATTAACTCAGATTGAGTTTGAAAAGTTTGGGGTACATTAAAAATGTTCTTACACTAAAATCTGTTTGAAAGGTTTTCCTCCTCAACTATTTATTATACAGTGTTAATAAATATTAGTTTAATTATTATTATTTATACATATCTTGAGATTTCATCTTTAGAATTATTAAATTCCACTATATAAATTACTCCAATTAAATTAATATGATAAATTAAGATTATATTATTGTTCGATTATCTTCCATTATTTTAATGTTTATCTTAATTTTAATCTTAATGTCTTTATCTTAATTTTAATCTTAATGTCATCCTACCTATCATTTAAAACTAAAATATTAAAGGAAAACAATATAAACACAACTGATTAATTGCCTAACAAGATTTTTATTTTAAACAACAGATTTAATAAAATTTTCAGGTTCACATCACCCTCAGGTCTGAAAGTCGAAGTTTGATCAGTTTGGACATATCCACCAAAAAGGAAATATTAAAATTAAAAAGATGATGCGATGCACATTTAAATTATTCGTGATCAAAACAACTTTTTAAGACCGAAAACAATATATTGTTGCAACTATCTCTTGTAAAAACATTCAATTAAAAATTCAGCACTTCAAAATTCAGGAAGGCAAAATTACACCTCAGTGATTAAGAGCTATATTTCGTAGTACTACCCCTAGATGGCAGCACTAAAAAAAGGTAAACTCTTAGAAGATACAAATATGATGTCGCTTAGGACGATATATATAAACATTTGTACTAATTTTTGCATTATGCAGGAATGATTAATCGAAGACTGAATCCATGTTATGATGACCTTGAAGCACTTAATGTTATAAAGTTGTGTAGGTATAATCTCCAAAATTATAATTCACAGATACGAAACTTAAATCGCACACATGGAAACTTGTATATCATGAGCAGATGTTAACCCTTCTATGGTTATAAACTTGAATTATGTGCACCGTGGTCTGAAAAAATTTCACTTAACTGGTATATGTGAGTATACAAGAAAAAGGTTCATGATGCTGAGATGGCTGACTCAAAACTGCAAAAGTGACACTGCATTAACTTGTGCCAGTAGGGGTGGCCTGGTTTGACTGATGGCAAGCTTTGTAACTCCTTCACATTAATGGTAGGCATCAAATAAAATATAAATACAAAAGATGCTGTAATCAGTGAGTGAACAGAGGTTCCCGGCAAAACTTTCACCAGACTGAATGGACTTGCGTCAATGAACATTCACCGTGAAGTGGAAATTGATCCAAACCAGATAATAAATGCTCTGGCTACAAAGAACAACAGGAGGCTGGACTTCTTTTTATGAATATGTATAGATCATAATTGAATAATATAACAATATGTAATCGTGAGAGAGCGGTTGAAAACAGGTATACAATATAAGCAGACCAGAACAAATAATTTTATCTTCATCTATTTCTTAATTTGTGTTGTATTGTATAAATATCTACTACTACTTCTTCTAATCATTTAATTATCTCGTACTGCACTGCAGAATTGTTAGTAATTTGATAAAAATAAATGTACAAAGAAAAACAACCGCCTTGTTAATTGATATGGCCTCTGACCATTTTTTCTCGGAAAATTTATCAAGGAGTCATCCTCCTTAATAAAAATTTTGTGCACCACTGCCCCCCCCCCCCTAGGAATATTCTAGGTGTGCCACTGCTAGGGTTCTATTATGTTTGAGCCATTTACAGGAACAGGTGTTTGTTTTGACTTGGTCAATCTATGGTCAAACAGGATGGGGATGAAAGTGGAAGGACAAAGTTGGTGGGGTTAGAAATTTCTGTTGATTTGATGAGATATTGGAGAACATATTTTTCCTTATATTATCTATTTCAAAGACTTTTTTAAAAGCTGCACTTTTGCTCTTGGGGCTCTACTGAGTCCTAATCCACAGTTCTTTAAAATTTTATATGATAATATTTTATTTTATTTTTGATATTTTTGGAGTATTTTGGAAGTTTATTTGGTTCGTTCAAATTTGAAGCTTTGAACTTTTGTTGTTGAAAGTTTCTGCAGCAGTGCAGGCGAGACAGATTCCGTTAGAAGAAAGGAGCCAACATTTCCTTTGTTGTTTGTGGCATGTCTGTTAGGAATCAATGAATTTTTTTCGCAAAACTAGAAGTATTTTTGAGAATCCCACAAAATGTGTACTTCAAAATGTTACTTATCATATGTTTTCAATTTTTGTGTATTTGACATATTACAATGCACCAATGGCATCACATAATATGATATCTCCAAAATTTTAAGTATCTGTTTTCATTTTTTTGAATATTTGACATGTTACAACACGCCATCACGTAATATGATATCTTTACTCCAAATTGGAATAGTAAACTAACGTTTACTATTCCAATTTTGTGATTTAAAATGCTATTTTACAGCACCAATTTTGTGATTTCTCTGTGTCAAAATGCTACTTTACTGCACCAATTTAGTGATTTCTCTGCACCAAAATGCTAGTTTACTGTGCTAATTTAGGAATTTCCTTGCACCAAAGCTCATGCAAAACACCAAATCCAGTGCACAGTCCTTGAGAATTCAATCTTATTATTTGAAAAACATTTAATTGATTGTATAGTTCTGAAGATATTTCAGTTAGAACATGTTTGTTTAATTTTTTACTTTTATATAGTAAATGGTTAGTATAAAGCAAAATGGTTTATATAAAGCAAAGTATATAAAATACTTTGCTTTTATATAGTTTTATGTAATTTATTTTAATTCTAATTTGTTTTAGAATAATTATGTACTCTATCATTGATTTACACAGATTAGTTCTGTTAAAGTATTGATGTTAAAGTAAATGAAGATTAAAGTAAATGAAGATTGTGTAAATCAAAACTGAAAAGGTTCTAGTTAAAGATATATTTAGGTATCGTTAAACAAAAATTTTATTATGTTAAATAAAAATGTGCAGCAATTTTTACTGCAAAATTGAAATCATAGAATTCAAGCACAGTGAAATGTATCATTGAAGGTTGATCATAATTCTATATTCTTAAGCACTAGTTAATTAAGTTATAAATATAGGGATTCTACACCTATGCTAAATCACAAATCCTGATATAAAGAGTTTGTTCTGAGAAATTCTGCTCCAATTTTACATTTCAATATAAAGTTTGCATTTATCTGCCATATTCGCAGTTTGAAACCACACCTTTAGCTTGAAAAGTTCACCAAATAATGATTGACTTCTATTTGGAAATTTTGGAAGTCCCTCATTCTTTGTTCCATACTTCCAGTTTCACAGCATTCATGTATATACACGATATTACATAATTTATACAATTTTTCTTTTAAGGGACCCTAAAAAGTGTCATCCACAAGACAAACTCTTTTCTTTAAAATTTTCTTAACCAACATAAAATATAGCTATTTTGTATTCATTCCCAACATTAATTTGAGTCACTCTTGCAAAACTGCTGAGGGAAAAAAAATCACCAGCCAAAAACCATGATTTAAGACATACTTCAAATTGACAACTTCAAAAACTCTAGCTGAACTTAACTGCACAAAAATCTTAATCTGCCTAAGTAAAAATTTGAATTTTCAGGTCTACTATATATCACATTATCTCAATAAAATTACTGACAATTGGACCCTGTTCTTGTAAACCATCACATATAATATAAAGATATATCAGATTCTCTCATAGAATTGATTATGAAATTAAGTGTAAACAAATGGTTATATTTTTTAATGCACAGTAGTGCCCCCATATCTAAGCATAATACATTTCAAGACCTACCACGGTTCCATTTTCATGGAACCGTGGTAGGTCTTGAAATGTATTATGCTTAGATATGGGGGCACTACTGTGCATTAAAAAATATAACCATTTGTTATAACCATATAAAAATATAACCATGTATAATATCCAGGCATGAAATTTTTCCACTTGTTTGCTTTCCCCCAAAAAATCCGCATTTTTGTTTTGCTTTTATCCCCAAAAATTTGCTTTTTCTGAAAAATTCAGTTTTTTTTAAATAAACTTTTCTCCTCAAACAAAGTTCCGCTTTTCAAAGAAAATTGCCAAGAAATCCGCACACTCCTGTCTACAAAACCCTTCATTTATTCTTCTCCTGTAATGTCGGAGCCATTTCGGAGTGAGTGCACAAGCAATAAGGGGACTTCTGAAAACAACACTTTTTCATTCTTCCCTTTTCTTTTCAATCATTTCATTCTTGCCTAGTGGGCTATGGGTTCTGCACTTCAGTGGTTAACAAAGGAAGATTGAGTTTCGCAATCAAAGTTCGAGGAATTCATCTTAATCCCTCTGTACTAGTAGTAGTTTTTAACTCCAAAAGAAAAGGGAGTAGATAAAAGATTTATAAAGGGACCAGGAGAAAGATGTGTGCACAGTATAGATGCCGGCAACAATGTTAGATTCAACACGCATCCTGGGAGATAAATTACTAGAGGATGAAGGCCTGGGGTTAAGGCTGTTAACTTCTCGGATTGCAATTATCTGTGAATAGAAGGTGATTTAAGAAAGGGGGGAGGTGAAAGAAAAAGGTTATAGTTAACCTTGGTTTTAACCAGAGCTATTATCTTACTTGAACTTCTGCCTGCAACAGATGAGCATTGTCTGCCGTCCATTGTTTAGACACTGTGTGCTGGGGATAAAAGAATACATGTAGTTTGTCACATGAGAATGCAGACATTCTCGTGTGACAAGCTCTGTTTATTCTGGTATTCCCAGCATGCAGTGTCCAAAAAATGGACTCCAGATAAAGGTCGTCTGTCTAACCTAAAAGTGGAGGCATAAAATATCCCATAGAAGGGGAATCAAAAACAAGTTGTAAATTTTTGTCTCCATAATCACTGAGATGTATATATGTCATTAATATACAGGGTGTCCCAAAAACAGAGACCTCGACTTTTATTCCTTAAATATTAATCTTAGACATATATATAATAAATTACAAAGTTGTGTAAGGAAAGGTACAGAATTTTATGAAATCGATTAAAATTTTCAAGGAAATGAAATTTTAAGAAATGCAAAATTTTAATTTTTATACATCCCCAGTACAAAAAAATTTCCAATGAGTAAAATGTGCCCCATGCACTAATAAGGTGATGTACAAAATTTCAGCATTTTATCGTAAAAAGTCCCAGAGATATGAAAAGACA
The DNA here is from genome assembly GCA_951213105.1 of Amaurobius ferox. Taxonomy (NCBI): domain Eukaryota; kingdom Metazoa; phylum Arthropoda; class Arachnida; order Araneae; family Amaurobiidae; genus Amaurobius; species Amaurobius ferox. Next base: position 29,834,360 of record OX578133.1, read on the forward strand.
AAAATGCTGACATAAACCGCTTTTCGATGCATCAACATGGGTTCTCAGAGGGGACAAATCATGTCGGCAGATTACATTTCAGGGGTCATATGCAAATTACAAAAGAAAACAATGATTACATAAATAAATAATAATTTTGCTATTTATTGGTACAAAAGTATCTACACTGTGTAGAAATAATCGCTCCATCGATAGCTTCTATGACTAGAGATATGGCCTGAACACCATGCTTGACAGCTGAAGAGAGCTGTTCAATTTTAGAGGCTTGGTTTGTGTATAGGAGAGGATCATACATGTTCATTTTCTTATTCAAATTCATTATATTCGTACTCAAAAGAGAGCTTACCCCAGGGTAAGTAGCGCTACCCATCTGGGTAGCCTCCACTGCCTTCGCTACTCTTGAAAACAGTCTGAAGAAGTAGACGAAGCAGTCCTCCGAGCCACGTAGGCACCCGAGAAGCCGCCCTTGCGTACGCTCGATACAAGGAAAACCGAAAAAGCAAAAAGAAAGAAACCAGGCATACAAGCCAACAACTCCTTCACCTTAGGGGGAAAACTACACTTGAGTTTCACAAACACAAACCACAAACACCAACTAACGGACACCAACACGCACAACGAAAACCAAGAAGAGCAGACGCCGCAGCGAGCAACCACCTTCCATCCTAACGCAAATTTAAAACTCGACATGGGTTCTCAGAGGGGAAAAATCATGTCAACAGATCGCTTTCAGGGGTCATACACAAATTACAAAAGAAAACAGTGATTACATAAATAAATAATAATTTTGCTATTTATTGGTACAAAAGTATCTACACTGTGTAGAAATAATAACTTTACATAAAGATTACAAAGCTTGTTCAAAATGTTTTCCATCCATGCCAATACAGAGCTGCATTCACCTGATAACACTTCTGTGCACTCGATCAAGTTCTTGTTCGGTGATATCATGACAACCATCTTGAATGTGTTGTTGCAACTCTGCTTTATTGAAGGAAGGTGACAGATAAATAGTTGTGCTTAAACAACCCCACAAATAAAAATCCGTAGGTGTTAAATCAGGGGATCTAGGGGGAAATTCGACTGGTCTATACAAGCCAATCCACTTGTCTGGAAACTCATTAATTTAACCAGTGTTTCACAACTGTGGTATGGTGAGCTGGAGATCCGTCCTGTTGAAACCGTACATGTGGAAGTACTGTTAGGGCCAGTTCATCCATAAAATCAGGAATAACTGCATTCAGAATCTCATTAACATATCTGTCACCCGTTAATGTACCATCACACAGTATGGGTCCAAGCAAACGGTTTCTGAAAATACTACACCATACATTTATAGCAAATTGCTTCTGATGATGAATATCACATACCACAAATGGATTTGTGTCTTACCAGAAGTGCTCATTTTGAGGATTTATGCATCCATCTTGTTTAAAACAGCATTCGTCAGTCCAAATTACGTTTTTCATGGAAGAGAGATTTGCATCTTCCTGATTTAGAGCCTAATTACACAAATCTAGATGACGTTGATAATCTGTTGGCTCTTGCCCTTGCACACCATGAATGTTAAACGGATGCCATTTATTCAGTCTCAGTATTCTCCACACTGTTGCATGTGTTAATTCATTTCTGAAGCAGCTGTACGAACACTACTATGTGGATGACTGCAAAAGTAAGCCAAAATATCGATTTCTACATCAGTTGAGTGAAGTCTGGTCCTACCTAGTCCACCTACACGATGTATGCTTCCTTTTTCACACACTCGTTGCACCAATCGAGAAATAAATCTCCCAGACGGATATCGAAAATTGGGAAAGTATGTTGATATTCCTGTGCAGTTTCATTAGCATTGTGATTGCATAAACTGTACAGCATAAGTATTTAAAAAAGTTCTTTGTTGCTGTATTGAGACATTCTGTCGGTACAGGCTAACTACACTCTCAAAATGTAGCAGAAATGTGAAATACTTAAGAGTCGCTCAGACTGCTGGGCTGCGTGACCCTTAAGTATTTCACATTTCTGCTACATTTACGCTTGCATAAGCGAGGTGATTGATCAATGGCAAAACAAAAATAACCATCTCATGTGATGTCTGTTGTGATTGTGTGGCACACTGATCAGAAGCAGATATTTGCATGTGTATACATTTCTAAGCTATTTTAATGTTCATATTGATTGTGCCATTTCCAAGTTTTATTCTGTAATTAATCATATAAAATTTTAAGGTATTTTTCATGAAGCATATTTTTGAAAAATTGTAAATAAATTTAAAAATAAGAGGCAGATATTATTTGCCTATGATGCATTTCTGTGTTACGTCATTTGCACTCTTGCTGTAAACATTTACATTTTAATTTGTGATTAATCCCTCACCAACTTTATTTAAACATATCTCTGGGACTTTTTATGATAAAATGCTGAAATTTTGTACATCACCTTATTAGTGTATGGGACATATTTTACTCATTGGAAATGTTTTTGTACGGGGGCTGCATAAAAATTTAAATTTTGTATTTCTTCAAATTTAATCCCCTGAAAATTTTTATAGATTTCATAAAATTTTGTATTTTTTTTTATGCAACTTTGTAATTTATTATGTATGTCTAAGATCAATATTTAAGGAATTAAAGCCGAGGTCAATGTTTTTGGGATACCCTGTATATGTTGTCATTGGACTCAAAAGGGAAACAGAGGGACAGTGCAGTTAGTATCTTACTTCATGCCAGGAAAATCTTCACGCAGCAATTGTTATTGTTCGATATTCTCATGGTCTTTGCTTTAATAGGAACTCCAAGTGAAGTTAAAAGATACTACCAGTGGAAGTATTTTTTAATATTCTTTGAAGTAAACCCAATAAAATATTTAAAGCTTTTTCTGCCACATTTTTATGAAAAGATATTTTTGAACAAAAGAAACATTTTCTTTAAAACATAAGATACTGCCACCAAATTTTATTTATGTGTAGACACTAGACAATGCACATTTTAACAGTACATGATATTTTTATAAATGTGTTTAAAAATATACTGCTTTTTAAGAACACAAATTTGTGTCTTGTCAATTGTGAAGAATTTTTTTTTTTTTTAAGTTCATTAATTCTGACTATTATTGTAATGATTTAATTTCTACAAAACTAGCAAAATAAAGGCATGAGTTATTATAGATAACAAAAGCGTAGTTTAGAATTAATATAAAGGCATGCGTTAAAATTAAATTTGCCCAAAGTATTTGAACAACCCTGTTCTTAAATGCAATTGCCAAGTTTGTATTATACTATATATAATATGACTTAAATCATTTTTCCAATGTAGTATTTTTTTTTTTTTAGTTATGCAAAATTCTCAAATATTTTAACACAGTGTCTGTCGCGTATAATTTCTCAAATTTTTGTTTTTAGCTGTTTTGCTTTTTTGGCAATCTTATCCCTGAATACTGAACACTATATATAATGTGATATGCTTTCAACATACACTAAAGTTTAATTGATAAATTACACACCATAAGTTATTACCAACATTAAATAAAGGAATAATAAAGTGTACATTTTGAACAGTACATTGTACATTTACTGTATCCTTTCTTTCTCTCACATATATATGGATGTAAGGGATTTTGACATTGCAAACAAATCCGTAAGAGACAATAGATTAGAGCAATGATAAAATACAGTACACTTACACTGTACAGTATCATATACAGTTTCAGGAAAAACACAAACCTCAAGAGATGATAGAATAGAGCAATGATAAAATACAGTACACTTGTACTGTACAGTGTCATATCAGTTTCAATGGAAAGACAAACCAATAGAAATCAATCTTTTCCATCAAAGTTCTGCATGAACAATGTAAAAATGTGTTATTATTACACATTTTGCAATAGATATCTTACGTATGTACCTGTACATAAACTGTAATAAAAAATGTTATTTTTAAAATATATGCACACTTCAAACAATGATTGAACAATGTTAAAATTATACTTTAACCGCTGTAAACCTTGGATAACTGAAACCATGAGTACGGTATCTGTAGATATGGGGCATGACTGTATGCATTTTATTTGCTTTCGCTGAATGAATCACATTTTTAAATATAGCTTGGGCCTCAAAGCAGTGATCATTTCAGGAATTTTTGACCTGGGGGAGAGGGGCAATAAATGAATCAGCAGAAAGGACAAGTTTTTAATATAATTTTTAATTGCTTTATTTACATACATAGAACTAATTACTTGGCATTTAACTTGGTGGCATAAAATGCCTCCTGGGGATGAAGCCCTGCCCCTGATGTATGCCTGAAATAAACACTGCCTCAGAGTGTCTTAAAACTGCCCTGGACAGCATGGGACATGATTAATCGTCAAATATTTTCTATTATAAGAATGGGAAACAAGATTATTTAGTTAAGAAGAATATGAGACTGTAACCACAGAATTGTATTTTTGAAAAGGGCATACATTAAGAATAGAACCTGTCAAAATGCTCATGTCATATTTACTTAATAAAAATTGTACAAACCAATATCTAGTGGAATAATTTAAGTAGATATTTGGGAGTGAAGATCATTTGTCTAAATTAATAAAAAATGCAGATTTACAATGTCATCTTAAAGAGATTTGCTCCAAATTTTTCCATGCAGTGTCTTTAACCCCTGTTCTCTTCTTAAATGCACTCCCTCTTAATATCTGTATATTCATGTAGCAATTTCAGACTTCTATAGTTAGCCACAAAACTAACTGATATATTGCATTTTTTATCACTTGAAATCATGTACGTACACTGTAGCAACCAGCATCGGTTGGTCTGGTTTCATTCCCAAGTTGTTGTTACTGTAGTGGTAGTAAGAAAACTTGTAATTTTGAAACAGTATTTGTGAAGTTATGTGGCATAACAAGTTTTCTTGCTACCTCTGCAATAATAGATATTTAGTGCTGATTTGCTCTAACTAGGGTAGCCAAAATTTTTATTTTCCCTCTATACATAGTATAATGTATAGGAAAAGTATTTTGACAGGGTCGAAAATTCATGTTCGAGTTTTTGACAGAAGAGCATGTTTCAAGTATCCTTGAACTCGAATGGAACATTTTTGAGGTAATGTCTCGAATGGAACATTTTTGAGGTAATGTCTGTGTGCATGTGTGTGTTCAGCAGTCTGTAGAGACGATATCTCATGAACAAATGGAGCATTTTGAATGTAAATTAGTACAAAAATTACAATCATGAGTACTGGAAGCCTATTGATTTTAAATGCAATCAAATATGTGGACTCCCCCCCCCCCCCCCAAATTTTTAAATGACGTTTTGAAAAATATCATCAAAAAATAAGAACCTTCAATAATGTTACATAAATAATAATTTCTTATGTAATTTTTAATTAGAAATGATTAACATATACCTTAGAATGCTAGTCCGAATTGTTCTTGAGATATTGTCCTTTTTTTTTCAAATAAATTTATCAATAAAATCACATTAAATTAAAAACGTATTAACTACTGCTGAATATATTGACTTTTCATCATGTGATAAATTTGTTAACATCATTCTCATAGGTGATAAATTTGTTAACATCTTGTTCGTCGATCTAATTCATTCCATTCATGGGAGAAGATACTTTGCAATAGTTTTCTATTTGATGTCTAACAATTCACCAACAGTCATTTATATATAAGAAATTTTCTTCCCTCCATCTGTTTGTAATGCATAGTGAAAAATTTGGTGAACTTGACGAATAATTTAGTGAAATGTCACTAACTTAGTGATATTTCTCCCTAGATCGACAGAAATATAGTTAAAATTGCAAAAATGACACTAAGTTTATAAAAATAACACTAAATTGATGAATTAATTATTAAAATATTTTAATATATGGACTATATTTCTTATTGCAGATGAATAAATGTTAATAACTGTCAATGTAGAGTTGTGTGAAGTATAAATTAATTGGGTACTTCGAAATAGTTTTACATGTTGTCGTCCAGAAAGTGCCAAATGTGCAATTTAACATTAAAAACATTGTACTGTAGATCTTATTCATCATTTTTTCACTGTGTAAGAAATAAATTCAATGCATTATATAGGGAAAGTCATCTGCTGCCCATTCAAATAAGTCAGTACACTTTATCAGCTGAAAAGTTTTCTGTTGGAATTGGAAGTAAAAACAAAACAAAAAAAATCTCATAAATAAGTCAATAACCACATTTATTAAAAAATCCGATGTGAGCAGCATATGACTTTCCTTATATAATACAATGAATTTACTTCTTTCACAGTAAAGCAATGATGTATAAGATCCATGGCACAGTGTTTTTAGCATTGAATTGTACATTTGGCTATTTTCTAAAAGACAGCATGTAAAATTATTTTGAAGTACCTAATTAACTTATATTTCATGCATCTCTAAATTAACAATTATCAATATTGATGGCATCCTCAATAAGCATTCTACTCCATATATTAAAATATTTTAACAATTAATTCATTAATTAGGCATCATTTTCATTAACTTGCTATCATTTTTGCAATTTTGGCAATATTTTCATCAATCTGAGGTTAAATATCACTAGTAATTCGCCAAGTTTGCCAAATGTATCAGTAAGTGTTACAGACAAACATAGAGAAGAATATTTCTTTAATACTAGAAGGTATGCTCGCCGTATGATGAAATTCAAAATTTGCAAAGCATTACCTCTCATTTAGCATCATTTTTATCTGTTTGGCTACATTTTCGTTAATTTTTCAAAATTTTAAAAAATTGTCAAGTTGGCAATATCCCACCAAATTTTTCACCAAGCAGTACAGACTAACTGAGAAATGGATTATTGTTATAGTCGATTCTTATGTTTCTCAATTATATATACTATAATTCAATATCTTTCTAAGATATCTTGGAAAGTTATTGAATTTTCATCAATTAGTTGTCATATTCATTGATTTAGCATCATTTTTATCAATTTGACAACATTTAAGTAAAGCTACCAAATTGGAGATATTCCACCAATGTCATTGCCAAAATTTTGCCAAGTCTTATGGATGGAGAAACAGCTTAATCTTATAGTAGATAAAATGACTATTGGCATTCAAATACAAAGAAATTACACAAAGTATCTTCTCTCGTGAATGGAATGAGCTTGATCCACTAGAATGATGTAAACAAATTTATCGCATAATATTACATATGAAAAGTGAACATATTTCACAATAGTTAATATTTTTTTAATTTTGCAATTTTTTGATAAATGTATTTGAAAAATATGCAATATCTTGAGAATGGTTCATGTTCAAAAATTTATGTCAATTGTTTTCTAATGAAAAATTAAATAAGAAATTATTATTTACTTTACTTTATTGTAAGTTTTGATTTTTGATGATTTTTTCAAAATGCCGTTTGAAAATTTTTGGGTCTTCCAAACATTCAGTTGTGTTTAAGAACAGTATTCATGAATTGTAATTTTTCTACCAAATTTCATTAGAATCATTCCATTTGTTTGCAAGATATGATGAACACACACACACACACACACATACTCACACAGACATCACCTTAAAAACATTTGATTCATGTTCAAGGATACTTGAAACATGCTCTCCCTTTGAAAACTGGAATTTGAAATTTTGACCCCATTACAATACTTTCCTTATACATTATATTATGTGTATAAGGAAAGTAAAAAAAAACACTGCTCATATTCTAAAAAAAATTCTTTAATTAAATAAAGGCAGCATCATGTAGGCTACTTGGTTCTTTTCCAGCTTCATGTTCACACCTTTCCTTAATTTTTTTTAAAATTCTGAATACCACTTATACTTTTTTAATGAAAGAGCTTTTTTTTTTAGCATTTATATGTTCGTGTTTATTGTGCCGTAGACAGCAAAACAGTCCTCATTGCCATTAATTTTTATGTTTAACAGTTCTGCCACTACTAAACCCCACATTCGATCACTGTCTTGTGTCCATAAATGATTCTTTAGAGAAAATCCAAGGATGCTGGTTGCTGCAATGGAAGCATGGTTCTAGTTTACTGTGTTTACTATCACAACAAATATGTTCGTATAAATGTGATATTTAACAGTTTCTCTTTTTTATTATTTATATTAGAAAATTGATGCTTCAGCCATTGAAGACTTTTATGGTCTCACATCTGATATTCAGAAGACTTCTGAATCTGGATACATTCTATTTTACCAGTCAAAAGAGTGATTGCCCATTCTAGTCTTTATAAGAAAGATATAAAAATTATAGCTGTTTTTCGTGATTATATTTTTAAGTGTCCTGTTGAGCTTTTCAATGCTCACTGTAATGAAATATTATAGAATGGTGGAAAATTCATTCTAGGTATCTTCATTAGAACAGTATTTGATGCTGGTGAACTTTATTTTATTTTATACTTGACTGTGCATATACAAACACTATTTGTATAAAGCTTTATTAAGTAACATAACTTGTTTAGTAATATTGAACAAATTAATTACTTGATTTTATTATCCAAAGATGATTATTTTCCAAAGTAGACAATATTTCTATTGCTGCAGCTTAAGTTACTGATGCAAGTTTCATGGTGGCAAAAGAGATTTTAACTGTGACAGCTAATGAGACTTTAACATATGAAAACATTTTAATTTTGTCTTCCACACTGTGAATAATACATTTAAAACTTACAAAGTAATTTCTCAATTCTTTATGTTGGCTCGTTTGTGTACATTACTTTTTAAATGTCAATCTGTGATTGATAAATTATTGTGGAGCTCCTTGCTCTATGTTGTAGAGTATAAATTTTATTGTATATATTAGTTAAATTATAGAGTTATGTAATCAAAATATCTCACTGCAAATATAAAAGCTAGTTACCTTTTGTTTTAAAAGTAAATTATTTACAAATGCCTCAATTTAATGAGAGTTGTTTTATGTATTTGAATTTTATTTATTTTAAATTGAAAACTTTTTTTTTCTATAAATTGAACATTTTAAATCATGCTTGTCTAATATGAATTATCTGTTTTATACATCATTTGAAACTGAAATTTGATTAATATGCATATGCTACTGACTAGACTATTCCATTGTATAAATTGTGGGAGCATTTGTAATGTATTGTTATTTATTAAATGATCTATAAAAAATGGCTTGTTTCATCCTGTTGTTTCATTTTGAGCATTTATTTTTTAATTAAATGTATTGCATCGAACTATTTTTAACATACTTCATTCCTGTGAAATGTACACTCATATCTAAAAGTTAAGCAACAATTGGAAAAATTAGCATATTCGGCAAAAGAAACAACTTGTAGCCACAAAATTTGCATACATGACAGGTGCACACATGTGGAAACTAACCTGCAGAAAATATTTTGCATACTAACATGTTTTAACAAGGAAACATTAGATATAAAAATGGCCTGTTTTGTGCAGAGCCTATACCTACGTGTTGCAGATTCCAGAAGGAAAATCAAAATAGCCAAATTTTGAAAAATGAGTAGATAACATCATCTGAGCAACGTCAGGAGATGTGAGGTAATAGGGTGTCTCGAAAGGAGGCAGTAACAGTTGGAAGTAACCCGAGCCCTAAATGTCAATTTGCCACCTATGGAACCAGTATCAAAGGGAAGGAGAAATGTTGCAAAGACCAGTAAATGCACATCAAGGGCCACAACTGCTCAGGATGACCTTCTGTGTCTACAAGCACAATGCCACAGGTCAATGACTGTATATCAGCCTGTTTCTGACCTTACAGCATTGGCAGGAAGAGTGATATCACAGCAAACTCTTTACAGATGGTTATATGCAAGTTAGTTGTATACAAGACAATCAGTGGTTTGCATACTACTGAAGCCCTCATACAGAGGAGCCTGCTTGAACTGGGTTCAAAATCACTTCAACTGGACTCCATAACAAAGGGGGACTGTTCTCACAGATGGGTCACAGTTTGGTGTACAGAGTGATTCCTGGTAGTTATTAGTCTGGAGAACTCATGGAACTTGCTATCATACCAGTAACATTACGCATTCATAAAATGTATTCATGCAGAGGCAGTTGTTTGATGGTTTGGGCAGGGATTGCTGTCGGCACCTGCACTGATATCCACATATTTCTTGCGGTACTGTGACTGCAGTGTGTTATAGAGATGACATCCTTGCTCAATATGTTCCCAATTTCTTATGGCCATGGGTCCTGATGCTATTTTTATGGACGATAACATATGAGTTTACAGGGCTCGTATTGTCGTCCAGTATTTAGAATACACAGCTACGTATGGAATGGCCATTGGGATCACCCAGCTTGAATTCCATTGAGCATGTATAGGACATGCTTTGAAGATGTTTAAATTCTCTCTATGACCAGTTAATGTTAACAATGTTAAATTTTCTCCAGAAGCTTTATGAGCTAAGAACATGTCTGCTGTGTGAATGGGCACAGATATCCCATCGCCATAGATTATCTCATTCTTGGCATGAATTGACGCTGTCAAGCATGTGTTTCCAGCAGAGGTCATCACATTCCTTATTGACAGACCTCTAATGTACTGTTTTTGCCACCCAAAATCCTATGTGTTTGTTTATCTCTATTATTTAATTATTTATTGATAATTTTCTTTGCATTTCCCTATGGTAGTGTCTTTTATTACACCCCATGATCTGTGAAAGTTTCAATGAATTCGAATAAATACTTTTCTGTTTATCAGCTTTTTTCACTTTTGTTGTTTAACTTTTGGACATGAGTGTGTAACAAGGCATAAATTTGCATAATTTAGTAAGATAATGGAACTACTTTAAAATACATTTTACAATGACTAAATCTATCAAGTTGATGAGCTGGTAAATTGAAGTCTTTTTTTAATATTTATTCCTATCTTATGCCATTGTAGCTTTAACCTGTAAAAGCTTTGTAGATGGGTATGTATTTAATTTTTTTGTGTGTCAGGTAGTTTCATACATAGTTTTTATATTAACAACCTTTTATTGAGATTTGTTTTTTAAAATAAAATATACTCTAATCTAAATTTTAAAATCTTGATGCAACTGAATTCAGAAATACTTGATATACACTCATGTCCAAAAGTTAAGCATAGTTGCTGTTTATGTGAAAATTTCAGGAAATCTACATCAGAATGGAAGGAAACACAGTATGCGGGTGTAATAGGGTTATAGAAGAAGAAAACAATGCAAAACAAGGATAATAACGAATTTTATTATCCAAAAAAAAAAAGGGTTGAAAGAAAAAGGGTCACAATACAAGTGTCAATCTCAGTGAAGTAGAATGTTTAAAGCAGTTTAATACAGTGATTTAGCAGTTTAATACAGTGTGTAGGAACCTTGGGTAGCCACGCACGCTGCACAACGATTTCCCATACTTTTGATAAGGGTTTAGATGAGTTGTGTGCTCAAAGAGTTTCAAGTTTCACAGGGAGCAGTTTTCAATCCCTGAACAGAGCTTGGTGGGTTGCGGAGGGCTGCAAGATGTCTCCCGAGCATATCCCATACATGCTCAATTGGATTCAGATCAGAAGAGTTGGCAGGCCACTACATATGCTGGATATCTTCAGTTTGAAAGAAGTCGTCGACCAAAGTCGCATCGTCAAGTGTGTTATCCAAAATTTCAGGAAATTTACATCGGAATGGAAGGAAATGCGGTACGTGGGTGTCATAGGGTTGTAGAAGAAGAAAACAAGGATATAACTTTTATTATCCAAAGAAAAAGGTTCACAATACGAGTGTCAACCTCAGTGAAACAGAATGATTAAAACAATGTGATGCTGCAGTTTAATACGGTGTGTGGTAACCTCGGGTAGCTATGCATGCTGCACAATGATTTCCCATACTTTCGATAAGGGTTTGGATGAGTTGTGTGCTCAAAGAGTTCCAAGCTTCACGGGCAGCAGTTTTCAATCCCGGAATGGAGCTTGGTGGGTAGCGGAGGGCTGAAAGATGTCTCCCGAGTATATCCCACACATGCTCTATTGAATTCAGATCAGAAAAGATGGCAGGCCACTGCAGGTGCTGGATATCTTCAGTTTGAAGGAAGTCGTCGACCAAGGTCCCACGGTCAGGAGGCGCATTATCATGCATGAATATGAAATCAGGACCAACAGCACCTCGAAACAATAGAACGGTAGGCTCAAGGACTTCGTCTCTGTATCTGACCAGTAACCGACCCCATGTCAAAGATGTGGAGGCCTGTACGGCCGTCCATCATGATGCCTGCCCAGACCATGACTCTCCCAAACGAAAAACGATGTCTTTCCATGATGTTTCCCGGGTGAAAACATGTTCCACATTCTCTCCAGATCGTGGTACGATGAGAATCAGTTTGCAGGCTAAACCTGGACTCGTCACTGAACATGACATTGCCCCATTGTTGTCCACTCCATTGCCAATGTTCCAAATTCTACCTTAAATGTGTGCGTTTCTGTGCAGAGGTCAAGGAGATGCAATCTACTGGTTGTCTGACATAGATACCAACGTGTCTGAGTCTCCTGTAAACAGTTTGTCTCGTAACAGTAACTCATGCAGCGGCTGTTAGGGCAGAACCCAGTTGTGTGGCAGAACAGTTCCTCTGTTGTTACCTTTGGCCGACTGGTACTGGTTGTTGGGTAACATCTCCAGTGGTTTGGAACCTGTGCTACAGTCTGGAGATCACACACTGAGGCACATTCAGAATTTGAGACGCTTGGGTTTGGGATCAACCGGATTCCAGCATTCAAATAATTTGTCATTTCAAAAACATGTCCAGTTGACATCTTTGTGACATCTTCCGTCTTTTTTAACACTTTACAACATAGTTGAAAAGTGTTTATGACTTTGTTCATTCATTCAGTCTGTCTGTCTGTCCGTTAGCACGATAACTGCTGTATAAATGACTTTATCAAAATGAAATTTTAGTATGTTTTGTAGACGGTCTGTGGGACCTATGGGAATATAAATAAATAATATCACCCAATTAGTTTTTTATTGAACCCGGGTTGAAAAAATTATATACATTGAAACCTATGGTACCTAATTTTTCAAACATTTTTTAAGCAAATTTAAAATTCACAAATTGCTTCGAAACTTTTAGGAAATATTCACATTATCCCATAAAACATATAAAAAAAATTTCAGTAAAATATATTAAGTAGTTTCTTAATTAAAAATTATTTAATACAGGGAAAAAAACAAATTCAACTAAATTCTGACTTTTGGGATATCCTCCAGAAAGAAAAAAGAGATACATTATATAATAAATATCTTTCCAAGAGTTTAATCATTTTGTATATGAGGGAGACTTCACATTTTAAAATAAATTTGGTAGATAACAATTTTTCAATTTTTTTTTAATTTTATGTAACTCTTCATGATATACTTATTTGGTGGCATTTTTAATGCACTTTCCTACGTCCTAGAGAGTTAAAATTTGGTACACAGCTTAAATTTGTTGAATATTTTATTCTACAAAAGTTTGGAGGATCTTTAAATATAGATCATATATTTTTTTCGAAATGGCCTGTAAATAATCCTCGTTCACTTCTATAAATCATTGTTGTAATATTGTTAAAAATCCTGATGTGGGCAGCACATGTCTTTCCCTGCAGACTCATATTCACGTTCTATTTATTTCTTCATTAATAATATGAGTTTATCTGCACAAAATAGCAGCCATAAGTATTTTAAATGACATTGAATTTACACGTTGAACTTAAATTTAGTTCTCATTTGATAGCTGGACTTATTGTCAAAGGTGGCGTAGCGAAAACGCGAAAAAACTAGAATATCTCAAGAACGGCTAGTCCTAGAGTAATGGGTTTAGTCTTATTCTTTTTGTTATCAGAAATCACGTATAAAATAGGAATTTAATTCGTATAATTGAGCACACGTAGTCTTTTATTTTCATATTTAACGATTTTTGCGGGCCATTTCGCAAAAATAGCCCGTTCCTTTTTCCCGAATCGTAATAGAATAACCTACAAATGATTTATATACCAAATTTTGTTAAATTTGGTATATAAATCACTTGTAGGTTATTGAAATATTATTCACCAAATTTTGTTAAATTTCTTCCATTAGTTTTTAGCTAGAGTGAATAAAGGCAATTTCTGCCGGCCATTTCGCAAAGGAGGCAAATTCTTTTATTATGAATCGCACTGTAATCTAATGAACATCAGGATTTCCCACAAAAACATACCTACCAAATTTTATGAAAATCGGCCCATTAGTTTTTCAATTAGAGTGGATGTAATATCCTCACAGAAACATACACAGATACACCCTTACACACACAGACGTCTTCCTAAAAATAGCTTTTTCGTGTTCTAGAAGTCCCAAAACGTGTAGATCCTTCGAAAATTCGAGTTCCGATCTTCGGTACGATTCCAATACTTTGAATACACACACACACACACACATATATTATCTGTGTATCTAAATTCTGTGCCTAGGCAATTACAATAGTTGTGATTTTAAATGATTCCTAAACTTTTATTATTTCTTCAACGAAGCCTAATTTTAACTTATGCAGAATGCAAATATCTCAAGCGATTGTAAGGTGAGTTACATAAGAATTGCTGAATTTTTTTCACATAAAATTATTTAGCTCTGGAGTCTGGAATACAAGTTATATGAATGAAATATTCATTGATTTTGCATAGAGAATCAGATGATTTATATTTCGATACAGTTTTAAATATTTAAGTATAATAAATTACTGTAGTACTGTGATAATGTAAAAGATATCACCACTGAATGTATCACATTTTAGAAATTTTTAAATGAAATTGCATTTCAGCTGGAAAGTGTTTCATAATCAATGCTTATGCATGATTGATCTTTCTTGTTGATTGTTAACAATGCTCTAACCACAGCAGTTGCGAAATTCTGCCTCAACTAGATATGCCGTCTGAGGCCGTTTTATACTCGTTACGATGTGCGCCTGTGCTTTTGCATATGCACAATGATTTGATTTACCTTCGTCGCACGATTCTCTGCAACTGATTATGAACCATTGTATCCATATTAACTCTGAATTTTTCGTATTTTATGAATTATGCTTAACTTTTGGACATGAGTGTATTTAGAAATACTTGAAATTTTGACTTCCTAGTATTGAGTAAATTTTGACTTCTCAGTTTTGAGCAAATATTTTATAATAAACTTGCAGAATTTTACTTTTACCTTGTACTAAATTCATTATTTCTCTAAAATTAAAATGTAACTTTATTTAAAAAACAATTTTAATTTGTTAATGAAATTATTATTAAAGGGTAGAAAATTAATAGAAATGTAGTTATGATTTGATATTAATTTATTTTTCTTAAAATCTGAAAATTTGCTGGTAGTAGCTGAAAATAGCTTTTCATTTTTTGGAGTTATTGAATTAGAACCACATTCAAAACAAAGGTATGCTTATGTGTGTTCTCAAATTGCTGAAGTGAGCTATTCTCGAAGTGGTTCAAAACACATAAAAATAAGAAAGTTTATAACACGTACCTATTATACTCATTTGATTTTCAAAAATCGCTTATTAATATTAGCATATACTTTCTATAAAACTGAACAAATGATTGTAACATTAATGGAAAATATAAAAATCAAAAGATAAATTTATAAATGTTTTAAATAAACTTCTAATTCCATTCACAAAAAATTAAATAAACAAAAATGCAAATTTATAGTTTTTATATTCTTGATATCCTGAATCAAATTCGCTTGATATGATGACATAGCTGCCAAATGTTCCAATTTTTCCCTTATTTGTTCTATTTTTTTCAGTCTTGCTCTGGAAATACGATTTTGTGCCAATATAGTCTGATTTTTCACCTCCATAGCATTTGTAATTTTTTAAATGCAAATCTGCATTTTTTTTTTCATCTGTATAAGAGTATCTACAGGTCACAAAAGTCGTAAAATCGGAAATAGGTCACAAATGTCAGGAAATGAGAAACAAAGTCAGGAATTTTGAAATGTAAGTTTTTCCATTTTTTCATCTGAAAATCTGTTTCCCTGCAATCATGTAATGTAATTGGTGCTCGCAAAACGACTATTATTCCTACAATGTTACGAGAGAGAGAGATGGATGATTAGTGATTATTCAATTAATGTGAGAGAAATACTTTTGCATAAAATTTTTATAATTATTTCATGTTATACATAAGAAAACTATTCAGATGTATTATTCATGAAATTCAAGGTTATATTGCACTTGTACCGCTATAAACAACATTTTGCATGATCTTCCTTATATTGTGAATGTATTTTCGCTCTTTGCAATTGGTTTGCATTATCGAATATTTTAATAATTATTTCGTATTTTATACAGAAAAACTATTTTTCAAACATATCAATGAAATGAAAGGCTATCCGATTCCTCGTGATCACGCAATTGGCACTCGCAAATGGCTATTCCCACAGCGTCACAAGAGAAAGAGATAATCAATGATTAATAAATTAATGTGGGAGAAACACATTTGTATCCTGTTACATACAAGAAAACTATTTTTCAGCCGTATCAGTTAACTGCTGGTTTTTTAAAATAGTTGATTAAAAATGTGCGGGCATGTAAAGGCTCTCATAGAATACGTATATGTAGGGAAATCTTCAGCGACGTATATAAGCACAAATATCATAATAAGCAGCATACAGCTGTTTCGAGAATATGCTGAATCCCCTTTGTCAGTACAAGAGAACTAACAAACCCGAAGTCCAAAAGAGGAATGGGTGCAAATAGAAGAAACAGAGGGGTTATATATCCAAAGGTTGAGAGAACCAATCAGAAAGTTGAATGACGAAAAGTCCAGCCAATCTGAAACGAGAAGTAACACAGAAGATTTCCGTGCTCCAAAACACAACAGAAATATCTCGACAAGACGAGTCAAGTTCGTACAAAAATAAATAAGACCCAACAAGACGGAAATTAGATTAAAATGGCTCAAAGGTTAAGAAATGGAACGAAGAAAGTGGAAAAATTTACCAGAGCTGTAGAAGTAACCTCTATTAGAGCTCAGAAAATTTACAGGATCCTCCGCCAGACTGTGGACAAAAATGGAGTACTGGACAAATCATTAGCTGAGTTACTAGAATTTTTCTGGATATGGAAGACTTCAAAGAAGTCAAGATCATAGATCGACGTGCAATTTTGTATGATCCTTTCTGAAGAAAACTCAGAACGGTGGTCAAAATTATAGCAATATTGAGCAATTGAAAATTTATTAAATTCCTGTTTTTTAACACTTTACAACAAAGTTGAAAAGTGTTTATGACTTTGTTCATTCTGTCTGTCTATCTGTCTGTCTGTCTGTCTGTCCGTTAGCACGATAACTGCCGTAAAAATGAGTTTATCAAAATGAAATTTTAGTATGTTGTTCAGACGGTCTGTAGGACCTATGGGAATATAAATAAATAATATCACCCAATTAGTTTTTTATTGAACCCGGGTTGAAAAAATGAAATACATTGAACCCTATGGGACCTCATTTTTCAAACATTTTTTAAGTAAATTTAAAATTCACGAATTGCTTCGAAATTTTTAGGAAATATTCACATTATCCCATAGAATATATAAAAAAAAATTCAGTAAAATATGTTAAGTAGTTTTTTAATTAAAAAAATTATTTAATATAGGGAAAAAAACAAATTCAATTAAATTCTGACTTTGGGATATCTTCCAGAAAGAAAAGAGAGAGATATTATATAATAAATATCTCTCCATTTGTTTAAACGTTTTGCATATGGGAGTGGCTTCATATTTTAAGATAAATTTGGTAGATAACAATTTTTCATTTTTTTTAAATTTTATATAACTCTTCATGATAAATTTAATTGATGGCATTTTAAATGCACTTTCCTACGTCCTAGAAAGTTAAAATTTGGTACACAGCTTAAATTTGTTGAACATTTTATTCGACAAAAATTTGATGGATCTTTAAATATAGATTATACATTTTTTTCGAAATGGCCTGAAAATAATCCCCGTTCACTTCTATAAATCATTGGTGTAATATTGTTAAAAATTCTGATGTGGACAGCACATGTCTTTCTCTGCAGACTCATATTCGTTCTCTTTATTTATTCAATGATAATTTGAGTTTATCTGCACAACATAAGTATTTTAAATGACATTGAATTTACACGTTAAACTTAAATTTGGTTCTCATTTGATAGCTGGACTTATTGTCAAAGGTGGCGTAGCGAAAACGCGAAAAAACTAGAATATCTCAAGAACGGCTAGTCCTAGAGTAATGGGGTTAGTCTTATTCTTTTTGTTGTCAAAAATCACATATAAAATAGGAATTTAATTGATATAATTGAGCACACGTAGTCTTTTATTTTTATATATAACGATTTTTGCTGGCCATTTCGCAAAAATAGCCCGTTCCTTTTTCCCGAATCGTAGTAGAATAACCTACAAATGATTTATATACAAAATTTTGTTAAATTTGGTATATAAATCACTTGTAGGTTATTGAAATATTATACTCCAAAATTTGTTAAATTTGGTTCATTAGTTTTTAGCTAGAGTGGATAAAGGCAATTTCTGCGGCCATTTCGCAAAGAAGGCAGATTCTTTTATTACGAATCGTACTATAATCTAATGAACATCAGGATTTCCCACAAAAAACATCCCTACCAAATTGTATGAAATTCGGTCCATTAGTGTTTCAATTAGAGTGGATGTAATATCCACACAGACACACAGAAACATACACAGATACACCCTTACACACACAGACGTCTTCCTAAAAGTAGTTTTTTCGTGTTCTAGAAGTCCCAAAACGTGTAGATACTTTGAAAATTCGAGTTCCGATCTTCGGCACGATTCCAATACTTTGAGTACATACACATACACATATATATTATCTGTGTATTATCTGTGTATCTAAATTCCGTGCCTATGCAATTACAATAGTTGTGATTTTAAATGATCCCTAAACTTTTATTATTTCTTCAAGGAAGCCTAATTTTAACATATGCAGAATGCAAATATCTCAAGCGATTGTAAGATGAATTACATAAGAATTGCTGAATTTTTTTCACACAAAATTATTTAGCTCTGGAGTCTGGAATACAAGTTATATGAATGAAATATTCATTGATTTTGCATAAAGAATCAGATGATTTATATTTCGATACAGTTTTAAATATTTAAGTATAATAAATTACTGTAGTACTGTGATAATGTAAAAGATATTACCACTGAATGAATCACATTTTAGAAATTTTTAAATGAAATTACATTTCAGTTGGAAAGTGTTTCATAATCAATGCTTATGCATGATTGATCTTTCTTGTTTTTTAACAATTTACAACAAAGTTGAAAAGTGTTTATGACTTTGTTCATTCTGTCTGTCCGTTAGCACGATAACTGCCGTAAAAATGACTTTATCAAAATGAAATTTTAGTATGTTTTTCAGACGGTCTGTGGGACCTATGGGAATATAAATAAATAATATCACCTAATTAGTTTTTTATTGAGCCCGGGTTGAAAAAATGAAATACATTGAACCCTATGGGACCTAATTTTTCAAACATTTTTTAAGTAAACTTAAAATTCACGAATTGCTTCAAAATTTGTAGGAAATATTCACATTATCCCATAGAATATATATAAAAAAAATTCAGTAAAATATGTTAAGTAGCTTTTTAATTAAAAATTATTTAATATAGGGAAAAAACAAATTCAATTAAATTCTGACTTTGGTATATCCTCCAGAAAGAAAAGAGAGATATATTATATAATAAATATGTTTCCCAAGTGTTTAATCACTTTGCATATAGGAGAGGCTTCACATTTTAAAATAAATTTGGTAGATAACAATTTTTCATTTTTTTTAAATTTTATATAACTCTTCATGATATACTTATTTGATGGCATTTTTAATGCACTTTCCTACGTCCCAGAGAGTTAAAATTTGGTACACAGCTTAAATTTGTTGAACATTTTATTCGACAAAAATTTGATGGATCTTTAAATATAGATCATATATTTTTTTCGAAATGGCCTGAAAATAATCCCCGTTCACTTCTATAAATCATTGTTGTAATATTGTTAAAAATTCTGATGTGGACAGCACATGTCTTTCCTTCAGACTCATATTCGTTCTCTTTATTTCTTCAATGATAATTTGAGTTTATCTGCACAAAATAACAACCATAAGTATTTTAAATGACATTGAATTTACACGTTAAACTTAAATTTGGTTCTCATTTGATAGCTGGACTTATTGTCAAAGGTGGCGTAGCGAAAACGCAAAAAAACTAGAATATCTCAAGAACGGCTAGTCCTAGAGTAATGGGGTTAGTCTTATTCTTTTTGTTGTCAAAAATCACGTATAAAATAGGAATTTAATTGATATAATTGAGCACACGTAGTCTTTTATTTTTATATATAACGATTTTTGCGGGCCATTTCTCAAAAATAGCCCGTTCCTTTTTCTCGAATCTGTCTGGCGCAGCATATCCTCTTTGGATCTTGTGCCATTAAACCATAATCAACCAACCAACCAACCAACCTTTTTCTCGAATCGTACTAGAATAACCTACAAATGATTTATATACAAAATTTTGTTAAATTTGGTATATAAATCACTTGTAGGTTATTGAAATATTATACACCAAATTTTGTTAAATTTGTTCCATTAGTTTTTAGCTAGAGTGGAGAAAGGCAATTTCTGCGGCCATTTCACAAAGAAGGCAGATTCTTTTATTACGAATCGTACTATAATCTAATGAACATCAGGATTTCCCACAACAAACATACTTACCAAATTGTATGAAGTTCGGTCCATTAGTTTTTCAATTAGAGTGGATGTAATATCCATACAGACACACAGAAACATACACAGATACACCCTTACACACACATACGTCTTCCTAAAAATAGTTTTTTCGTGTTCTAGAAGTCCCGAAACGTGTAGATCCTTTGAAAATTCGAGTTCCGATCTTCGGCACGATTCCAGTACTTTGAGTACATACACATACACACATATATTATCTGTGCATCTGTGTATTATCTGTGTATCTAAATTCCGTGCCTATGCAATTACAATAGTTGTGATTTTAAATGATCCCTAAACTTTTATTATTTCTTCAACGAAGCCTAATTTTAGCATATGCAGAATGCAAATAACTCAAGCGATTGTAAGATGAGTTACATAAGAATTGCTGAATTTTTTTCACACAAAATTATTTTTCTCTGGAGTCTGGAATACAAGTTATATGAATGAAATATTCATTGATTTTGCATAAAGAATCAGATGATTTATATTTCGATACAGTTTTAAATATTTAAGTATAATAAATTACTGTAATACTGTGATAATGTAAAAGATATCACCACTGAATGTATCACAGTTTAGAAATTTTTAAATGAAATTACATTTCAGTTGGAAAGTGTTTCATAATCAATGCTTATGTATGATTGATCTTTCTTGTTTAACATAGTTTCATGTTCCTTAATACGAAATTTTAAATCACGTTTAGTTTGGCCAATATAAGAAGATCACACTGGCCAGAAATACTGTAAATGCCCTAATTATTAGGAATTTCTGAAGGATCTTTGAGATAAGAAAATCTGAGTTTATTAGAAGGTTTAAATGCAATATTAAATTTGAATTTTTTAAGTATTTTAGTAATCTGCTGACTGGTAGAGAAACCGCAATCGACAGCAACAGCTTTTAAATAATTGATTTCAAAATTGAGCAAAATTGAGCGAGGTAGAGCAAATGTTCAAAGCATGATGGACAAACGTATTGAAAGCAGCAATTTTCCGATTAGGTGGATGGCAGGAATTTTTATGTGGAGGTAGAGAGACTTCCTCTTTGACCTAGACCGTCCGACCTACAAGAATGGCATAAGGTATCTGTTTGGACGTCCGGGAAGTGCCACCCAATTTAGACCATAATGCAGTGGGGGAGGCATCAGGAATCGTACCCTCCTTCCTCGCCCACCAACCTCTCGAAAGAACTTACGGACCCACATATTTAACGTGATCGTACTCCGCGTGAACACGCCGGCAGTTTTGGCAGTAGCGGGAATCAAACCCGGGCCAACCGAGTGCAATTCCCGCGCGCTAACCACTGTGCTGTCATGCCCCGAGGTAGAGAGACTGAAAAAGGTTTACGAAATAGTTTAAGAAAGTAGTGAGAAATTCGTTGTGAATGACTAAGACATCCATAAACGAAAGACGATTCTTCTTTTCCATTTCATAGGTAAACTGAATGCAAGAATCAATGGAATTAAAAAAATCCAAAATACCATCGATATAATGATATCGATGGTATTTTGGTATGACAGACAGACAGAATGAACAAAGTCATAAACACTTTTCAGCTTCGTTGTAAAGTGTTAAAAATGATTCATGGGTTAATGGTTTAATTTAGGTATTTTTGAAAATCTATATAAATAAAAATGAAAATCTGTCTGTCTGTCTGTCTGTCTGTCTGTCTGTCTGTCTGTCTGTCTGTCTGTTTGTCACACCATCACGGGAGAACGGCTGAACCGAATTTGATGAAATTTTGTGGGTAGCCCAGAAATAGCCCCACTTAAAATTATATCCGTGTTTTGAGTTTCTACGACCAGTGGTTCTCGAGATATTAGTAAAAAACGAAATTTTCGTTTGTCTCATCGTCACGGAAAAACGGCTGAACCGAATTTAATGAAATTTGGTGAATAGCCTTGAAATATCCCCCCATAAATTTTGTCCAAGTTTCGAGTTTTTAAGACCTGGGGTTGTCGAGATATTAATGAAAAACGGAACTTTTTCCTAGGAGTTCTACTCCCTAACTCCGTGGTTTATCCAAACGAAAAGCTTGAAAATCGTTTGAAAGTGAATTAAAATTTAATCTCTGAGTTTGATGGGAGATTTTTTGCGTTAATTAGTCACTTTCTGAAAACATGAATTGTTTGAAACATGATTTAAAGGGGAAATCTATCTCCATGGTTCATGGTTTATTTAAAACACGCTTTTACGGAACAATGAGAAGTATAGAGAAATCAAAATCGTTATTTAATTTCGCAGTTTATGTTATAAGACATGACATATTTAACATGTTATAAGATTCTATCTTACATCATGTTACTCAGAAACGCAATTAAATTAAATCTGTCTGTTAATTTTAATAATTATTTTTTCGATTTGAATAATAAATAAATGGATATAAAAATATATTTTAGAAAAGAACGATTTGATTTTTCTTATAGCATTTTTGACTGGATAATATCAATTACGGTCTTCAGGTTTAAAAATTATTATTATTTATATTTTCGGGGATTATTGATTCAAGGATTACTGATATTTTCAAGTTATTTTGCAATTATTTTATTATGACAAAAATTGTTTAAACTCATATATTGTATGTTGTACGAATCTTCTACAAATACACGTGTATATCTTTTAATCTACGAGAATATAAGTAGTACAGGTATATTGACATATGTTTTGATATATATTGGCATATATTGGAATCAATTACGACCTTCTGGTATAAAGAGTACGGATATTATTGATGTTTTGAATTTATTACGTCATCTCTTTTATTTTGGCAAATATTTTTGAGACGCATATTGTAATACGGGTAATCTTCTACTAACACATTGGCATATTTTCTGATCTGCGACAATATAATTAGTACGGGGTTGCATATATTCATTCAATTCCTATTTTTTCTTCTGTAAATTTGCTTACAAAAGGGGGCAGGATGTTTTATTCTTCAGATCTGATCGTAAAGATAATTTTGCATAGTGAGAACATATATTCTTAAACTTCTCTTTAGGAGCAATAAATTTAATATTTTAACAGAATTTGCACATGATTGCGAACTTTAAGTTTCTTTAAATTATACACTCCGTACGAATAACGGGTGTGCTGTTAGTGGTTAATAAATTTTAACATTTTAGGAGGATATATCATGTTGCTCGGCATCGCAATTAAATTAAATGTGTTTGTTAATGTTTTTATTATTTTTTTTCGATTTAAATAATAAATAAATGGATATAAAAGTATATCTTATGAATGGACGGTTTGATTTTTCTTTTAATTATATTAATTGCTGACTGCGTACATCAATTTCATTTATTTTGGCAAAGAGTTTTCAAGCTTATATCGTATTTAGCTACTAAACTCATATATTGTGTTTAGCCAATAAATTCATATAGCCGATTGTTGAAACAGAAAAAGAGTAGAGCGGGTATATCTTCTAATACAATTGTAGTGTTTTCATTTAGTATATTGAAACGGGATAAGAATGTTTCATTCAGATCTGCAAATTCAAAGCTACGAATTTGGAGGGATATCGCTAATTTGACAACTTTTCTTAAACTTTACCAAATTGACGGAAATGTCGCCAAATTGATATAAACGACACACAAACAGCTGCCATAAACCTTCGGGTTGGTCGTGTGGCTTGGGTCTTCTACATATCAATGAAATTTTTTTTTGTTTTGTTAGAAGAGAGTACTGAAATGATGTTTGGTTAGCATTTATCTGTCAGACCAACCATCCTACTTAGTAATACATTTAGCGAATTTTTAAAATGTCACCAAATTGATAAAAATGTTTTCAAATCTATAAAAATATCTTGAAATTGATAAAATTGCGCTACATAAATGATATTAATTGTTTTTTGTTAGGGGATAGTATTGTGATGATATTTCGTCAATTTGTCGCAAAGTGGAACTGTCAGTTCTACAGTCCCACTTGGCGATAAATTTGGCGATTTTTTAAAATGTCGCTAATTTGACGAAACTGTCGCCAAATGTTCCATAGAAATATAACTATTTAGACGATATTTTTTCTACCAATTTATTTGAAGCAAATGATATCATGTCGCTTAGCAACGGATTTAAATCCAATGTGTTTATGCGGCAGACGATTTTTATTAAATCCTTTCCGATTTGAATAATGAAGATATGTATATAAAATAAATTTCATTGCCATTTCATTTTGGACTGGATAATATCAATTATACTCTTCAGGTTTAAACATTATTATTATTGATATTTTCCGGAATTATTGATTCAGGGATTATTGATATTTTTAAGTTATTACGCCATTGTTTTATTGCGGCAAAAATTGCTGACACACGCATATTGTACGTTGTACGAGTAATCTTCTAGGAATGCACGGGTATATCTTCTAACCTACGAGAATATAAGTAGTACAGGTATATTGGCATATATTTTGACATATATTGGCATATATATTGGAATCAAGTACAGTCTTCTGGTATGAAGATTTAGGGGATTAATTATATATTCAATTTATTACGTCGTCTGTTGTATTTTACCAAAAAACATTTGTGACTCATATTGCAAAACGGGAAATCTTCTACTAATAATCGGACATTATAAGTAGTACGTGTATATCTTCCCATATAATTTTAGCACTTTAATTTTGACATATATTGGAATAAATGACTGTCTTCAGATTTAAAGATTACGGGTTTATTGGTATTTTCAATTTACACATGTAATCTACTAATACAGGTTATATTTTCTAATATTCGCGTATATAATTAGTACGGGTCCCATACAATTTTAACGCTTTTATTTTGCATATATTGATTCAATTCCATATTTTTTTTTTTGTATTTGCTTACATAAGGGGTCCAAGATGTTTTATTCTTCAGATATGTCCATGAAGATAATTTTATATAGCGAGAACAGAGATTCTTAAACTTCTTTTTAGGAGCATTATATTAAATATTTTAACAGAATATTTTGATTAAACATGTCATTTAGTATACTATAAGAATTTGGGCATGGTTATGAATTTCAAGTTTCTTTATATTATATACTCCGTACGAAGAACGGGTATGCTGCTAGTCTATATAAATAAAATTGAAAATCTGTCTGTCTGTCTGTCTGTTTGTTCCATCATCACGGGAGAACGGCTGAACCGAATTTGATGAAATTTGGTGGGTAGCCTAGAAATAGCCCCACTTAAAATTTAGTCCATGTTTGGAGTTTCTACAACCAGTGGTTCTCGAGATATTAGTAAAAAACAAAATTTTCGTTTGTCTCATCATCACAGAAAAACGGCTGAACCGAATTTAATGAAATTTTGTGGATAGCCTTGAAATAGCCCCCCATAAATTTTGTCCAAGTTTCGAGTTTCTAAGACCAGGGGTTGTCGCGATATTAATGAAAAACGGAACTTTTTCCTATGAGTTATACTCTCCAACTCCGTGGTTTATTCAAACGGAAAGGATCAAAATCATTTGTTTAAAACGTCGAAAGGAAATAAAACTTTATTTCCGAGTTTGGTGCAGGATTTTTGCATTAAATAGTCACTATCGGAAAACACGAATTGTTTGAAACATGAATTTAAATGGAAAAATCTACCTCCATGGTTATCTTTCACAAGCCATTACTCAACGATGAAAAGTATAAAGAAATCAAAATGGCAATTTAATTTCGCATTTTATGAGGAAGATTCTATTTTATATCATGTTGCTCGGCATCGGAATGAAATTAAATGTGTTGTTAATATTTATTATTATTTTTTCTATTTGAATAATAAATAAAGGGATGAAAAAATATATTTTTTAAATGAAAGGTTTGGTTGTTCTTTTAATTATATAAATTGCGGACTGCGTACATCACTTTAATTTATTTTAGCAAAGAGGTTTCCAGCTCATATATTGTGTTTAGCTAATAAACTCATATATTGTGTTTAGCTAATAAACTCATAAACTCATATTGTGTTTACCCAATAAATTCATTTAGCCGATTGTTGAAGCAGAAAAGGAGTAGAACGGCTGTATCTTATAATACAATTTTAGTGTTTTCATTTAGTATATACAAACGGGATTAGGATATTTTATTCTTCAGATCTGCAAATTTAGAGCTTCGAGTTTAGCGGAATATCTCTAAATAACTTGGTAACTTTTCTTAAACTTTACCAAATTAGCGGAAATGTTTCCAAATTTATAAAAATGACGCAAATCAATGATTTGTTTTTTTAGAATAGAGTATTGAAATGGTGTTTCGGTAGCATTAGTCGGTCAGTTCATCCATCCTACTTAGTAACACATTTAACGAATTTTTTTAATATCACCAAATTGATAAAAATATTTGTAAATCCATAAAAATATCATGGAATTGATAAAATTGCGCTTAATAAATGAAATTAATTATGTTTTGTTAGGGGATAGTATTGTTATGATGTTCCGTCAATTTGTCGCAAAATGGGATTATCAGTTCCACAGTCCCACTTGGCGATAAATTTGGCGATTTTTTAAGTTATCGCTAAATTGACAAAAATGTCGCCAAACCTTCCATGGAGATAGCATTATTCAGACGATATAATTTCCATCAATTTATTTTAAGCAACTGATATCATGTCGCTTAGCAACGGATCCAATGCTTTATGTGCTATACGATTTTTATTAAATCTTTACCGATTTGAATACTAAAGATATGTATATAAGATAAATTTCATTGACATTGCATTTTTGACTGGATAATATCAATTACGGTCTTCAGGTTTAAACATTATTATCATTGATATTTTCAGGGACTGTTGATTCAGGGATTATTGATATTGTCAAGTTATTATGCCATTGTTTATTTATGACGAAAATTGATGAAACTCATATATAGTACGTTGTACGAGTAATCTACAAATGCACGGATATATCTTCTAATCTACGAAAATATAAGTAGTACAGGTATATTGGCATATATTTTGATATATATTGGCATATATTGGAATCAATTACGGCCTTCTGGTATAAAGATTACGGGGATTAGTGATATTTTCAATTTATTACGTCATCTCTTTTATTTTGGCAAATATTTTTGAGACTCATATTGTAATACGGGTAATCTTCTACCAACACACTGGCATATTTTCTAATCTGCGACAATATAAGTAGAACGAGGTTACATATATTGATTCAATTCCTTTTTTTTGTAAATTTGCTTACAAAAGGGGCCAGGATGTTTTATTCTTCAGATCTGCCCGTGAATATAATTTTGCATAGTGAGAACAGATATTCTTAAACTTCTCTTTAGGAGCAATAAATTTAATATTTTAACGGAATTTGCACATGATTGCGAATTATAAGTTTCTTTTTATTATATATTCCGTACAAAGAACGGGTATGCTGCTAGTATAGGATAAAAGTAATGTAAAAAATAAAGATTTAAGAAATACGTCTTGAAGACACTCGCAGTCATATTGCTATGATTGAAAAATAGTTGCTTAAACTTCATCTGGAAATTTGTATTTCTCTGCTTCTGAGCATAATTCTTGGCATCTATCTATTATATATACAAATTGCCAAGTGTCCGTCTGTCTGTCTGTCACGTTTTTTTAGGCACTTCCCGGATAGATAGAGAATTGCAATTTGGTACACGGCTCAGTCGTTCGATAAAACCCTCTGGAGAAATCGAATTTTTCGAAAACGTTCTACAGAGGGGGTGCCTCACACCAAAACGGTCGAAAAGTGAAAGGATGGGAAAGCATGCTTTGCGATGAGATAAGGACTTCAAATTCGGTGTATGAGTAAATCATTCGAAGAGAAGAAAGCGTGCAATTTCAGATTTCCAATGTTTTCAACTTAAGGGGGTGCCGCACACCAAAACGTTCGAAAAGTGAAATGATAGGAAAACATGCTTTGCGATGAGATAGAGACTTCAAATTTAGTGTATGACTAAATTGTTTGAAAAGGGGAAAGTGTGCAATTTCAGATTTCCAATATTTTCTACTTAAGGTGGTGCCGCACACCCAAACTTTCGAAAAGTGAAATGATAGGAAAGCATGCTTTGCGATGAGATAGAGACTTCAAATTTGGTGTATGGGTAAATCGTTTGAAAAGGAGAAAGTGTGCAATTTCAGATTTCCACTATTTTCTACTTAAGGGGGTGCCTCATACCAAAATGTTCGATTTACAGAATAAATGAGAAAACGCTCCTTTAAAATTTAATAGAGGCTTGAAATTTGGTATATGGGCCAATCATTTGACGGAAACACACAAGACGAATATAGTTTTTCAAAAATGTTCGTTTATGGGGTGCTCCAGAGTAAAACGTTCGAAAAGTGAATTGATAAAAAACTATGCTTCGGAATGAGATAGAGATATCAAATTTGGTGTAAGGGTAGGTAGTTTGAAAGGCAGAAAGTGTGAAATTTCTGATTTCCAATATTTGCTACTTTAAGGGGTGCGAACACTAATATGTTCCGATTTTTCTAATAAATGAGGCACGCTTCCTTTTAAATGTGATAAAGGCTTGATATTTTGTATATGGGCCAATCATCTGATAAAACACACAAGATAAACAGTTTTTCAAAAATGTTCATTTATAAATGTGCTTCACAGAAAGAAGTTCCAAAGGAAAAATAATAATATAGGGGTGCCTCGGGATAAGATAAACTTTAATGTGGTGTACGGGTAGATAATTCGAAAGGAAGATATGCGAAAATTTATTTTCCCAATATTTTTTCTTTAGGGAGTTTTGCACACTAAAATATTCGATTTGTCGAATAAATGTGAAACGCGAATTATTAAAAAATTTATATAATTCAGGGGTTGATTATTGTGAGACCGTTGATTTTCAACGGGTACTCGGCTAGTATATACTAATTGCCAAGTGTCCGTCTGTCTGTCTGTCTGTCTGTCTGTCTGTCACGCTTTTTTCAGGCACTTCCCGAATAGATAGAGACTTGCAATTTGGTACACGGTTCGGTCGTTCGATAAAACCCCTGGAGAAATCGAAAACGTTCTATAGAGGGGGTGCCCCACACCAAAACGTTCGAAAAGTGAAATAATGGGAAAGCATGCTTTGCAATGAGATAGAGACTTCAAATTTGGTGTATGGGTAAATCGTTCGAAAGGAAGAAAGTGTACAATTTCACATTTCCAATATTTTCTACTTAAGGGGATGCCGCACACCAAAACGTTCGAAAAGTGAAATGATACGAAAGCATACTTTGCGATGAGATAAAGACTTCAAATTTGTTGTATGGGTAAATCGTTCGAAAGGAAGAAAGTGTACAATTTCACATTTCCAATATTTTCTACTTATAGGGGTGCCGCACCCCAAAACGTTCGAAAAGTGAAATGATGGGAAAGCATGCTTTGCGATGAGACAGAGACTTCAAATTTTGTGTATGGGTAAATCGTTTGAAAGGAAGACAGTGTGCAATTTCAGATTTCCAATATTTTCTACTTAAGGGGGTGCCGTACACCAAAACGGTCGAAAAGTGAAATGATGGGAAAGCATGCTTTGCGATGAGATAGAGACTTCAAATTTGGTGTATGGGTAAATCGTTCGAATATATCTTAATTGCCAAGTGTCCGTCTGTCTGTCTGTCTGTCCGTCATGCTTTTTTCAGGCACTTCCTGAATAGATAGAGACTTGCAATTTGGTACACGACTCGGCCGTTCGATAAAACCCCCTGGAAAAATCGAATTTTTCGAAAATGTTCTATAGAGGGGGTGCCCCACACCAAAACGTTCGAAAAATGAAATGATGGAAAAGCATACTTTGCGATGAGATAGAGACTTCAAATTTAGTGTATGTGTAAATCATTCGAAAGGAAGAATGTGTACAATTTCAGATTTCCAATATTTTCTACCTTAAGGGGTGCCGCACACCAAAACGTTCGTAAAGTTAAATGATACGAAAGCATGCTTTGCGATGAGATAAAGACTTCATATTTGGTGTATGGGCAAATCGTTCGAAAGGAAGAAAGTGTGCAATATCAGATAACCAATATTTTCTATACTTAAGGGGGTGCCGCACACCAAAATGTTCGATGTGCTGAATAAATGAGAAATGTATCCTTTAAAGTTTGATAGAGACTTGAAATTAGGTTATGGACTAATCATTGGATGAAAACACCAAAGACGAATATAGTTTTTCAAAAACGTTCGTTTAAGGGGGTGCTCTAGAGGAAAACGTTCGAAAGGTGAATTGATAAGAAAACATACTGCGGGATGAGATAGAGATTTGACATTTGGAGTATGGGTAGATAGTTTGGAAGGAAGAAAGTGTACAATTTCAGTTTTTTTTACGCTTTTTTCAGGCACTTCCCGAATAGATAGAGACTTGCAATTTGGTACACGGCTCGGTCATTCGATAAAACCCCCAGGAAAAATCGAATTTTTCGAAAATGTTCTAAAGAGGGGGTGCCCCACACCAAAACGTTCGAAAAGTGAAATGATGGAAAAGCATACTTTGCGATGAGATAGAAACTTCAAATTTGGTGTATGGGTAAATCATTCTAAAGGAAGAATGTGTACAATTTCAGATTTCCAATATTTTCAACCTTAGGAGGTGCCGCATACCAAAACGTTCGAAAAGTTAAATGATAAGAAGGCATGCTTTGCGATGAGATAGACTTCAAATTTGGTGTATGGGTAAATCGTTCGAAAGGAAGAAAATGTGCAATTTCACATTTCCAATATTTTCTACTTAAGGGGGTGCCGCACACCAAAACATTCGAAAAGTGAAATGATAGGAAAGCATGCTTTGCAATGAGACAGAGACTTCAAATTTGGTGCATGGGTAAAACGTTCGAAAGGAAGAAAGTGTGCAATATCAGATAACCAATATGTTCTATACTTAAGGGGGTGCCGCACACCAAAATGTTCGATGTACCGAATAAATGAGAAACGTCGCCTTTAAAATTTGATAGAGGCTTGAAAATAGGTATATGGACTAATCATTTGAGGAAAACACCCAAGACGAATATAGTTTTTCAAAAACGTTCGTTTAAGGGGGTGCTCTAGAAGAAAACGTTCGATAGGTGAATTGATAAGAAAACATACTGCGGGATCAGATAGGGAATTGAAATTTAGTGTACGGGTAGATAGTTTGGAAGGAAGAAAGTGTACAATTTTAGTTTTCCAATATTTTATACTTTAGGGGTGTTGCACACAAAAATTGTTCGATTTTCGGAATGAAGTGGAAATCTCCCTTTTAGAACGAGATAGAGGCTTGATATTTTTTATATGGGCGAATCATTTGATAGAAAACCCAAGAAGAATGGAGTTTTTCAAAAATGTATATTTAAGGGTGGGTGGGTACTCCACAGAAAAACATTCGAAGGGTGAAATGATAGAAAAAGTATACTTCGCGATGAGTTAGAGACTTCAAATTTGGTATACGGGTATATAGTTTAAGGGGCTACTTTAAAATTAACTTAAGGGGCTACTTTAAAATTTGATAGAGGCTTGAAATTTGATATATGGGCTAATCATTAGACGAAAACGCCCAAGAAGAATATAGTTTTTCAAAAATGTTCATTTGAGGGGGTGCTCCAGAGTAAAAGGTTCGAAAACTGAATTGATAAAAAACCAATACTTCGGAATGAGATAGAGATATCAAATTTGGAGCAAAGGTAGATAGCTTGGAAGGAAGAAAGTGTACAATTTCAGTTTACCAATATTTTCTACTTTAGGGGGTGCCGTACACCAAAATGTTCGATTTTCGGAAGAAAGGAGAAACGTCCCTTTTAAAACGTGATACAGGCTTGATATTTGGTATATGCGCGAATCAACGGATGGAAAACCCAAGAAGAATGAAGTTTTTCAAAAATATATTTTTAAGGGGTGTGTGTATTCCACAGAAAAACATTCGAAAGGTGAAATGATAGAAATAGTATACTTCCCGATGAATTAGAGACTTCAAATTTTGTATACGGGTATATAGTTTGAAAGGAAGAAAGTGCGCAATTTCAGTTTACAAACATTTGCTATTGTAGGGGGTGGCTAACACTAAAATGTTCGATTTCATGAACAACTGAAAAAACGCCTCCTTTAGTGTGTGATAGAAGCTTGAAATTTAGTATATGGGCTAATCATTTGATAAAAAAAAACCTAAGATTATTACGGTTTTCCAAAAATGATCATTTAAGAGGGTGCAACACAGAAAAACGTAAAAACGTTCGAAATATGAAGTAATAGAAAAACATGCTCCACAATAAGATAGAGACATCAAATTTGGTGTACTGGTAAATTCTTTGAAAGGAAGAAAGTGTGCAAATTTCAGATTTCGAATATTTGCTACTTTAGGGGGGTGTCGCACGCTAATATATTCGATTTTCGGAATAAATGAGACACTCTTGCTTTTAAATGTGATAGAGGCTTGATATTTGGTATATGGGTCAATCATCTGATAAAAAACACAATACGAACAGAGTTTTTCAAAAATGTTCATTTATGGGGGTGCTCCAAAGAAAAACTTTCGAAAGGGGAGATGATAAAATAGTATGCTTCGGGATGAGATAGAGACTTTAATTTGGTGTACTGGTAGATAATTCGAAAGGACGACGTGCGCAATTTGAATTTTCCGATATTTTCTTCTTTAGGGACTTCTGCACACAAAAATATTCGATTTGCCGGATAAATGTGAAACACGAATTATTCAAAAGTGTACATTATTCAGGGGTTGCTTATTGCGAGATCGTTGATATTTATTGGGTATTCGGCTAGTATATACTAATTGCCAAGTCTCCCTCTGTCCGTCTGTCTGTCTGTCTGTCTGTCACGTGTTTTCAGGCACTTCCCGAATAGATAGAGGCTTGCAATTTGGTACACGGCTCGGACGTTCGATAAAACCCCCTGGAAAAATCGAATTTTTCGAAAACGTTCTCTAGAGGGGGTGCTGCACACCAAAACGTTCGAAAAGTGAAATGATAGGAAAGCATCATGCTTTGCGATGAGATAGAGACATCAAATTTGGTGTATTTGTAAATCGTTCGAAAGGAAGAAAGTGTATAATTTCACATTTCCAATATTTTCTACTTAAGGGGATGCCGCACACCAAAACTTTCGAAAAGTGAAATGATAGGAAAGTATGCTTTGCGATGAGATAGAAACTTCAAATTTGGTGTATGGGTAAATCGTCCGAAAAGAAAAAGTGTGCAATTTCAGATTTCCAATATTTTCTACTTAAGGGGGTGCCGTGCACCAAAATATTCGATTTACCGAATAAATGAGAAAAGGCTACTTTAAAATTTGATAGAGGCTTGAAATTTGATATATGGGCTGATCATTAGACGAAAACACCCAAGAAGAATATAATTTTTCATAAATGTTCGTTTGAGGGGGTGGTCCGGAGTAAAACGTTCGAAAACTGAATTGATAAAAAACCATGCTTCGGAATGAGATAGAGATATCAAATTTGGTGCAAAGGTAGATAGTTTGGAGAGAAGAAAGTGTACAATTTCAGTTTACCAATATTTTCTACTTTAGGGGGCGCCGCACACCAAAATGTTCGATTTTCGGAAGAAAGGAGAAACGTCCGTTTTAAAACGTGATAGAGGCTTGATATTTGGTATATGGGTGAATCATTTGATAGAAAATACAAGAAGAATGGAATTTTTCCAAAATGTATACTTAAAGTGGTGGGTACTCCACATAAATAGATTCGAAAAGTGAAATGATAAAAAAAAGTATGTTTCGCGATGAGATGGAGATATATTTGGTATATGGGTAAATGGTTGGAAAGGAAGAAAGTGGGCAATTTCAGTTTTCCTAGATTTGTTAATATAGGGGGTGTCGCACAATAAAATATTCGATTTCACGAACAAATGACAAACGCCTGCTTTACAATGTGATAGAGGCTAAAATTTAGTATATGGGGTAATCATTTGATAAAAAAACTAAGATTATTACGGTTTCTCAAAAATGTCCATTTAAAGGGGGTGCTACACAGAAAAACATTCGAAAGGTGAAGTGATAGAAAAACATGTTTCGCGATGGAATAGAGACTTCAAATTTGGTGTACTGGTAGATTGTTTGAAAGGAAGATAGTGTGAAATTTTAGATTTCCAATATTTGCTACTTTAAGAGGTGTCGGACATTAATAATTTCGATTTTCCGAATAAATGAGACACGCTTTCTTTTAAATGTGACATAGGCTTGATATTTGCTATATGGGCCAATCATCTGATAAAAAAACTCAAGACAAATAGAGTTTTTCAAAAATGTTCATTTATGGGTGTGCATCACCGAAAAAAGTTCGAAAAGAGAAATAATAAAATAGGGATGCCTCGGGATGAGATAGACTTTAATGTGGTGTAAGGGTAGATAATTCGGAAGGAAGAAATGCGGAAATTCAGTTTATTTTCTTCTTTAGGGGGTTCTGCACGCCAAAATATTAGATTTGTTGAATAAATGTGAAATGCGAATTTTTAAAAAAATTACATTATTCAGGAGTTGCTTATTGCGAGACCGTTGATTTTCAATGGGTATTCGGCTAGTATATACTAATTGCCAACTGTCCGTCTGTCACGCGTTTTTTAGACACTTCCCGAATAGATAGAGACTTGCAATTTGGTACACGGCTCGGTCGTTCGATAAAAAAACCCTGGAAAAATCGAATTTTTCGAAAACGTTCTATAGAGGGGGTGCCCCACACCAAAACGTTCGAAAAGTGAAATGATGGGAAAGCATGCTTTGCGATACGATGGAGACTTCAAATTTGGTGTATGGGTAAATCGTTTGAAAGGAAGAAAGTTTGCAATTTCAGATTTCCAATATTTTTTACTTAAGGGGATGCCGCACACTAATATGTTCGAAAGGTGAAATGATAGGAAAGCATGCTTTGCGATGAGATAGAGACTTCAAGTTTGGTGTATGGGTAAACCGTTCGAAAAGAAAAGTGTGCAATTTCAGATTTCCAATATTTTCTACTTAAGGGGGTGCCGCACACCAAAATGTTCGATTTACGAAATAAATGAGAAAACGCTGCTTTAAAATTTGTTAGAGGCTTGAAATTTGGTATATGGGCTAATCATTTGACGGAAATACCCAAGACGAATATAGTTTTTCAAAAATGATCTTTTCAGGGGGTGCTCCAAAGTAAAACGTTCGAAAAGGGAATTGATAAAAAACCATACTTCGTAATGAGATAGAGATATCAAATTTGGTGTTAGGGTAGATAGTTTGAAAGGAAGAAAGTGTACAATTTCAGTTTACCAATATTTTCTACTTTAGAGGGTGCCGCACACCAAAATGTTCGATTTTCGAAATAAGGGAGAAACGCCCCTTTTAAAACGTGATAGAGGCTTGATATGTGGTATATGGGCGAATCATCGGATAGAAATCACAAAAAGAATACATTTTTCAAAAATGTATATTTAAGGGGGTGGGTACTCCACACAAAAGCATTCGAAAGATGAAATGCCAGAAAAGCAGTCTCAATCTCAGCGCTTCGCGATAAGATAGAGACTTCAAATTTGGTGTACGGGTAAAAAGTTGGAAGAAAGTGTGCAATTTCAGTTTTCCAACATTTGTTATTGTAGGGGGTGCCGCTCACTAAAATGTTCGATTTGCCGAACAAATGAAAAACGCCTCCTTTACAATGTGATAGAGGCTTGAAATTTAGTATATGGGCTAACCATTTCACAAAAAACCCAAAGATGAATACAGTTTGACAAAAATGTTCTTTAAGGGGATGCTACACAGAAAAACGTTCGGAAGGTGAAGTGATGGAAAAACATTCTTCTCGATAGGATAGCGACTTCAAATTTGGTGTACGGGTAGATAGTTTGAAAGGAAGAAAGTGTGAAATTACAGATTTCCAATATTTGCTACTTTAAGGAGTGGGGACACTAATATGTTCGATTTTCCGAATAAATGAGGCACGCTTCCTTTTAAATGTGATAGAGGCTTGATATTTGGTATATGGACCAATTATCTGATAAAAAACACAAGACAAACAGAGTTTTACAAAAATGTTCGTTTATTGATGTGCTTCACAGAGAAAGTTACAAAGGAGAAATAATAATATAGGGGTGCCTCGGGGTGAGATAAACTTTTATGTGGTGTACGGGTAGATAATTCGAAATGAAGAAATGCGCAAATTTACTTTCTCAATATTTTCTTCTTTAGGAGGTTCTGCACACCAAAATATTCGATTTGTCGAATAAAAATTAAAAAATTTATTATTAAAAAATTTACATTATTCAGGGGTTGCTTATTGCGAGACCGTTGATTTTCAACGGGTATTCGGCTAGTAGGGTGGCTAATGCTCATAAAGCAGATGTTCCTTTCAGGCCCATTGCAGCTAATATTGGTACTACTTCCTACAAATTAGCCAAACATTTCGATTCTAGGTTTTCTCCTCTAAATAATATTCATAGCTGCCAAAATTCCTCCCAATCTTTTAAAGAAAATTCGCAATTGAAACTCTCGTGGTTTCCATATGGTCTCCTTTCATGTCAAGTCCCTGTTTGCCAATGTCCTTGTTAAAACTGCATGGCTTGTCTCAGGAAAAGTTCATTTCTTTGAATTTTAATATAACGATCTCCTACCTACACTTGTTTATCGCAAAGTTATTTTGTCTTTCATAATAAATTCTACACTATGTCTGATAGCTTGGCTATGGGTAATCAACTCAGTCCTGTTCTCAGTGACATCAATATGCATTTTTTTAACACTTTACAACAAAGTTGAAAAGTGTTTATGATTTTGTTCATTCTGTCTGTCTGTCCGTTAGCACGATAACTGCAGTAAAAATGACCTAATCAAAATGAAATTTTAGTATGTTATTCAGACGATCCGTAGGACCTATGGGAATATAAATGAATAATATAACCCAATTAGTTTTGGATTGAACCCGATTGAAAAAATGAAATACATTGAACCCTATAGGACTCAATTTTTTAAACATTTTTTAAGCGGATTTAAAATTCACAAATTGCTTCGAAAATTTTAGGTAATATTCAAATTATTCCATAAAATATATAAAAAAAATTTCAGCAAAATATATTCAGTAGTTTTTTAAATAAAAATTAAAATAATAATTACACCTCTTATATGAAGCGATCACGTGACCATGATATGAAAAGATCACGTGACCCACTTCAAAATGAAATATGGCATCCATCTTGTCTCAAAATCGTGATTTTTAAAGTTCTTTTTAATTCATATTGAGTGTTGTATCCGTCCTAAAACCGCTTTATTTTTGCTTAAATTCTGTGCATCTACATATTGAAACAACGCAATTACAATATATTTGTGTTTAAATACTCATCCAAATTTGATTATTTCTACAACGAAGCCTATTTTTCACTTATGTAAAATGTAAACAGCAAAATGTGTAGAATGAGTTGTATAAGAATTGCTGTATTTCTTTAACGCAAAATTATTTAGCTCATGGAGTCTGCATAGCTGATATGAATCATATATTCATTAATTTTACAGAGAGAATGACGATTTTTTTTCGATGAAATTTTATGCATGGAGTTTAATTACTTGTCCATGGTCTTAAGTTTTTAAATAAAATAAATTATTTTAGTACTGTGATGAATGAAATGAATGGCAACATGTTTATGAATGAAATGCTGCTTTTATAGAGAGAGCCAGGCGTGTTATTTTTTCTATGACGTCATTTAAATGAATTTCAGTTGTGTTCGATGAAGTTTTAAATATAATAAATTATTGTAGTATTATGATAATTTTAAAAATATTACCGAGGAATGTATTTCATTTTAGAGATGTTTAAACCAGGCAATTTATATTTCAATGCCGTCATTTGAATGAAGTTCATTTTTTTCGATGAAAGTTTAAGTTTGCAAATATATAATAAATTAATGTAGTATTGTGATAAGTTTTAAAATATTAACGAGGAATGTATTGCATTTTAGAGATGTTTAAATAAAATTGCATTGAAGTTGGAAAGTGTGTCATAATCAGTGCTTTACGCATGATTGATCTTTCTTGTTTAATCTTCACCGCTATTTCATTTTCCCGATACAGCTTGAAACCATTTAAAAGGAAATTCTGCTAATATATTTGATCATTTTCGGTGTAAAAAAACTAACCCTTCTATATTTGACCCTTCTATATTTAACCCTTCTATAATAGCACAATCATAGCCTGTATAGCCCTGAGGACTTACGGCGCTGAGCAAAATTATATCATTTTTTTTCCAATAAATTTGCGGAGCAAATATCATCCGCATTATGCTATCTATCTCTATGGAAGATGCGTTTCTTATTAATATCTCGACAACTTTTGGTTCTAGAAACTCGAAACATGAATTAAATTTTAAGTGGATCAGCTATTTCAAGGTTATCCACAAAATTTCATGAAATTTTGTGCAGTTGTTTTCCAGTGATGATGAGGCAAACACACACACAAACAGATATTCAATTATATTTTTATAGACTAGCAGTGTACCTGCTTTTCGTACGGAATATACATTGTTGGCCATCCAAAATGCAACACCATGAAGGAAGCACCCAATAAGCGTGAAATTTGCACCATACGTAGACCTCGATAGGAAATACAAATGATTAGAATTTTAGCTCATATGCAAATCATGTGCGCCAGTAGTGCCACCTACATATATAAGGGGAGAAGAGAAGGCCCTTTTTAAGTACAGGAATGTTGTTTTCACCCTGTGTTTTTGTGTGGGAAGCTTCAGTAGGCCTCGTCGAAGAATACGGCAGCCATTCCAGCACATTTCTGTGTTTGACAGAGGAAGAATTGTGGCTTATCCACAATTCTTCCTCTGTCAAACTTAGTCACATTGTGTGACATTGAGTCACATTGTGTGTTCCTCTGTCACATTGTGTGAGATTGCGGATTATCCTTCCAAGAAATCGTTGCTCGTGTTGGACGAAATCAAGCCACAGTGATGCGAATATGAAATCAGTGGGTGCAGGAGGGACGGACTAACCGACAGGAACGATTGCACCAGCCTCGATGCACCACCGAACGTGAGGACAGGCATGTTGTGCGCATGGCAATGATGGATCGTACTGCAACATCAACAGCCCTAGCGCAAGAATTAAGGTCTGTTGCACAACAATCTGTGCCAGCATGTACCATTCGACGTCCTCTGCAGCAACGGGCAATTTCAGCAAGGCGTCTATTGCTGCGATTACTTTGACTCCAGACCATAGGTGTATGCGGCTGCAATGGTGCGTTGAACGCCGGACATGGACAAACGAATGGCACGACATTGTGTTTTCAGACGAATCACGATTCTGCCTACAATACCACGATGGTCGTATCCGGGTTTGGCGGCACCGTGACAAGAGAGTGCATAACTCTTGCATTATGCATCGCCATGCCGGTCTTTCACCTGGTGTTATGGTTTGGGGTGGCATTGGGTATTACTCCCGCACCCCCCTAATACGCATTGCCGGTACACTCATCAGCCACCTCTACATTTCTGAAGTTTTGTAGCCTGTTGTCTTACCTTACCTTCAAGGCTTGCCTGCGGCCAAGTTTCAACAAGACAATACGAGACCACACGTGGCACATATCGTTCAGCATTTCTTCATTGCCCACCAAGTTCCACTGCTCCCTTGGGCCGCCCGTTCTCCAGATCTGTCGCCCATTGAATACGTCTGGTCTATGATTGGCAAACGACTGGCCCAGCAAACACCACCAGCTGCTACGACAGATGAAGTTTGGCAACGTGTGGAAGCAGTTTGGACTGACATACCTCAAGAATACATCCAAAGTCTCTTTCTTTCAATGCCGAGGCGTGTAGCAGCAGTTATTGTCAGCCATGGCGGTTGCACGAAATACTGATGTCTTCGTGTTCCGCAAATCGAACGGGGCAGTATTTCAATCAATTCATCCTTGTACTTTATGTTCTTTGTCCAATAAATTTGGCTTTGACATCTCTTGTCTTTCATAGTGTTGCATTTTGGATGGCCAGCAGTGTATAATATAAAGAAATTTAAAATTCACAATTATGTGCAAATTCTTATAGTATTCTAAATGACATTGCTATTCAAAACATTCTATTAAAATTTCTCCTAAAAAGAAGTATATGGATCTCTGTTCTCGCTATACAAAATTATCTTCACAGCCATACCTAAAACATCCTGGTCCCGTTTAAAAACACATTTTCAATTTTTTTTTTTAAATTCCTACAAAACAACAGAGATTAACAAATTGCACTTAATTTTGCAAAATATTGAATTTTCATCAATTAAGCGTCATTTTATGAATTTGGTAATATTTTGATAAATTAGGCGACATTTTAAACTGTCGCCAAATTTGTCGCCAAATGACACAGTTGGACTGACAGACAGATCCTTCTAAAACATCATTACAATACTATCTTCTAACAAAACACAGTTAATTTCATTGATTTAGTGTAATTTTATCAATTTGGAGACACTTTAAAAATGTCACTAAATTTGTCGCCAAGCGAGATGGTTGACTGACAGACAACCGCTACCGAAACATCGTCACAGTACTATCGCCATACAAAACACTAATTGATGTAGCGTCATTTTTATCGGTGGCAACGATTTGGCAACATTTTCGTCAATTTGGCAACATTTAAGAAAAATCCAAAGTTGTTAATTACTACGAAGTTGGCGATATTCTGCCAAATTCGTAGACCTGAATTCGCAGATTTAAATAATAAAACATCCTGATCTCGTTTGTATATACCAAAATGGAAACGCTAAAATGGTATTAGAAGATACACCCGTACTACTCTTATTCAGTTTCAACAATTGGCTAAACACAATATATGAGTTTTAAGAGTATTTGCCAAAATAAAACAGATGTCGTAAGAAATTGAAAATATTAACATTCCCATAATCTTTAAATACGAAGTCCGTAAGTGATATAATTCAGTCAAAAATACAATACTGCTCATTTATAAGATATATTTTTATATTCATTTCTTTATTATTTAAATCGAAATAAAAAATGAATAAAAATCGTCTGCCTTATAAACACATTTAATTTAACTACGTTGCACGAATAACATAATATAAAAAGTGATATTCCTCATAAGAAGTTCATAATTAAATAACTTACCATTTTGATTAACTTACCATTTTCATAATTTTTATTGTTGAGTTAAGAGCACTATGGAAAATAAGCCATAATGATAGAGTTTCTATTTACCTTCATGTTTTAATTGTAGGGAAAAAAAAAATGACCTACAATTCATTTCTGTAATATAGTTGGGTTTTTTATTGGGAGTTTTAGCAGTTTTCAGAATAAAACTTCAGGAAGTATTCCAATCAGTTGTGACTAAAATAACCTCATCCCCTGTGGTCTTTGGGGAAGGGGGAGGGGAATAACACAAAACAAGTCACCATCGGACGCGGAGCTGAATTCCTGGGACAACCCTCTATTAATTAATCAATGTCAAACTTTGAGATTGTGCTATGCAGAGATTGGATATTTTCATTTTGCCACTATTCAATGTTTCACCTATTATAAAATTTGGAATTAAGAAAGCCCCAGATTTTCTTTTTGCATAAAAATGTAGAATCTTCAATCTTTCAGCGAGCGTTCTCAACATTATTTTAACTTGACTCAAATATTTTTTATCGTTGAACAAAGTTGAAAAAACAAATTTTCACACTTTCGCGTTAATTTTAAAAATACTTCTAATTAATAAAAAAATAATTTTAGAACGTACATATATGCTTATACTCCAATTTCACGTTTTGCAAAACATACCATAAAAAAAATCTGAAAATATATCGCTATATTTAGCTAATAAAGTTCTCCTATGGATTAACTTGGAATTCTCAACTAAGGTTTAGGCGCGGAAGTTTCCCCTTAACTCATCCAGAAAATATCAACTGTTAAAATTAAAATTGGTTAGATAGATCCTCAGAAATTAAGTGCTAAAGAACTGCTTTTGTTTTAAAAGTCGATGAAAAATGAACCAAATCTAAAATCTTTTTTAATTTTACTTAAAATGAAATTTTCTTCAAACGAACTCAGCATCCGGGACCTTCTATTACAAAGTTTGCCCTTACCAAACTTCTGTTAGTAAGCTGATGCTTTTCCAACTGTGCCACAGAGACCATACCGAATATGCATTCAATACCGATAAAATAATTTGAAGGATGTACTTACCACCCAATTAAAAAATCTGGGACTTTGGAAGCAATTTTATATCTTCTGCTCAATCTGGAAAGTATGAGCCATTAAACAAAAAATTAATTTAGAACATCGGTTAGTTAGATTCTCAGAAATTGAATAAAAAAAGGCTTGTGGTTTAAATATATAAATTTTAGTTTGGGTTCAACTCAGATAATGAAGTTTTTCCCGTGCGGATATTGCTCATCATTAAAAAAGGGAAAAAATGAGACAGGAAGTCCTTGAATAATACATTTCAATTTAGAATTCCATATGTAAG
The DNA here is from genome assembly GCA_951213105.1 of Amaurobius ferox. Lineage (NCBI taxonomy): Eukaryota > Metazoa > Arthropoda > Arachnida > Araneae > Amaurobiidae > Amaurobius > Amaurobius ferox. Next base: position 29,877,413 of record OX578133.1, read on the forward strand.
AGGTCAAAATCTGATGTAATCTTCGCAATTTTTTATTATAAAGTATAATAGAACTTGGATATAACACATCTGTTTTTATCCTCTTTATACAATTCTAAACTAAAATATAGCATTCAAGGGCTTCGTGGCTCTTTTTTTATTTTTTTCATAGTGAAAATTTAAATAATTCCTATTTTCAATCTTTCTCGTGATTCAAACGGTCCAGTGGTTAGAGATTTGGGCAGCGAACGCACTCCCAGTTGATAGCAAGTTCTGTCCTCACCTTAAGCGCAGTACTACTTCTACTGCAGTTTTAAACGATCTTGTCAGGGTAATCGATTTTGTGGGTCTTGCCCCAGATTTATTCTAATTGCAAATCTAGTGAAAGCTTTATATAGTTAAAACAAAATAAAATTGCATCGCCATTCATAGCGCAGCGGTAAAGTGTCGCGGTAACAGCATGAAGCAAACGTTTTATCGAGGGTTCTGTCCCCCGCAATTTTAGTCGCGTTTTTTCGAATTATTTAGACGAACATGGTAAAATATTAAAATTAAATTCACCGAAATTGAATCTTTGGTCGTTTGGTCGTTATCCGATTGGCCGAGAGGCTTTGGGCATCAAGTTGCGGGTATGTAGGCTCTGGGTTCGATTCCCAACTTGGTACGAAGGGTAAGATTGTAGTGTTATAGAGTAGCGGGCGTTAGGACGTTCCGGCGTGGTTTAATTTAGGAGAATGGGATCGGAATTCTTGCTTCGATTGGTCCTTTTAATATTTTTCTCTTTAAACTTAACTTTCGTATATTTCTTCTAAATTATCTGCACAAGATGGAGGACGAGCGGTGTGTAAGCTCCACTGTAGCTGGTGGGGTTTCTTCTCGGGCCTGCTAGTTTCGGTGTCGAGCGGTGTCGACACCACCCTTCCTCGTCCAAAGTTCGCGCAGGGCTTGTTTTGAACCACGTGACTCCTGCTAAAGAAGTTCCGAAATTTTATGCATTTATAAAATAAACACATCTCTTGTTTTCTTATTTTCAACGGACGAAAAAGAAATGACGTAATTTCCGGTACATAATTTCCTTTGACGCCATTTCCGATACATAATTTCCTGTAACGTCATTTCCGGTCCAGTAATAATAGTAAAGAAAATTAAAAATAAATGTGCTGTTGAGAAGAGCCCAAACGTCTCAATGCAGGTGGATGGGTTCGAACTCACAGCCCTTGGACTTGGAAACAAACAACAGGACCATAGACCCAGCCCGCTCACCTATCGAAAATCCTAATTTATCTATATCAATTTAACGAAGAGACTGATCAAGAAAAGCATAGACACCAAAACGACTCAACTCGCTATGTTTCTTGCGAGTTGATGTACTCGAACCCACAGCTTCTGGAGTTGGAAACAGACTATACGACCAACTGAGCCAGCCCGTTCACAGATCGACGATCCTAATTAATCTATTTAAATTTAATGGTGAGACTGATCAGGAAAAGCTCAGATACCAAAACGACTCAACTCGCTAAGTTTCATGCGAGTTGATGAACTCCCACCTACAGCCTCTGGAATTGGAAAAAGAATACATGGCCATTGAGTCATACTGAATACCCTAATTAATCTATTTAAATTTAACGGATAAACTTATCAGAAAAAGAAAAGATACCAACGCCACTCAATGAACATACAGCCTCTGGAATTGTAGGAAGACAACGTGACCACTGAGCCAGACAGTTACCATATCGACGATCCCCATTAATTTATTTAAACTTAAAGGAGAGGCTGATTAAAAAACCCAAAAAGCAAAATGAATCAACTTGCTGTACTAAATGCGAGTGCGGATTGATTCGAACTCGCTGTTATATTGTGATTTGCAATCCCAATGTAACATTGCTGTTTTGAAAGGAGAAAGAAGACCTGAGAAGACGGTCCCTCTTGCAGCGAGGCAATATGTATAACGCTCCCTATAACGCAGCTGAACCGGACGTGGTTCGAAAAAGAAAGAGGGGGCTTCTCATATTCCAGTCAGCATCAGCTGCTATGATAAACGGAAGGGGTTGAACTTCCTGACCCGAGAGGTCAATTTATTTTCACATGGACATGGGAAAATATCCGTGAGAACTCTTTGCACCTAAAAACAAAAAACTCAAATATCTGATATTTCAAGGGGGCCTTGGCCAGTAAGACAGCCGGAAGGCGTAGTTTATATATTTACTGGACCAATGACAGACTGGGGGCCTTAGAGAGGGGGGGGAGAGACGGAGAGAAACTTTGAACTTTAAAAATTTGAAAATCGAGGAGTGGAATTTTAACTGTGCTGAGAGGAGGTTGCGAGTGCAACGATCGCGGACACGGAGCCCATCGGTCAAAGCCGCAACGAGCCGTCGACAAGTCCGGGTTCGGCAGTGATGACCGAGGTAGGACAATTCCTTATACGTATCTTGCACGAAGGCCCATTGTGGCGTTCTCGCTCTCTGTCTCTCTTTTAAGCTCAGCTAGAGTTAGGAATATTGAAAGCTTTTTGAATTTAATGTTGTATGTGGGAAATGTATTTCACATGTAAAGTAAAAAGTGATAAGAGAAATTTGCAGCACTTGAATTAAATATTGTAAGTGGGAGATTTGTCCTATAGGTAAAGTAGGATGGAACAAGGTGTTATTAATAATGGTTTTCAGAATATAAATACATAATTGTAGAATTGATGGGTTGTTATGAGTAATGGAATATTAAACAATAAATGTGAAATTGTAGATTTGGTAAGATGTTAGTAATAATGGAAATCACAAAATAAATGTTTATTTGTTATTGTTTAAAATTTGTCTCTTCATTTTAATTTGTTGTAAAATGCATTTTAATTTACTTCCCTTTACGAAAACGACCTACTTAGCGTCCTTACCGGACGTGTGGTTTTCCACGTACCAATTTTGGCGCTCGTGACCAGTTGAACCTGGAATATAAAATTTTGTTTGCACCCTTCTCAATTTTGGTGCCGTTTTGACCAATTTTGAACCTGGAATAAAAAAAAAATTTTGCACCCTTCTAGCAATTTTGCTGCCTTTAGACCAGTTACGTGCCGGAATTTAAATTTTAATGAAGAGAATAAATATAATTGGAATTAATAAAAATGAAAATATTGAATAAATTTTTCTTGTGTAAAATAAGGATTAAATTAAAGAAAGAATTTAAAAATTGAAGTATAAGTAAATTTAAGAAAAGGTATTTTACAGAATGAGAATCAAGCAAAGAAAGAAATCATTATGTGTTCTTAATGAGGCATGCCATATTGTATTCGAAAATATAATTAATAGGAAACTAAAAGCTTTTAAGAAATTTTTGGATTATGTAAATATTTGTGTAATATTTTAGGAGTTTATTGTGATATTAAAGTATTTGCATGCGTTGATAATGAAGTGATTAGAGTTATGTTTTGAATTAATGTAATATTGTATTTAAATATTTTGGGGGAAAGATTTAGAAGTGTAAGAACAGGAAATAATTTTGGGTATAGAATTTTTTCGAGAAAGTATAATTTAGAATGGCGGAAGGCGGAGAGAATCCTCCAACAACGATGAGTAAGATACCCGGAATAATGTATTTATTTGGAGAAAGCAACGGCATAGAAAATGACGCAGAGATTTTTTCGATCAGGTCAACGCTCTCAGTAGCTTAGGGAATAGGCCAGAGGAGGAGAAGCTGGCAATCATCAAATCCCGGTTAAGAGGGAATGCAAGGAAATTTTATATAGGGTCAGAGGAACTAAGAACAGAGACATCATTTGAAAAATTTAAAGACAGATTACTAGAGTTTTTTACAGAGAAACCTAATATAACTACTAACCAACTCCTCTTCACTACCGCAAAACAAGCACAAGGGAAGACGATTAAACAGCTTGCACACAGGATCACAACACTAACTTTAAATTACATTGGTAACACTGAACACAATGAATCAACACAGCAGATTATAGATAAATTACGTTTAAGCAAATTTTTAGAGGCAGTGACGACGGAATTCCAAAAAGAGATCATTAAAGCAAATGCGCAAAATTTTGATGAGGCTGTAAAAATTGTTACAAACTTGGAGCAGGCAAATTTAGCAGCGATAACTGCAAATGTAAATAGTGCCACATATAGACAGGAAATCGAGATACTCCGCAAAGAACAACAGGAATTCAACACACAGATTTTAAATTCAATAACACAGGAGATGAACGCATTAAAAATGAAAGAGAATGGACAAATCCCCACGACTCAACCAAAGAAAATTTTAACATGCCATCATTGTAATAAACAGGGACATTTCATGAGAGAGTGCCGAATCTATACAGCGGATAAATTTAAGCAAAACATAAACAACTCGAGAGCACATTGAAATAACCAAATACAGTCTCCTCCCCACTCATTTCCAATCCATCCTTATGATGACCAGCGAACTTACCCCTTCCTATCCGGACACATATGATTATAGGCGAAATTACGCCCCTTCTAGAGAATATCATGAAAACAGAAAAGACTACGCATCACCCCCTACACAAAATAGATTTTCAAGGGAACGCTATAATAGGGAGGATTTGAATCAAAACAGAAACCGAGAAATGGGATCGCAAAGGAATTATGGAAGAGAAAGGAACACAACGTTTGGATATAGAAACTTCCCTAGTAGAAGAGAGAATTTAAACTGATTGTGGGGGTCTTAATAATAGAATAATAATAGAATGAGAGAACAGAATTATAGGGTAAGTTCCCCGAAAAAAATTGAAATTCCTGTACAGAAAGAAAATAAGAAATTGAAAAGACAAAACGATATAAGTACTGAAAAACAGGAGGAAACTATTGCATCTGTAGGAGAGCAAAATGAAAAGACAGAATTGCCGACGATAATAGCTCAATTTAAAGAGGTACAAAGCGAATTTATGATAGACTATGGAGCGAGTGTTAGTGTAATATCCTTAGAATTATTCAATAAAATTAAAAATAATGCAAAAATTAAATATGTGTCAAGGAGTGTTGAAGACCCAGACCGTCCGACTCGTCCAGAGGACTTAGAGTAACTAGTTGGACGGCCGGGAAGGAAAGTTAGCAGAAGCCAACTCCCATGTGTCAAGGAGTGTGACAATTTCGACTTTGACGGGATACAATATTGACTATATAAAAACGGTGGAGATTCCATTCAAAATACAGGGAAAGCAATTCAGACACATTTTTTTTTGTCATGACAGCAAAATTTACAAAAAAAATACAATGGGCTTTTGGATTTTGACTTTTTGCAGAAAAAACAGGCGATTTTAGATACACGGAAAAACATTCTGAAGATAGGCGACATGGAAATAGTTTTGAATTCTGATAGGCAAATAGACAGAAAAATAAACAATATAGCACAAGAAAAACCGAACCTAGTTAAAATTGTAAGAAAGGTACAAATTAAACCTAATTCGAGGGAGAATATTTTAGTATATAGTGAGGAAAATTTGGAAGAGGGGACAGAGGTTTTGTTCGAACCTAAAGAAAAATCGTACATTGAAATGAATTATGGGATATATCACATGAATGATAAGAAAATTAAAATTGAAGTTAAGAACGGCACGAATGCGACAATTACATTGAATAAAAATATGGCTTTAGGGAATATTACAACAGATTTTACAATACAACAACAGGACATTGAGGAACCTGAAATTAGGGAATGGACACCGAAATACGAAGAAATAATAAATTTAATAGAGGCTAAACCAGAGATAATTGCAGAAAGAAAAAAGATTTGAAAGCAGAGGATTTTAATATTGACCACATGGACCCAAACACTAAACAGGATTTTCTTAAATTTTTGATGCGATACGCAGACGTATTTTCCAAGTCGTTAAAAACATTAGGAGCTACTGATATTGTAAAACCGGTAATAAAGTTAGCACACGATCACGCAATACGTTCGAGGCCATACGACGTTTCGTACGCACTTCAAGATACCGCGAAAAGCCAACTGAAAGAATAAGAAGAAGCAGGGATAATTGCCAGAACTAAATCTAATTTTGCATCGCCGATGATTTTAGTACGTAAAACGAGTGGAGATTACCGCTTATGTTTAGATTTGAGATTAATTAACAATATTTCAGCAATTTTTACATATCAATTTCCCCGAGTTAATGATATAATAACTAAATTAGCGGGATATAAATATTTTGCAAAACTTGATTTTCATGCCGCTTTCAATCAAGTAGTTTTACCTGAAGACACAAAAAAGTTATTTGCATTTACAACTCCCTACGGCAATTGCCAATTTGAGAGACTTGTTTTTGGGCATGTAAGCTCTGCTCCAATTTTTCAACAAATTATGGACATCGTATTAGCGGACTTACGAGAGGAAAACATACAAGCTTACATCGACGACATAATAATCCCGGCTAACTCTTATTCAGAATTAATACACAAATTAAAATTAGTATTTGAGAAATTAAGGAAATGGAACCTAACTCTGACACCCAGTAAATGTAAATTTTTTGTAGAAAAAGTAGCATATTTAGGATTTGAAATTAGCCAAAACGGCATTACTCCAACACACGAAAATATAAACAAAATTACTTCATTTCCGGTACCAAAAACTTTAAGAAAATTAAAAAGATTTTTAGGCATTTGCTATTTTTACAGAAACTCAATAAAAAATTATGCTCAATTAACCGCGGTCTTATCAGATTTAACAAGGAAAGATAATAAATTTAAATGGGATAGTAAATGTGAGGAGGCGTTCCAGGAACTCCAAGAGTGTTTTATCAAAAAACCGTTACTCATACAGCCGGATTTTGACAAAGACTTTTATCTTAATATCGATGGCAGCATTCAGTCCATAGGAGGCGCTCTTTTACAGTACAGAGATGGAATTTTAAAACCTATTGCATATTTTAGCAGAAAACTGAGTATACAAGAGCAAAAGTTCCCGGTCATGAAAATTGAGTTACTGGCTATGCACCAGGGAATGAGATTCTTTAGAAATTTCCTTTTCGGACGAAAGTTTTTCGTGCTTTCTGATCATTTACCTTTGGGACAAGATTTAAAAATACAGAACCCACCTAGCGTTTTGCAAAGATGGCTTTTAGAGATATCAGAGTACGACTACGAATTTATTCACGTTCCGGGTAAAGATAACTTGTTAGCGGGTTTTTTAAGTAGGGATGATTTTGAAGGTAAACAAACAGAGCAGTCTAAGGGAAAACAAAACAAAGAAAATGCAAGTGGAGAAATTAACCAGATAGAGCAAATTAATGACGAGAACACGGTGAAAAGAAACGGATATGTCAGTGAGGATAATATTTATATTGCACAGATAAACACGATAACAGAAATCCCGTCGTTAGATAAAATTTTAGAAGAACAAATTAAAGATTCAAAATTAAAAATAATCAGGGAAAATTTACAAAATCGTAATTATAATCAGGGTAAACATTATGACACCTTATATATAGATGAAGGAACTAACTTACTAATGCACGTTGGAAACTGGAGGGACAGACCTTGGAGGGACAATTTAAATAAAACTATAGTAATACCCAGAAGTTTGCAAAAAGAGATTCCAGCAGTTACACACGTAACGCATGCAGGGATTGACAAAACATACAAATTATTATCGGATAGGTATTATTGGAATGGCATGTACAGTGATACACAAAATTATGTAATATCTTGCGAGCAGTGTAGAAAAAAAAGGAAAAAATCAGCCCGTACCCCTGGGAAGAAATCCTATTCCTGATGGGCCAGTACAGATTTTATCAACTGATATTCGCGGATCTTTTAAAACAAGCACACAAAACAATAAGTATGTATTATCGGTGGTAGACCATTTCTCTAAACACATACAAATGTTCCCTATCCCGGATATAACGGCCACTACGGTTGCTGATAGACTTTTATCATAATTTATAAATTTCGGGAATCCTCAGACGGTGTTGTCAGATGCGGGTTCGCAGTTTACTTCAAAGGTGCACAAAATAATGACAGAAAAACTTGGAAGAGTAGCTAGGATTGCGTCGATACGTTCCCCATGGGTTAATGCTATCGTAGAGGTAACGAACAAACAATTAAAACACACCTTAGCGGAAAATTCCCCATACTGGGATACTGCAGTACAATGCCACGTAGCTGTTTACAACGCGACAGTACATTCAAGCACCAAAGAGACACCAAACTTTCTTTTTTTTGGAAGAGACCTTCCAACTTTTTTTGAAACAAACGTCACCGAAAACACTCCAGAAACAACATATCAGGATTTCATAGCAAGAAAAATCACAGTAATGAACAGCGCATTCAAAGAAGCGAATAAAAATTTAATTCTCACGAAAGAACGTCAAGAAAAACAACAGTTCCAAAGAGCAAAATTCAGGGACCTGCAAATCGGGTCTAGGGTGTTTATGGAAAATAGCAACAACAGGTTTAAAACTGGGAACCACACGGGACCTTATCGCGTAATAAGTAGAATAAATAGATTTGTGTATGAAATAAAACAGTGTGACAAGCCTACTTCCAAAATCATTAAAGCACACATAAATAGACTGAGGACTTTGCCAGAGCGAAAGCCACACTTAAAAAAGCCGAGCGTAATCAGATGTAAATCACCCCTTCTGCCTACTCCTTCACAAAACCAACAGAACGCAGAACCGAAACCGGAACTGAAGGGCCGCGAAAATCCCCACACTGAGAATATCCCGCTTTTCATTTGGGATGAGGAGGTAACAAACGGGGCACAGTACAGTCAAACGAGTCCACACAGCGCGGAGGTGACGTCACAGCATCCTCACGAAAACACTCTTGCTCTTAAATCCGCGAAACCGGTTACAGGAGCAGTGCAGAACGAAAATACTCTTAGCCCACCCCAGAACGCAATCATCCCTCGAGATGACACTTCGAACGCAAACATCCTTTCAACACGGGGGGGCACAAACAGACAAGGTGCGCTAGAACCGCAGGAGAATTCGGAGCCTGCAGAACAGAGGGACTTTACACAAATTGAGGAAAGCACGGAGGAAACGGCGGGAAAAATGAGAGGAGATACACAACAGGGTCTAGCACAAACACAAGTACATGGGGGGTTGTATACAAATGCGGCAGGGAAACGCTCAAGGGAAGGATGAGTCGACACAAAATTTACAGGGGGAAGGTATAGATAGTAGATTTCGGTTACGCACAGTGCTTCTTCCCACACCGGTAATTAGATAATTGATAATTGTAATGAAAAATACGCAAATTGTAGTTTAAGTAAATAGATAATTTGAAAAAAAAATAAAAGACAAAATTGTGGTTTAAATAAATGATAATTGGTAATAAAAATACGCAAATGGTAGTTTAAATAAATAAAGTATTTGAGAAAAAAAGAGTTTTAATAGGTATTTAATAAGGGGCTACATATATATAGTTTTGAGAGAAACGCACTTTCGAAAGGAACGCCAGACGTAGCGATGGAGATTTGGAACAAGGGAAATTTTGGGATATAATATTTTTCTAAAACAACATTAAGGAGAGAACAATAAGACCGTAAGAACAAAAAGCCACTAACCGTAATAATCCAGAGAATTAGGGGTATAATCCCAGATAAGGTTTAATCCTTTGGGACCTCGATAGGTAACACACATCAATAACACACTCACACAATTGAATCACACTGGTAATCACACTTACACAACTGAAAGCCAGTGAACACTTTGGCCAACATGGCGGATGGAGAGCATTTGTACCATTTTGGGCAAAACGACAGATTAAAGCTGTGTTCAGCTAATTGGGTATTGGACCTCACACGAAGAGATGCCCGGATTAGCCGGAGGTCAAAAAGGGGAGTCGTCCCTCAGGTTGACAAAAGCCAAGGACATTGCGACCTTGTGTCCAGGGATTAGATTTTAGGGAACTGAAAGAATACTAGGAGTTGAACAAATGGTTTTAAGGCTAAAATAAATGATATACAAATTTTTGAAACTAAAATGAAGGGGAAGAGAGGTTGATGAATGCGATAGATCTTATATTCAATTAAGGGATTTGGAGGTACCTACAAGGGATATGAAGGAAAATTTATAATCATGTATTCAATGAGATTTGGATGTAGTTAGAAGGGATATGAAGGAAAATTTATAAGTATATATATATTCAGCGGTAGAATTTCAGTGAGATATTCGGGGTTACTGGAAAATTTAAGAACGGTTTCAGTAGGTTGGTAATTGAATGATTACATGGGTTTTTCTTTCATCTCAGAGAAGTGATGTAGGAAAATTTTAAACTGTTTTCCGGAAATTTTGGAGTGTGTATAAGTTTTATATTGGTAGTATTTGAGAGAATAGTGTAATTGTTTAAGTATTATTATTAGAAGTATGAACATGAAGTGTATTTATGGCATGTCCAGTTAAAAACACATGATGAAGTGAGAAATATATATAAAAGTTTTGAGATATAGAGTAAAGAGATTGTAAGAATTTGAATAATTTAAGTTTGAGTAAAGTATCAAATTTAAATGGATAGGATGAAAAATGTATAAATATAAAGGCGGAGAAATGTAAGATCAAGAAATTACAAGAATTTGAAGAATTTAAGTTTGAATAAAATAACAAATTTAAATGGATAGGATGAAAAATGTATATATATATATAAAGGCGGAGAAATGTAAGATAAAGAAATTACAAGAATTTGAAGAATTTAAGTTTGAATAAAATAACAAATTTAAATGGATATGATGAAAAAATGTATATATAAAAGTGGTGATATATAAAGTAAAGAAATTGTAAGAATTTGAATAATTTAAGTTTGATAAAGTATCAAATTTAAATGGATAGGATGAAAAATATATAAATATAAAGGCGGAGAAATGTAAGATAAAGAAATTATGAGAATTTGAAGAGTTTAAGTTAGAGTAGTGTAACAAATTTAAATAAGAAATGTATATATATATATAAAGTGGAAGGATATAAAGTAAATAAATTGTAGGAATTTTAATGGGTAATTTTGAGGATGTTACCAAATTTAAATGGGTAAGAGAAAAAAAAAGAGTTCTTTTTTTATAGTGTTTCTTGTGCCGAGTGCCAAATTAAAATAGGGATAGTGAATTTTATAAAAAATATACTTAGGAGAGTTTTAAGAGAGGAGAGTGTATTAATGAGCCTGAGTGTAATTTATGTGTATTGATTTGCCTAAACAAAATATGAAACAGCGTACAGATCCAGTTGTCCAGCGATTGCAAGTGGCCAGCGATTCCGGTTGCTCAACAATTCCAGGTGTGCAAGGATTCTCAGTTTGACAGCGAATTCCAGTTGTTCATTTCCATTTCTGCAACGAGGCCAGTGTTTAGTTCTAAAGAGATAGTTTGCACTGATTCGTACCATTACGAAGAGAAACTAAAGTGATTACGCCATGTTGTGGATTAAACGAGCTACGGAGTGACAAAATAGTGCTATTTCGGGACATAGGTGTCAACCTCTGACACTTATAATTGACATGGGAACAATTCTACAAAGATACACAGTTTAAACATTTTTCTTATTAGGGCGTTCGACAACAAAGTTCCTGGTGAAAACAGGGTCCTTAAGTAGTACATCTTGAATTTTCTCTGCCGCCTCCTCCTCTGGGACCTCTTAAATAACTCTACCATCAGGCAAGGTATGACTCTACCATCAGGCATATAAGAATTGCTGAATTTTTTTTCATGCAAAATTATTTAGCTGTGGAGTCTGAAATATAAGTGATATGAATGAAATATTCATTACTTTTACATAGAGAGCCAGATTATTTATATTTCAATGACGTCATTTGAATAAAGTTCATTTTTTTCCATAAATTTTTAAGTTTTCAAATATAATAAATTACTGTAGTAGTGTGATAATTTGAAATAAATGAGCACTGAATGTATCGCATTTTAGAGATGTTTAAATGAAATTGTATTTCAGTTGGAAAGTGTTTCATAATCAATGCTTTATGCATTATTGATCGTTTTTAATTACATTTTAGTTTTTTAAATTAAATCTTCGAGTAGTTTCAATCAAGTGAAATTTGAATGCAACTTATTATTTTCTCTAAATACATAGTTTTTAGTTAATGGAAAGTATTGTGACGGGGTCTAAAATTCGAATTCAAGTGATGGAAGAGCACCTTTCAAGCATCTTTGAATTCAAATCGAACGATTTGGAACCGGCCTGTGTGTGTTAGTGTGTGTATGCATGTTAGGTTAGTGTGTGTGTATGTATGCATGTTAGTCTGTGCATGTTAGTGTGTGTGTATGTTAGAGTGTGTGTATATTAGTGTGTGTGTATGTTGTTGTGTGTGTGTATGTTAGTGTGTGTGTAGGGTAGTATGTGTCCGATATCTCACAAACGAATGCAGAGTTTCAACTATAATTTAGTACGAATATTACAATCAATGGATACTGAAACCCCTATAGATTTCAAACGCAATCAAATGTTTGGAAGACTACCTTCTCCACTTTTCGAATACATTTTTGAAAACAAAATCATTAAAAATTAGCACCTTTAGTAATATTAATAAATAAATAATTATTTCAGACGTAATTTTTCATTCGAAAACAGATAATGCAAACTTTTTATACTAGCACGAGCAGTTCTCGAGACATTGCACGTCTTTCAAACAAATTTATTAAAAAATTACATAAAACTAAAAAGTAGTAAGTATCGTCAAATATGTTCGCTTTCCACATGCAATATTATGCAACACCGTTCTCCTGAATCTAGTTCATTCCATTTACGAGCGAAGATATTGTTCGTTATAATCCTATACACTTAGGTCCCATTCTGTTTTTAATTTACATAAATGATATTTTCTATGTTCCTTCTTGTGGTTCCAAATTAATTTTTGCTGATGATACGGGCTTATTTTTTGTTGATGAAAACATTTAGACACTTGTCAATCAAGTAAATTCTCAAATCTATAGCTATATAGACTGGTTTGACCAAAACTTCTTAACCTTAAATATTGAAAAAACTAAGTGTGTTCCTTTTGATATTCTGCTCGTGATATAAATAATATATATATAAATGGCTCCAGTATTATTTTTTCTTCCGACGTTAAGTTCTTGGGCGTGATTTTATAGAATGATTTAAAATGGAATAAACAAGTTGACCACATTTGTAATAAAGTAAGAAAAAACATTGGATTAGTTAGAACTAAATTATCTTCTTTACCAAAAACTGTTTTAATTATGCTCTATTACAGTTTAATTTTTCCTCATCTGTCTTATTGTAATCTTGTTTGGGGAAACGCTACTACCAGAAATATAAACAGGCTTCACATTCTATAAAATAAATATATATATCTTCTTAAAGATTCTTTTGATCTGAATATTCATCATCATGATATTTGTTCCCGCTACAAAATTTTGCCCCCCACTAAGACTGCCGCCGTGTTCATGCGGAGTACGATCACGTTAAACATGTGGGTTCGTAAGTCCTTCCGAGAGGTTGGTGGTAGGGGAAGGAGGGTACGGTCCCTGTGGATGCCTCCCCCACTGGGTTCCGGTCTAAATTGGGTGGCACTTCCCGACCGTCCAAACAGTTGCCTTACACCTTTCTGGTAGGTCGGACGGTCTGGGTCTCAACATCAACAACTATCGTTTGGCTTTGTTTATGTTTCAGCATATTCATCATAATTAGCATTGTAGTATCTTTTTCGCTAATTTTCACGATCATACTTATAATACTCGGAATAAGAATCAATTGTTACCCCCTTTTTCTTGTACAAACAGCTTATACCTAAATATCAATTCCACTGGCTCAAGATTATGGAATTCTTTTCCACCTTTCTTAAAATCACTGAACCATTAAAATAGTTTTAAGAAGTACTTAAAGATGTTTCTGTTACAGGTCTGGGCGATTTGCTGACCTACTATTTATTTGCTTTGCTACTTGTTTTTCTGCTAATTGTTTCTTGTTTATCTTGCTATGGCTTTTGTTCTGCCACTGGCCATTGTATTAATGCTAGCCTACAATTTGCTGACCTACTATTTATTTGCTTTGCTACTTGTTTTTCTGCTAATTGTTTCTTGTTTATTTTGTTATGACTTTTGTTCTGCCACTGACCATTGTATTAATGCTAGCATGTTGCCAGATTGGTTGAGGGTTGTGGACTCGTTAGGCATATCCGTAGGCCTATTCGCAGTTCCTTGCCCCATTGTTATACTTTACTTATAAGTTGAAATTGTATATGTTGTGTATATTGTGTGGCAAAATAAAGTTTATTATTATTGTTATTATAATCTTGCATTTTGGTGCCCAAAAATTCGCTCAAGAAGTCATTTATTGCATAGAGTATTAATAAAGATGAGAATTTTTCAAGTGAGTAACAATTGTTTCTGTTTGGACTAAGAAGTTGCCAACAGGAATTCAGATATTTGGAATTTGGTCAATCTTGTGAGAGACGTTGTTGAAATTATGAACCGAAATTATGCGTTAGTATGTCCAAATTCATTTGGGAAATGTTATTCTTTATGTAATTCTTTGGATACATTTAGGAGGGTCAGTCAAAAAGTTAGTTGCACTCTTGGTAACAACTTTTGGTAAAAACTATTGGTAAAAGGATATTTTGTTGAAATTTGTGGCAACACTGTAGGCATTTATTTGCAGGTGGCGTCCAAATCCTCGGCAGCTGCAGGTGGCGTCCAAATTGGAAATGCGTGCTGTGGTTCTTTTTTCGGGGCAAAAGGGTGTAACTGCACTGAAATTTATCGGCAGTTGCACGAAGTGTATGGTGAAATAACAATATTGCGTCAAGCTATCGCTAAGGGGTGCAAAATGTTCGAGAACGGACATACAGATGTTGACAATTCTTACCGCGAGGGAAAACCATCAACTTCGACAACTGCTGATCACTCGGGTGACGAGGTGAGAGCTGTAACCCAACAATGGTTATCGGACGTTGGACGAGAATTCTTCGTAGAAGGCATAGAAAAACTTGTGCCACGCCTCGACAAATGTTTAAATAAAGGAGGTGAATCCGTCGAAAAGCAGCTTTTGTATGGAACTTTAGTGTACAAATAAAATTATTGTAAAATTTCGTTCCTGTTTTGTTTTCTCAAGCAGTGCAACTAACTTTTTGACTGACCCTCATACATTCATTTTACCTTCCCTACAATATACGGTAATGTATGGAGAATAGCGTTGCAAATCAGAACTCGAGTTTTCGACGGATCTACACGTTTCAGGTACTCTAAAACATGAATCCACCATTTTGTCCGTGACACCTGTGTATCTGTCTGTCTGTGCAATCCACTTTACCTCTAAAACTATTTAATGAATTTCACAAAATGTGGTATGTACGCAATTTGTGGGTTACCCTGGTGCTTATTATATTTTGTTATGATTCAGAAAAATAGAACCTGCCTTATTTTTGCGAAATGGCCCGCAAAAATTGTCAAAATCTGAAATGATGAACTAAGTACGTTTAAAGGTTAAATTAAAATTAATTAATTAATTAAATGCTTGTTTGATATGTAATTTTTGACACCGAAACAAATAAGAGCAACCCCGTTACTATAGGTTTAACTGTTTTCAAGATATTTGTTCTTTTTAAAACACTTTACAATATAGTTGAAAAATGTTTATGACTTTGTTCATTCTGTCTGTCTGTCTGTTCGTTAGCACGATAACTGCCGTAAAAATGACTTTATCAAAATGAAATTTTAGTATGTTGTTCAGACGGTCTGTGGGACCTATGGGAATATAAAAAATAACATCACCCAATTAGTTTTGGATTGAACCCGGGTTGAAAAAATGAAATACATCGAATCCTATGGGCCTTAATTTTTCAAACATTTTTTAAGTGGATTTAAAATTCACAAATTGCTTCGAAAGTTTTAGAAAATATTCAAATTATCTCATAAAATATATAAAAAAATTTCAGCAAAATATATTCAGTAGTTTTTTATATAAAAATTAAAATAATAATCACACCCTTTATATGAAGAGATCACGTGACCTACTTCAAAATAAAATATGGCATCCATCTTGTGTCAAAATCGTGATTTTAAAAGTTCTTTTTAATTCATATTTAGTGTTGTATCCGTCCTAAAACCGCTTTATTTTTTCTTAAATTCTGTTTATCTACATACTGAAACAACGCAATTGCAATATATTTGAGTTTAAATGACAATCAAGCTTTGATTATTTCTACAACGAAGCCTAATTTTGACGTATGAAGAATGTAAATACCAAAAGATGTAGAATGAGTTGTATAAGAATTGCTGCATTTCTTTAATGCAAAATTATTCAGTTCATGGAGTCTGCAATACAGCTGATATGAATGAAACATTCATTGATTTTACACAGAGAACCAGACGATTTTTTCGATGAAGTTTTAAGTATAGAGTTAAATTACTTGTACCTCCATGGTTTTAAGTTTTTAAATAAAATAAATTATTATAGTATTGTGATGAATGAAAGGAATGTAAAAATGGTTATGAATGAAATGCTGCTTTTATATAGAAGCGATTTATATTTCGATGACGTCATTTGAATAAAGTTCATTGGTTTTCCCATGAAGTTTTCAAATATAATAAATTATTGTAGTATTAGGATAATTTTAAAAATATTACCGAGGAATGTATCGCATTCCTCGGTAATAATGTTTAAATCAGGTGTTTGTTGTGTTGTTATGTTTAAACCAGGCAATTTATATTTCAATGACGTCATTTGAATAAAGTTCATTTTTTCGATGAAGTTTTAAGTTTTCAAATATAATAAATTAATGTAGTAGTGTGATAATTTAAAAAATATTACCGAGGAATGTATCGCATTTTAGGGATGTTTATATAAATTTGCATTGAAGTTGGAAAGTGTTTCATAATCAATGCTTTATGCATGATTGATCTTTCTTGTTTAAATTTTGGCGAGCTGACAATACGTTACAATTGTAACGTACATTTTAAAATGCATTACGTTGTCAAATGAAAACGGAGACGCGTTAAAACAGTAAATTGGATGTAATTTCAAATAAGTTTCAGTGTCATTTTGGGCAATAAAACTCAATTTAATGAATTAATTATGAAAGAGGAAATGAGTTTGTAGGGGAAGTCACGTATTGCACACATCATACATTTAATGTTGCGAATAAAAATAAAGAATTTGTTCATAACAAACACAAATTTTATTCTCTTTTGCATAAATAACAATCATTTTACATCAACACATATTATTCCTTACATTTTTCAACCGCACAATATACATTTTCATACACGATTCCATAGTTAATATTGTTATATGTATTCTAATCTTGTAGTTAATAGGGAATTTAGATATATATATATATATATACAAAATCACAGTACTATTTTGGCTGCCTGTTTAGTTTTTAGATTACACAGTAATGGCACATACGAACAACGATTAAGACAAGTGACACATACACGACATCACCACAAGACGGATCAGGTGACCAGATGCCCTGAATCTAGAGGAAAGCACATGAGATCTGTAATTTACAAATGCTTACGCTCAAAATAAATTTACTTATGGAAATAGAATTAGAGCATCTGTTAGGAATGCAGTTTCCATGATTCTTGCATGACTATCTCGCAAATATGGTAATATTCATTTCGAAAATGAATTACTTATGTGATTTCTATTTATGACTTATGCTAACACACTTTCTACATTATTTTCCATGTTCTTAGTATTTTATTATACTGTATGATATTGAATATGATAATTCGAATATTAGATTGAATTATATTCCATTGTTTATCATTGCATATTTGAAGTCTTTCAATTCTCTCTGCTCCACTATCTCTTTTATTGGCTTATGTAGGCAATCGCGCTATTGTTTGGCAATTAATTATTATTAGATATTGATAAATACCAGAAATTGACAGAGGATATTTGCTTTGAGATACTGCCTAATGAGGCTTGAAATAAATTACAATTGATTTTGATGACTATGATTGGACTTTCTCTTTTGCCGTAAGCTTAAAGCTTTTGTTTCTGGTATGTATAGCTTTTGAATTTCTTCCATTCTTATACGAAGCTATATTATGCTCTTTAAAATGGTGCAGTGAATTTTTAACCTTACCCATATGTAATTTTAATTTTGCTGTATATATATATATATATATATACACACTCAAGTGCCAAAATTCATGGGATAGCAGTATGCATATTTACAAGTGGCGCTCGCATCGCGTTAAACTGGTAGAAAGCGTCAGATCGTTGTCAGTGTTGTCTGCTGGACTCTTGAATGTCTTGTGAAATGTTAAATAACGTAATGATGGCTACTCGACGGGAATTAGCTGAGTTCGAACGTGGAATGATAGTTAGAGCTCAACTCATGGGGTATAGCATTTTGGAAGTTGTTGAGACTTTGGCGATTTCTTGCTCTACAATGTCAAGGGTGCATAGAGAGTACCGCATGGAAGGCATTGCCTCCCACAAGGGACATCGCAGTGGGCGGCCGTCTGGTGAATGATCGAGGCTAGCAACGTTTCAGCAGAAGCGTCCTTGCTAACAGACGCACGACACTGCGTTATTGACTACCACATTCAATGAGGGACGCACTAGAAGCGTATCTGTGAGATCTCTGCAGCGAAATTTGGCGCATCATCTGGGCCTGCAATGGACCCTAGATGATTGAAAGATGGTAGCGTGGTCTGATGCGTCACGTTTCCAGTTAGTATGAGCCGATGCTCACGTTCGGGTGTGATGCAAACACCATGAGGCTATGGATCCAACTTGTCAACAACGCACTGTGCAAGCTGGTGCTGGTTCCATAATGGTGTGGAGAATGTTTACTTGGCATGAATTGGGTCCTCTGGTCAAATTTAACCGGTCATTGATAGGAAATCGCTATGGCTCTATTCAGCTGCTTGATGATCATTTGCAGCCGTTTATGGACTTTATGTACCCCAATAACGATGGGATGTTCCAGGATAATGCTTTGTGTCACCGGGCCCATGTCGCTCGTGATTAGTTTGAGGAACATTCTGGACAATTCTAGCACACGATTCGATCACCTAGATCGCCAGACATGAACCCCTTGGAGCATATCTGGGATATGATCGAAAGAGCCATTCGTGCCCAAATTCCAGCACCTACCGTAATAACGTAATTATGGGCTGCTATAGAGACAGAATGGCTGAACATTTCTCCTGGAGACCTCCAAGTAGTTGAGTCCATGTCATGTCGAATTGTTGCACTTTCCCGAGCTAAAGGAGGCCCAACACGATATTAGAGAGGTATCCCATGATCTTTGGCACTTGAGTGTATATATATATATATATATATATATATATAATTCTCTAATATTTTATTAGCCTTATCATCATTTTTCTACAGTAGTATTAAAAATCACTAGCTGTTACTTTTTGTACGTATATTTAACATATTCAGTTTCTACTCCTGATTGTCAACACTGATTTTTAACTTTATGAGTAGCATCTGTTGGTGATAGAGTTTCCATTTTATGCTCAAGGTGAGTATTTGGCTTTGGCCATTTTTTGATTTTTTGGAAAAATCTCTTTCATTCCTTTTTGTATTTTAGGTAACGGTTTTTCTTTCAGTTCTTTGGGATACAAACATATTTTCTTAATTTGTTGTTTAATAACTATTAGGAACACGTGAAATTGATTTTCCAGCAGAAAAATTTATTTCGAAAATTGTCATCAAAAGGAAAATCTGTTCTGTGAACAGTGAAAGCGTAAAACTCGCCAAATTTCTATAAGCAATTTATGATTATAAATAAAGACACAAGGAGTTTCATAATATTATAACTAGTGTGAGCAGGGGCGTCCCAAGGGCCAAGCTGTCCAAGTGACCGTTTGGGGCCTCGTGTTTGCAGAAGGTCTCAGAATTTTGTACATTACTTTTATTGGATTTATCTTGCAGTTTTTAAAGACTCATTAGTGAATTATACTTTATACCTAATCCAATGTTTTCTTTGTATTTTATATAATTGAACATTTTATTCTTAGGAATTTGTGTATCAGTTTATAGTGCCCTTTACAACGTTTTGGTTACAGCCTGTTTATTGTATTGTAGTTGAGTATATTGAGATCTTGATACTATAATTCCCATGGTGCGCTTTGTTATAAAGAGTGATTCAAAACGATGGTGCAAAACTTTAAGGGGTGATAGAACACAACTAAACAAGCACTTTTCGTCATACAATGCATGGTCGTAACTCAAGCGGTTAAGCACTAGGGGTTAACACGTACTGTTACATGAAATGATGGAACACAAGAATAACAGAGGAGGTATAAAGGAAGTGAATAAATTACAGAACACGTTTTATCAAACAACTTACAGAAACTGCTCAAAACAAGAAATCGAAGGAATTACAAAACAAATTGTATTGGATAACTTACAGAAACTGTTCAAAATAGCGATCACCAGCTATGAATGCAGGCCTCACACCTGCGACGTAGTGATTGTCGTACATTGGCGAAAACACTAGGCGTTTCTCGTACAGCGACAGCATCAACAGAAATCCTGACAACATGGTCCTCAACGAAATTGACGGAGCTATTGTAGATGAGTTCTTCATATGGACCCATAGGTAAAAGTCCAGACATGAGATATCGGACGATCGTTCAGGCCAAGTGATGGGATCACCCTGACCAATCCATCATCTTGGGAATGTTGCATTCAAGGCGTTTCGCACAGTCACGCTGAAATGGGGTGGCGCTCCGCCGTGTTGGAATCACATACGGATTTAGAATTTCCTCGCATTCCCTTCCGCAGCTCTGTACATGAGATGCATGTCGGCCTTCTATTGATTTATGAAACAATCCATTCCTTCTGAAATCCACGGTAGAACTGACGACGAGTGCGACAACAGGCGCTTAATGCGTTCGCTGGACAGGGCCCTCTAGCGCTTAACCGCGTGCGTTACGACCATGCATTGTATGACGAAAAGTGATTATTTAGGTATGTTCTATACCCCCTTAAAGTTTTGCCCCATATTTTTGGATCGCAACAAAGGCTTTCCCAAAATATGTTTGACGTAGGAGCCTAAAATTCTATTTCAGGATCTAAAGTGAAAGACTAACGTATATGTTAAGTCTTTTAATGAGTCTGTATTTTCTTTAACTTGTCAAAACAACATAATTAAATTGCCGGATAATCGATTTTTCGAATTAACAATTTTCGGATGTGTTACGTTTTACTGTATTTATTGTTCAGATGAGGCCTTTTTACTAAAGTTTGCTTGGGACCTCAATAAACCTCAGGACGCTATTTAACGTGAGTCAGATTGATAGAAGAACATTACAGGGAAATCAGGCAATCAAAGTAATGGTGGTGCTTGCTGCTTTGTTTGAAGAACAGCAGAACAGCAAAGTACAATGATCGCACTTTAAAATATTTCTGGATTACATACTGCATAAAATCATAATTACACTCTTATACAATTAATGTTTTTACACTTTTATACCTTCCACGTTTTTGCACTCTTAAATCATAGTTGCCACAATGAATATAGCTGCTGCGTGTAGAATACAAATCTTTGTAGTTCCTTGATAGCAAACATATAAAATATTTTTATATGTATGTTATTAAGGAAGCACAAAAAATTGAATGCCTTTAGCCTCCTACAGTCTCAAATTTCCCTGTAATTGTGACTTATTTAGGCAGGGATCATGCTTACTAGCTCAAATTGTTATTTTCAGTGCAATATTCAAAATTTTATGAACCGGTTATTAATTCTTTGAATAATATTAAATTTCTAGAGTGTGTTGTTCTAACTTTTATCTATTATTACAAATAAATAAATAAATTGTTAGAATATTTTTTTTTTATTATAAATTAATTAATTGTTTTTTGAAAGCATGCCTTGCTATACAAATACTGCACACAGGTTTCTAGATAAACTGTGACATATGCATTTGCCATTTTTTAAAATATAACACTTTAACCTCCACTTAAAATTATATTAAAGTTTAAAAAAAATTCTGAGGTAATTTTGTGGTGAAATGCTAAAAAAAAAAAT
Source organism: Amaurobius ferox (assembly GCA_951213105.1). NCBI lineage: Eukaryota > Metazoa > Arthropoda > Arachnida > Araneae > Amaurobiidae > Amaurobius > Amaurobius ferox. The sequence goes on from OX578133.1 coordinate 29,899,321, forward strand.
TAATGTGTATGTATATACAAAATACAATAGCATGCTCATTTTATGATTTTGGGTTAATTAAATTTGGCACAACAACGCAGGGGGGAGGTTGAAAATAACAGCTTGGAGCTCAGAGTTAGGGAGACTTTTTTGACTTGTGCATATATTGTTACACCAATTTTATTAAAATGTGTTCTAATTGGAATATTTTAATAATTTTTTTTTTCAAAAATAATCTTAACATCTTATTCAACAAATAGAGAAAAATAATTGATCGTTTTTAGGTTTAAAGGATGATCATTCCTTAAGTCAGTTTCTATGAAATCCTATGTTTTGAAGTCCAGTTCTACTTTGGATCAATGACTGAATATAACGATGACGAGCAAGCAATGTAACGCCGCTGTTCTATATTTAAATATACATTTAGTTCTTGGCATTTGCCTTTGGCATCTGTTATTCTATATTGAATTTAGCTGAGTGTGTAAATATTAATGTCTTTTAATTAAATAAAGACAAAAGAGAAAGACATAATGCTTTAGAAATATGGAGTTTTGTATGGAAAATATGCAATATTATACTAACAATTAGGTGTTGTACAAAAGCGTTTCATTGAATAATGAAACAAAGTCTTTCATATGTGTGAAATTCGTTATTGGATGGATAGTAAGGACTAATCAGATCTGTGTTTATTTTTCCTGGTATTAGAGGGCAATGTAACAACATTGTCATATCAGGAACATTATTTAACAAACATTTAAAAATGGTGGCACTTATGAAAACGAGGTGAAACGTTCAGATTCATAGTATGATAAGATTTCGGGTTGCTTACTGCCATCCGCGAAAGCGCGTAGAATGCTGTGATAAGGCATCATTTTGCTTTATAATGCTAGAACCCACACATCTAACCATATAACATATTACTTACAGAATTTCGATTGGAAGGTGTTTGAACACCTACCTACTTTATATTTGTACTTACCTGATCTGGCATTTAGCGATTTTCGTTTCTTTGGATCGTCGAAGAAGCACCTGGCTGGAAAGCAATATGCAACCGAAAACTAAGTTCAACAAGCTGTAATGTCTTGGTTATAGAACATTGACACAGATTTCTTCAGGTCGGAATCTATGCATTTGTGTATTGATGGAGCATATGCAAGTATGACGATTACGTGGAAAGTAATATGTATCCATATAAGTTACTGGTTATCTTCACATTGATATAAGAATAAATGAATTTATACTGCAGACCTTGTTACCTTATTTAACGAAACGCCCTTGTTGACAGTTTTGTGGTTTAAGAATAAATTAGTTCCAAAACATGTAAGAATTCAAGAGAATTCTTAAAATTTGAGTGCAAATCCTCTAACTGGGGATTTATCATCTGGCAACCTTACAAATGAGAATTTATAGCAATATAACAGTCAACAAAATGCTTAATATGAACAAACAAGAAAAACATGTTAAGTTATACATTATATTCGGTAGATAAATTATTATTTTGCATAAATATACACATGAAAAAATTTTAGCCAAAAAAAATAAATTAATGATGCTTTATCTTTGTGTATTTCACCCAATCCTGTGTAGAAGTGTATAGTCAATATTTCAAACCACCGATAAATTAAACGTAACAGCAATATAGATTACAGTAAACGTTTAACTTGAATTGATGACTACAACAATGTTACAGATATAACAAATGGAAAATATTAAATTATAAATACAATAGCAACTAAGACCACGTTCCCATTGTAGATAATAACATATGTAATAACTGTTATCTGCAATGGAAGCGCTATACTAACTTTAAAAACGCTCTATAGGCGTTCTGTGAGTAAGACAACAGTAACTGTCAATTCTTTAAAACTGGATTGTGCCTCTCCTCAATTCTGTTATTTTCTAACCTCAGTAGAAAACCAATGTGAAAATATAGTGATGTCCTAATTAGAGTTGCATTTATTCTCGGGAATAAACCGCGTCTTTTTAAAAAACGGAATTTTGAAAGTTTAAAAAGTGAGAAATTTTAGTCATTGCAATTTGCATTTTGAAAGAAATGTGTTTAACTCAAAACTAATTTTTATTTTTTGCATTCGGAATTGCAAATAGACGAAGCATGGAAAATTAAGAGATTTGCTACAGCCAAGTAAAATATGTGACTTTCTTATTATATATAAAAATGAAAAAAAATCCACAAATAAATTGTAATTTTATTTGTAAATATTTTAAAAGTAAAAACACTCCGAACAATGAAATACTTATTACCATGTGATTAATTTATTCATATTCATTTAATATTGAATAATAAGAAATCAATATTAGTCCCAATATGATTTTAATAATTTTGTGACTAATTTCAAATTTTTTAAATTTTTATTTCAATAGATTTCAAACTAATACAGCGATTTAATCAATTTATTTAAATGGCGATCCATCATTAATATTTAAACAGCGTAATGTGCCAGAATAATCAGAAAATATAAAAAGTGCGTAAATTTGTTTCTTTCCATCAGTTTCCAATGTTTCCAAAATCCCCGGTTTATTCTAGTTTCTCATAATTCCAGGGTTTCTTGCAACTCTAGTGTCAATATTAGCAAGAAAACATTTGTCAGTAGTAACAAATATTTGCATTTTCTGAACTATTAGATTTATATTGGTAATATTTCCAATATTGGGCCACTATAAGCAGCCAATGTATATAATATGGAAAAAAAAATGTTAAGTAAATATACAGGGTGTTTCAAAAAGATTACTACATGCTTCTTAAATAATTGGGCGCAGACCTATGGTTTCAATTTAAGAAATGCTTTAATACAGACTTTCACACTACAACAGTTATGGTCATTTAATTCGTATAAAAACGTACAGCCAGTTAAAAAAACATATAACATTTAATTCTTTTATACAGGCCCTGCACAAAGGAAGTCTTAATTGACAAATTGCTCCTTATTCATTTAAAGATTTTAAAAAAACAAACAAAACCTTCGGGTTTTCGAATATGCAAAGTTGCAACTCGACAAAAAAACGGCGAAAATATAAATTCTACGGGTCTTACAAAAGTAGAATTTCGACAGATAAAATTTCTTTTCAAAAATTTACAGGAGTACTTATCTTTAGTAAAAGTTTTATATAGTATCCAATTATTCGTTTGAAACTTTAATGATTAATGAGGCTATAGAAAATATTTTTAGAATTGAAAATTTTTCTAAAGGGCCCGCATAAAAAGTTACATTTTGCAGTTTTTAACTAAAAGGTGTTACATTACCAAAATTTGTATACAATGATGGTCTACTTTAATTAAAACATTTTTTAAATTGGAATCAAGGGTCTACGACCAATCGTTCAAGGGATATTGAGAAAGTCAGTTAAACCAATAATATGAAAATATTGGAAATATTTATCAAATTTTGGTAATATTAGAAAAGTTACATTTCAATATTGGCACTATAGTATACACAATATTGATGAGTTATTGCGATAAAATATTTGTATTTTTTCATAGTATCTTTGTAGTGTACATATTACTGTTTAATAACGTGATCTATATAATTATCGCAAATTTTGTAGTGAGAATTATAGCTTTAGGGACTATCCCAAAAATTTTTAGTAGATAGACATTGAATACACGAATCGATATAATAAAATACTCAGTTCGTGACAGAATAGAGTAGGCTTAAAATAAACAATGAATATACATTTAAGTAAAAATTCTTCTTAAAATATGCATTTAAAATATTACCCATGCAAGCAAGGTCTTTAATCTTCCATTTTATCAAAATATTGCAGTTTTATTTAACATGCGAGTTGGAAGTTATATCACCATTAAAAAAATAAGCACAATTCAATGTTTTATAAATGCTTAAAGTAAATAAGGCTATCCTTATAACTAATTCAAAGGCCGACTGATAATATTAATGCAAAACAATCTTATAAAATGCTAAAAATTAATGATGCTCTTAAAAAACGTATAAGCATGAATGGAATGTTGCGTTTTCAGTAGTGTACATCAATACTTAAAATATATATGGAACATCATTTCGGTCGAAAGAAGCTATTATAAATAGAACTTCTATTCATGGAAATCTTACTACATACACATTCCTCTGTATAAAAAATATGACTAGAGAGTAAAGCAATGACAAGTACTTTAAAAAATAAGATCAAAATATTTCATGAAAAAGGACAATAAGGGATGCTCAATGATTACTAATTTCTCCATATTAAATAAATATTTTACTACATCTTGATTTTCATAGACTTGCATGCGAATTGATACATGATTACTTTAACTATTAATTCAATAGTAAGATCCCTCAGTAAAAATACCAACCTTCAACACTTAAATTAAATATTCTGTGTTTCTTTAATCTAATAACCTACGATATTTAAATTACCAAAATCGTCAATATATTAAACCAGTTTCTTGTAATATTTTTTTTAAATTATTTGTTTCAGAGATAAAACTCACAACCTGTAAAATAACAAGATATCTTGACATTTCAGACGGCTCCAGCAGATGCTTCATCTGAGTGTGTGCCATTGAGTGACTTGTTTCCGAGGTGACTGTTTCATAGCCTTCCAGTGATTCAGAGCCAAACCTTTGACTGATGATCCGATGACTACTTTGCCAATGTGGCGACTTTTTCTAGTTCCAGAACTGTTTGGAGGGGATGTGGGACTGTCTGGAGAAGATAGAGATTCATCTTGAGGATCACGGTGACTGGCGACAACCAAGAAGACTACATGATCCAGTTGGTCAGGAGGAACGTCGAATGTTAGCGTTTCATTAAAGACAGGATTAGCAGTACCAGGTCTTGTAGAGGTTTTCTTCTTTTTCAGTAGTTTGCCATTATGCATCAACAGTACACGAACGAAAGATGCTGAAAGAAAAATATTTATCAACTTCCACAGTACATTTAATTTATCGAGATTCACAGTGCATTTAATTAAAACATTATTGCAATAATATTCTCAGTGCTAGTCGCCATCGGCGGCCATTAAAAGCTCTTTACTTTCAACAGCCAGTGTTTCTTTCACGATTTTTTGGCCGCGGGGGAGCTATTTGCCCTATATAAATATATATAAATGTTGTCACACAAATAGAAACTAGGCTAACATAAAATGTCTCCGGGGGGTGGGGGTGGGGGTCGCCCCTCCAGGTGTATGCCTAAAAGAAACAATGGCGATAGCTCTAAATTGTCTTCAAGGGCAGGTCACGGCTAACGATAGGCACCCAGATCGCTGAATTGAGTATTAAGCTCGTTATATATATATATATATATATATATATATATATATACACATACATATATATATATATATATATATATATACATATATATATATATATATATATATATATATATATATATACATATATATATATATATATGTATATATATATATAACGAGCTTTATGGATTACGTATTATGGAGAATGTATCCTATATTATAATCAGTGAGTCTAAGAAAATTATTTTATCATGTGTTAAAACTACTTGGATAAATCCGAAAAATTTGCCCAAGAAAGAGAATATATTTTGAAGTTGCTACTTCAAAGTAAAATCAACTGGCTTATATGTGAACGGGGTTCACATAAAACCCCGTTCACATGCAAGCCGGTATTTTTCGACCATAAAACATAGGGGTGTAAAAAAGGCATTTTCCGAGGTCCATAACATACAATTCGTTCTAACGGAAAAGGTTGATTGAAGATGGGACGCGGCCTTTACCAAAAATTCCTTGTATGTCCCTATAATACAGTATATTTCCCTCCTAAAGATTCTATGAACCGCATACTTTAGCCATCTAGTGGCAATTCCATCACTTATTTTCAATTAATTTACCATTAAGTTGAAAAAAAAATTCAGATTTTTTCATTAAAAATTATAATAAACTTATATAACTAAGAAAAAAATTAGGATGTTTGCTGAAGGGGGTCACGCGTCTCATTGCCCTCTCCCAATAACCGCCACTGACGTACCGGCTATAATTTGATATTGTAGTTGTTTATCGGCCTACGTTGTTTACGTAGCCTACGTTAGACGTTCCGGCTTGTACCGGTCGATAAGTAGTCCTGGAAATTACATAGTTCGCCTGTTTTAAAAACTTGAGAACTACTGTTGTAAAAAATGAAGGAATTTCAGTTGACACTAGTTTTACGAACTTACCAAACGTATCCATTTCATCGGTTGTGACTTTCAGGTTGTGGGCTTTTGTTAAATTGAATGAAAGTCTTTCAGATGTTGGTAAGTAACTCAGTCCGAAAAGTATTTCTCCATTTTCCTACAACAAAACAAACAAGAAAGATCAATAATGCATAAAGCATTGATTATGAAACACTTTCCAACTGAAATGCAATTTTATTTAAACATCTCTAAAATGCGATACATTTAGTGGTGATATTTTTTAAATTATCACAGTACTACAATTTATTATATTTGAAAACTTCATCAAAAACAAATGAACTTTATTCAAATAATGTCATCGAAATATAAATCGACTGGCTCTCTATATAAAAGAAGTGAATATTTCATTCATAACTTTTTTCCATTCTTTCCATTCAGCGGCGATATTTTTAAAAGTATCACAATACTACAATAATTTATTTTACCTAGAAACATAAACCCATAGAGGTAAAATTACTTTCTAAATCCATGCTCAAAACGTCATCGAAAAAGCAATATTATAGAATCGTCTGCTCAATGAATGTTTGAATCAATGAATGTTTCATTCATATCTGCTATTTTGCAGACTCCAGAGCTAAATAATTTTGCGTTAAAGAAATTCAGCAATTCTTGTGCATCTCATCTTACAGCTTGATGTGCTTACATTCTCCGTAGGTGAGAATTAGGCTTCGTTGTCGAAATAATCAAAGTTTGATGATCATTTAAACTCCAAAATATTGTAAGCGTTGGCGCAGTATACAAATTCACAGAAAAAATATAAAACTAAGCGGTTTAAGGACGGATACAACACTAAATATAAATTAAAAAGAACGTTAAAAATCACGATTTTGACACAAGATGGATGGCATTGATCATTTAAATACAAATATATTGTAATTGCTTTTTTCAGAATATAGATACACAGATATTAAGCAAAAATAAAGCGATTTTAGGACGGATACAACACTAAATATAAACTATCTATATATATATATATATATATATATATATATATATATATATATATATATATATATATATATCATTTTAAAGTTTATGTCAATCGTTTTCTAATGAAAAGTTACATAAAAAACGACTATTCACGTAACATTATTGAAGTATTTTGTTTTTTGATGATTTTTTCAAAATTTCATTCGAAATTTTGGAGATCTTCCGAACATTCAATTGCGTTTAAAATCAATAAACTTCCATAATTTACCGATTGTAAATTTCGTACAAAATTTCGTTCGAAACTCCCCATTCGTTGATGAGATATCGTTTCCAAGCACGCAAGCACGCACATCACCTCAAAAACGTCCAATTAGAGTTCCGGGATGCTTGAACCTCGCTCTGTCATCTAAAACCCGAATTCGAATTCTCCGTCACAATACCTTTCCTAAACAGTATACTATGTACATGGGAAAGTAAAAATCTGATGTGTATATTACATGACATCCCTACATTACTTCCTTCATTGAATTAATTTTTATTTACTTGGCAATGAATAATTACCATGTAAATTGAAATTAGGCGTTTTGGGCAACTTATGAGTCCAGTGTGATTTATATATATTCACATTAGCACGGTCTGCACGGTTCTAGTCCACGGGCGTAGGTCTGGCCAGGCCGGGCCTAAAAATATACCCTATAATCTATCTGTCTATCTATCTATCTATCTATATATATATATATATATATATATATATATATATATATATATATTAGAAAGAAGTAATAATACAAATAATTAATTCAAGTAATCGTCAAATATTAACATCACCATAGAAGCAAAACCACTGCCATAATGTCGATAATAGAATGGGTCCTAACCGGCCCAAATTTGAAGATTGAAAAACATTAAATTCATCTTCAGGTCTGGGTATTTAATTCTATTTAACCCAAACAAATACCTGTTTCAAATTGGGCAATAGTACATTACTATGAATGTCCAAACTTAGACTACATGCACCAAAAGATGAAAAAATGAAGATAAGAGACATTAGGAAAAGTTGTATTACCATGTGGCAGTAACCCTTCTTTTTTCACCACATGTATATGCGATCAACCGTAACAGTATAAAAATATCTAGAAGCACTGGAATGAACATGACGAAATACAACCTAGGAGGCAGTACGAACGTTCACAGCAACAACATTCCCAGACCCGTCCAGTGAGTCAGAGCAGGAGACGTATAAGCAAAACAGAATATGAACATGAAGCAAAGATAAAAATTCTTACTAAACAAGTGATTCATAGAAGAAATGGATAAACGAGAATGCCACTATACACCATTATAAGGGCGTCCAAATCGTAGTTTCAAACTGGCTAAAGTTACAATTTTTTAGCGAAAATAAAATTGAAAACATTAATATTAATGTATCTTATTATCCGATTTTTCTAATTTCTTTAGCTTATTTTATTATTTTTCCTTTTTATTTATTTATATAATTAATAAATAATTATAATTTTTTTTCAGCTACTATAATTGGGACAATTGTCTTGGATGTTATCGAGTGGAAGTTGATACACTGAGTTGATAATTTTAATAACGAATTTGGGAGGATGTGCATTATTAGTTGCTGTACTCAATACTTCCATAAAATGCGCTAATTTATAATTGTCAGCACAAATTTTATTGATTCTAAGAACCTGGTTTATTATAATATTTCTAAAAACTGATATATGCAAACAAGAGCCAAATTGTTGAATTTTTGATGTATTAAATTTAAAATCTTGTCTTTTATCATACAAGTTTATAGCCATATTACAATTTTGTAAGTCTAAATTTAACTCTAAACAGTTTGGAACATTAGAGTCAATATTACTTGCATTTAATTGTAAATTATTAGGATAAAAGTTAAATTCTATAGGGATATTATTAAGGGATACACATAATATGTCATCCAAATATCTAAACATGTGTATATTATGCAAGCTTGGCTTAATGTTTATATATATATATATATGCAATCTATTCAAATTTATGCTGCATTTGCACTAAATTTAGTAATAGAATTTGTTATATGTTTTAATTCTACTTTTGTCCAATGTTAA